>CM060876.1:1627000-1670000 GCA_030737845.1 Acorus calamus
ACAATGAACACTATTACCTACTGATGAAAGCAAACAAATTTGCTCAATAAAAAATAAAAGCATTGTTAAACTACATGCTGTCTCTGGATGAATGATTTGGAATTCAGATCTTTGCATCTGATTAACCTTTTTTAATTAATCATTGATTTTAATCTCTTCAAATTACAGTTTTTATCAAAGTAATGCAAAGACTATCAACATCAAGTATGACAACTTGATAGACACCTAACCTAAGTACCTAACTGGTTCCCACATGGAGAAGGTTGTCCAATAATATGCCACATTATCTACTTATTATAACATTCACATTGATGAACATAAAAGATTTGTTACAGTTCCACATGGAGATTCATTTCACTAATAACATATATGCTTCATTATATGCAATATAAAAAATGAAACATGAATTATACACTTTTTGTTAAAAAAAAATCTAATGAGTTTGAAAAACAACTTTTCATTTAAATTAGCAATTGAAAATAGCATTCTATGAAGCACAATTTTGTGAGATTTCTTAAAAAAAACTATTTTTACGATTAAAAACTATTTTCATTTGTTTTGTCAAAATTGCGACTGTTGGATAATTTAGAAACGAGTTTGAATTAAGTATGATTCATGCAAATCCAGAATCTCCAAAAACTATCCAAACTTATTTTCAAATGCTGCCTACGTGTTTGATTGCACATAGGTATGTATATGTATGACATTATCCCAAAAGTTAATCAACCTAAATATTACATCAATTGTGATCAAGAAACATAGTAATAATGAGAGATATGGCCCTCCCAAAGAACAAAAACAGGGACCTCAGGCTCATGTGAGGGTGTGTCAGGGGACTGTGAGCCGTACTTGGGTTGTTAGTACTGAACTTTCTCTTCCATCATTGAAGGCAAATTGAAGGGGCAAAAAAAGGAAGAAAAAAGCATGCAATGGTTGTAGAAGATGCCCACAAACAACACATATATAGAGTAGGTGCCACTATGGCTTGGCCTTTGTTAAATTTTTGTTACAAGACAAAAAACATGTATCAGCTATGATGGTCACCCCTTCTCCTATATTTTATTAATTCATGCCCTTCCAATGTTTCTAGGTACCCTTCTCCTATATTTTATTAATTCATGTCCTTCCAATGTTTCTAGGTAGGCTTAGTCCATCCATAATTGTCCCCACCCATCTCACATTGTCTATGGTTTTAATGAATAAGTACATCACAAAAATATAACAACATATATACATTTACGTATGTCCATGTAGAGAAGCTTCTGGTAAGTGATAACTCCAAAATAAAGTTGTTTTTGTCAAAAAACAATATTAATATATCATAATTTTCAATATTAATTTTAAGACAGATGAAATATCAATAGATCATTTTAAATTTTTTTTATCTTACTAATACTCTCACACATTCTAAAACACTCTTTAATTCTTTAAACCATAAAAATGAATCGATTAAGGATTATTGGTTTAATCAGATTTGACCGCAATCAGCTCGTAATCGATTCTCAATAACATATGATTTGAAGGTAAACTGAACCGAATTACATACCCGTCAGGGGAGACGACATCGCGAGTGATCATCATTTTCTTAACGCACCCAAAGCACAAATCCTCTAGAGAGCACTCCAGCTTCTTTTCCACCGCCGGCGGCTTCCTCTGCCCGCCTCCTCCTGTCGCCACTCCCGCCGCCGCGTATGAGAACGATGAGGTCGTGTTCGCCGCCGGTCTTCTACTGGTGTTGCGCGACGAGAAATCGGCGGTCCGGTGCTTGTAAGAGGCGGAAGAAGAGGTGGAGGGGTCCTCCCTTTTCGGGCTTTGCCGGACTCCGAACATGTTCCGGTTCTCCTTATCATTCAATGCCTGTTTTAAAAAGCATAACATCCAAAACTCTCATGACTAAAAGCAATTTTTAGAGAATCTGCTTTTGCATTAATCATATTTGGGTCTATTTGGATGATTCTCAAAATCCCGCAATCCAAATCCAGCTACTAAAAAGAGTTTTAGATATGAAAATTTTTAGGAACCGTGTTTGAAAATTTTCAACTTTTGAAACAGAGATTATTCAAATGTGAATCCGAACGAGTTAGAAATTGTTATGCTGATACTAATGTGGATCCAAACACATTTTTTTTCAGCTTTTTGAAGCTAAATTTTAAGTGAAACAACTACAATAAACAAATCCTTAATCTAGTCTCCGTGAACATTAATTTTAATAAAGTATCTTAGTAAAAGTAGATGCCTAGGAAACTTTTTTCTTTAGAGTCAGCAGGGAACTGAGCTTTCATTTAAAAAAAAAAAAGTAAAATCACGCTGAAACAAGTTTTCAAACACAGACCAAATAATAAAAAGCCTATTAGACTCATTTTGAAATGGACGTTGCATCATTAGATGAAGTATATACAATGCTATTTTTCTTCTTCATTATTCTTCCAAACGCCCAAAACAAACAAACTTCATGTTCTCTAAAAAGCTGTTTCAAATGTTCTCTAAAATCTTTGATTGCACGATTGCAAAAACACAACTTCCTGCAAACAACGCAAAAACTGTCTAATTGTGCAACAAAAAAGGCACCTGAAACCTCTCCTGATTGAGGACCGACAAGTATTGATGAGAGGGTAAAAGAAGAAAATGCACCTCGTAAGCTTGGGAGATGGCTTTGAATTTGGCTTCGGCTTCTTCGCGAAGGGAAGGTGGGTTCTTGTCCGGGTGCCATCGCTTCACCAGCGACCGATACGCATTTCGAATGTCTCGTGGTGAGGCGTCCTTCGACAGGTTCAATGTGCTGTAGAAGTCCTCTTCTTCTCCATGACCACCACCACCTCCATTGTTTTTGGCTCTCTCTTCCATTTGGTGAGTGTGTTTTTTTTTCATTGTTTTTTTTTGGGGGGTCGTGGTTATTTTTAGGAGTGGAGAAGGGGAGAGAGGGGGGTGGTTGTTAGAGAAAGTGGAGGGTGGGGAGGAGGAAGTGGAGGGGGGTTTTGAGCTGGTTGTATGGCTTTTTATTAGGATGGGTAGTTCATTTTGTTGGGATCTATTTGTTTTGAATATTGTTCTTTTTTTTTGATCAACTGTTTTGAATGATTATTGTTACACAAAATCACTGGAGCAATAGAAAATTTTCATTGTTTTGAACATGAAAGGAACATGTAAGGAACATAATTTAGGGAAATTTGCATTTATACCTTCGAAGAAACAAGAAATATCTATTTGAAGTTATACCCCATTTGAAAAAGTAATTGTATGTATACCCCTAAAAAATTTGATCATTGTACATATATGTCCCCGTAACCGTTAATTTGGAAGGTCCCTTTACCCCTAAGAAAATTTTAATAAAAATATATACATTTGTTTTGAACATCAAAGATATATATTTTTATTAAAAAAGTTTCACTTTTTTACTAGGAAAAATTCAAATAATCTCTTGTAAACTGCCTGAAATCTATATGATCCTTGACTTTTCTTAAAGTATATAATCCCCTAAAACGCTTATGTAAATTAAAATAGTCCATTGAATTAAACTTCTATTGACATATTAGGAATATTGTCTAAATATTCCATTTGGTTAATCTTGGCTAAAAAAAATAAATATACAAAAACTCCTATAATGTGTTATGAATGTGAAAAACCCTCTAGATGATTTTACTCATTCAAATAGATTATAAAACCTATCTAGAGGGGTAAAATTATCATTTACAAATAATTTTTTTTTACTTTTTTAACATGTTGTAAGAGTTTTTTGGTATAATGTATTTTCAGACAGGATTAACTAAATAGAATATTCCTCATATGTCAATATGTAAATGAAATTCAACTTATGGGTCTATTTGGATTTACCTAGGTGTTTTCAAGGGGTTATATTGATTTTAAAAAAAGTCATAGGGTTATATGAATTTCGGGCAATTTACAAGGGGTTATATGGATTTTCCCTTTTTATAAATACATTCATGCAATTTATTCGAGTATATACTTTATTTTTTATAATAGCATGTATCATATTAGATGGGGTATATTATTTTTTAAAAATTTAAAATAGGTGTGGACCAGAATTGGGGCTGTAAAAGGGACTGTACGTAACATTATTCACTGTTACACCCATTCCTTTTTTATAGTCCAAAGACATCCTTATTTACATAGTTAGAAATCCAATAAAGCATATGTAACGTTAGATGATATATATCGTTAAGTTTTTTTATTTGCTAAAACCGGATTCATTTAATTCGAAATGGAATGATATATGCTTTACATCAAAATATATACCTCGTTAGATAATGCTTAATATTTTTTTGAATAAATTCTCCATCTAAACTTGATAAAATTCTCCTAGAATATTCCATTACCACATATTATGTAGACTTTATAGTCCTTATAAATAATCGTAAAGATAAATTAGTCCACGCAAAAGATGCATTGTTTGGAGGGGTAAAAAGGTTTGTGATAATTTAGTCTTTTGATGGATTAGGTTACGGTTAACTAATAGGTTGATTAGGGTTAACCTCTGTTGACAACAAAGATATATATGTGTTTTTTGTGAGTTTTCATGGTTTTGTATGTCTGCCCCAACTTTAACAATGACTTATATGAGATTACACATGTTTGTAAGGACGTAGATGCCTTTAACCTAATTTTATAATGTATATACTTGTCTAATAGCATACAATTTTTACGAAGTAATGAATTACGTGTTTGAATGAATTGATAAAAAAATTGCATACAATTTTACATTTTCTGAATTAGAATATCTGTAGACAGTAAAATTTATATTATATTATGATTATAAAATTATTTGAGTGTAACAATTCTTCAAAAAAAAAAATTAAAACATGTGAAAACAATACCTGAGCATAGGAGATTGTGCCTAAGAAATAAACGTGATATCTACATAATTGCAAAGTTACAGACTTACAATATATTTATATGCCTTTTTGTGACTTTTTTTAATCGAGCCGCAGATAAATTTATTTTTTTATTATTCTGTTTGGATCCGCGTTTAAACCGGTTTCAGAATCCCACAAAAATTAAATGCAAATTCAATTAAATATTTTATGGTTGCGTTTTGAGAGCTAAGTTCCATTTTTCAATGTAAATAACCAGAGTTTAAAAAATTAACTCTTAAAATCTGAGTCTCAATGTGTTTTATAAGAATCATTGTTTTTCAAATGGAGAAGTGTTGAAGTTAGACTTATTTTTCAATTGAGCAGGAATCATATCAACAATTAGATGATTCTCTTGGATTTTTACATTTTCATATTTTTAGGTTATTTTCATATTTTTAGGATATTGGTGATCCTGGATATACCATTTAAAGGTTAAACTGGACAACTCTAATATGTTTATTGTAACATAATTTAAAAAAATTGTACTAGTCATATCATTTTTTTTACCTAAATAAATTTTTTTTGTGTTATTATTATTTATCAAATTTGATGCAAGAAAGATGTGACATCTCTCCTTCCATTCTATTTGTAGGCAAACTTATTAGACTGGTATCTTGTGGATTAGCTTCCTTTATGAAGGAATTTTGGGATTAATTAATTTTTTGTTTTTATATATAAGAAATTGAAACTTCAACTTTTTTTTGAACCTCCTTTTTCTATGGGATTTTGTTGGAGGCTCTTTATATTTAGTGGCTGGAATGAGTGCAGCAAATTTTCAAAGGATCCTATGATTTGGAATTGTTGTGTAGTGGATATTTTTATTATATGGTGGGGCACATTTTTTGGCAATCTTAAAATATATTATAATATAAATCATGTCTAGAAATTGGTTTACTGTTTGCATACACCATTTAATGCCTCTAATATTTAGAAAATAAAAGAGAGCATATAATCTATAAAAGATGTTATCCTAAAAAGATTCTATTGATCTTAATTTGTCCATAAATTTTAAATCTATGCATCAGGTCATATATCCTAAATTAATACCCATCCAAATCAATCCCAAATGCAAATCTGATTTATTGGGTAGTTAGAATAATAATTAGCATTTTTAATCATGATTTTGATTTTAGTTAATCTTCATAAAATAATTTTTACAATAATCTAAAATTTATACATTATGCAGATGTAAATTCATAATTTCATCAAGTATAAAGAAGTTTTAAATTCTTTTTAAAATTTAGTCTACACATTTTAACACTTTATTTATGCATTGTGGGTAGAGTTAAACTAGGGGTATATAAAATTAAAAAAAAATTGGGAAAATTAATTCCATGTATGTTTTCAACCTTTGTTCTTTTTAGATCCCTGAACTTTTTTAGCACATGAAAATACTCCGAGTTTGTTGTTAGATTTTTAGGTGCATTCATCTCTGTTTTTCATTGCTTATACTGTGAAATACCTTTTATACAGTGTTGTGCTATGTGTAAATTGTTAACTTGTACGTTGTTATCCATCCATTATACATTGTCTTTTTTTGAGGAACGAGTAGACCAAAGCTACCCCGATTGACTGCATTAATTGAAAACCTGTAAGTTTGAATAAGAAACTAAGAACATCTCCAATGGATATGCTAACTAAACAAGATGTTAAAGTGTCATGTCAGCACTTTAATCCTTCACTAGACCCCCATTTACTACTCTCTCATTTAGTTGGTTGTTGTTGCTCCAATGGATTGGCTAAATAGCTAGCCAAGACAATAGTGGACCCACCTCTCCACCCACTCAAATCTCTCCACTCACCCAAAATAATATTTTTTTGAATATTTTAAATAGTGGGGCCCACATTTAGTTGGCTAAAGCACTAGCTAAATTTAACATGGAAGATAACATATGACAGGTGGGGCCCACATTTAACATTCCTTTAACACTTCCATTGGAGCACTATTTTTACATGTTTTGTAAACATATGACACTAACTAGTGAGTTAACATGTACATTGGAGATGCTCTAAGAAGGGGAAACCGAAAAATAAAGATAAGAGAATCAAGGCACCAGCCTCGAAAACAAAAGAAGAAAATAAGCCCCCAGTAGCCATTGAATAGAAGAGCATTCTATTCAGCTTAGCTAGACCATGGGCAATCGCTTCCTTATATATAGTTATGTCAATCATGTACATTGTTATGCATTAGATTTACATTGTTAAATCTCGTACATGATATTGAAATAAAGAACCTGCAAAATATATAATTGTGGGGACTTGAAAAATATACTCACTAATGACTAATGAGGATGTTTTGACATGTTAAACAAGTTGAGGGACACATAAAATAGCAGATTAAAAAAATAATGGAATTACTTTCTCCAAAAATTTTCTTGAATTAAAGGCTACATTATAGTTCATGCCAAAAAAATGGTAGGTATCACATGATTGTTTAAGAACATTAAATGCAAAATCATGTATGAGTTTTATATAAATAGATATAAAACCCATGTTTATTAACCCAATAAGTGATATTATATCTTGTCACTGCCATTATGAACCTTACTATCATCTGTAATCATCTGGCCCTTAAAGACTTTGACATTCCAACCTATATTATATTTTCTTCATGTCACATCCAAAAAATAAAGAGTTTCTGAGGTTGTATGCATGTAAAGGATACCATCAATTGATGTGATTGGGATATTATTCAATATTATAGAGAGACAAAAAAATAAAATTCAACATCAACTTAATATTCAATTAAAGATGGGAAGGGAAGTTCTCTTCCTGTCATTTGGGATTAATTTAGGTAGGAGATTACAACATTTAATATTGAAATTTAAAAACATGGAATAGCTAATTTGTTTGATAGTTAGGACTTGCAACTCGCATCGATCGAGTTCGAGTTTGATTTAGGTTAGATCAGATTAAGTTATGTTCATATTTAATTTTTAAAATAATGTCATTTTAAATAATTTAGAAAAACAACCCGCAAAAATTGATGCCTTATGGAGGAGATAATAATGATAAAAATGAGAGATGATGAAAAGGGAATAAAAATGAAATTAAGAAAGTGTGATGAATTTTAGGATAACTTGAATTGGGTTTGTGTTGTTCCAATATGAGTTTGGGATAAACTCAAACACTAATATAAGTCAATTTGAATTGTCCAAGTCAAGTTGGGTCTAGCTCAACCAGCCCAAGTTGCATCTATGTTATTGGTCCATAGTTTTATTACAAGAAAGTCCCTGTTTATCTCAAAAATAAGAGGTAGACAAATGGAGAATATGTTTAATTCTAAAATAACATATTTGTTTAGTTTAGATGAACTATAAAGTAATCATTTGATCAATTAAAATAAACCTACATAGCTATACATGAATGACACATGTAAAATTTGATTTATTCATACTTATCCATCTTAAATTGTTAATAACATGTGTTGTTTTTTTTTTTTGTGTGTGTGTGTGTGTGTGTGTGTGTGTGAAAAAAACAAAGATTGAATAAAATCACCCTAGATATTGTTGGCTATACTATTGTAAATGCAAAACAACATGTGGGGCAGGAGACCAGGAGTGTATGGTGGAAATTCATTCAATCATAGTTTGCATATGTACATGAATTGTTGCCCTAGGCATCCAACATTGTGTTTAGAATCTTTAGGTAGGTGGTTGTTTATAACCTATAGGATGGTCTCACATACAACCTTACGTGCAGTTTTTATATCTTTTGATTTTTTAAGGTGTATACTTTATGTAATACATACTCTAACCAATTGTATATGTATATTCATAAAAGAAGTGAAAAAATTACATGTATACACGTGGTGGACTGTAAATGAGATTGTGTATAACAATGTCCTAATCTATATTATTGTGATTATCATCAATACATGTATGGATGAATGACATGTATCAATCAAAGTATATTTAATAAGATTTTCACCAATAGATTTTTAATCCACATACGGTTGTTAATTATTTGGTAAAATGTATTGATTGATATGAGAATTCTCCATCAGTTACAATCTCTTGATTTTTTCTCCAATAGTGAGCATTTTCTTTTGTTCGCCGTTCCTCATTTGTGGAGGAGCAATAATTCCGAGTTGATCTAGCAAGAAGAAATTGTGTTTATTAGAGGGGTGTGCAAACAAATATAACCTTATACAAATATACAACTTTTTATCAAAAAAAAGAAAAGAAAAGGTCCAATTAAGACAGTCAAAAGAATGTTCATGCTCATGATACACGTGATTTAAAATTATGCATAATAAAATGCACAACAATCACATAATTAGCCTCCATTAAGTACCATGTTATAACAATATTATAGATTTCATAGGAACCTCACAAATAAAAATATGGGAATATAAAAATCATTACAAAGTAGGTCATGTGTCACTCTGCCGACAAATAGTGGATGCCATTGACACATGAATGAGTTATTGTTGTTAATATAACATATTATTATTTGCTATACCTAAGTGTCACATTCAATGAAGACAAGTGAGCATCACCTTACCTAACCATTCACATACAAAGCTATTTCAATTTATTATATGTGACCCCTTCAAAAAACGTACGAAACCAAAAAGAGATGTCAATTTTTTATTTTTATTGATATTTATAACTAATAACGAATTAACAACCACAAGCATTATGTGTCACATTTATGCTAACTTGAAATATTTTGTTTTTTTTTTGTTTATTGTGGTAGATATGTCACAATATACTTGCAATGACACCTATACAAATTGGAAAAAGTTTGTGTTTATATGTTGTCACGTGTATACATCATGTATATGGTTTTTTTTTTTGCTTGGTTACATCATGTATACATCATGTATATGGTTGGGTATACCAAGCTCGTATCACCTTTTTTTTTTTTTAACAACATTTGCAGTCTAAAACCTCCCATGTTATATACCATTCCATTGTTGTATGACTGTCTGATTGTCTCTGGCACCGTTTCAAATCGAGAACTACGTGCCAATTTTTTTAAAAGGGTCTTGTTATATGGGCCTCAAAATTTAAGCCCTATTGAAAAGCTCCAATAGATGTTATTACCTGATTGATTTCCTGTTTGACTTTTTAAAAAGGTAAAAAGAACAAAGACAATACTACCCTTCCTCAATATTTTAGTTTTTCACTCTCTCTCTTTGAAATTTTTTTTTTATTCTCCTAAGGCATCCACCACTTCAAAAATTCATTCCGGCCAGCCTCCTCATCTCCGGCAACCGGCATCACCACTCTTGGATTCCTTATGTCGCCTTCATCATATGAGAGATGGATCGGGCAGCTCTCCTCTGGCCTCCACCTCCTCCGACCTCTACTTCCATTTTTTTTCAGATACAGCTACAAATACAAATGAATATATTAGAATTTCAGATACAGATGAATATATTAGTTTTTTCAGATACATATACAGATTTGGATACAGTCCTATATTAATTTATTCAGATACACATGTATTAAAAAATTTTCATATACATATTTCAGATACAATATTAAGTTATAGTTTATGTATCTGAAATTCATATAAAACAATTATGGTCTATATGCTAACGAGGTATAGCTTAGATGATTAATAAAAATATTTAAATATACATGACAAAAAAAATTAAATATTATTCAGACAAACATTAATCAAATCTATCGGAACAAACATAACAAACAGCAAATTGAACCGGATAAATTATTCAGATACACGTGTATATGGAATCATCATTAACAACTTTACATTAGACAGATGTAAATGAATTGAAAAATGATTATGTAAGGATAAAATAAGCTGATTGACTTAATATGCATAATTATACACATACACAACAAGAAAAACGATTATACAAATTGTACCTACACAGAAAGTGCATATAAAATCCAGATACAATGGTCATGTATCTGAATTTAAATTAAAGAATCTGATCTCAAAAATGTATGTGAGGATTCAAAAATGAATGTAAAAGATCAAACATTCTCGACTCAGATCAATATGTTTTATTCAGATCGAAAAACCCTAATCTGAAAGGATCGCCATTGAGCACCACAAACAGGTCGCAAATAAAAAATAAATAAATCGAGTAATTGTTTTCTTCTCCTCTAATCCCTGAAATATGAGTTTTTGTTTACTTTTTCACTGATCAATCTAAATCAGATTTGTAATTCGTGTAAACAATGACATCCAATTGAATTGATTGCTTTTAAAAAAAAAAGAATAAATCAAATCGTAGCCACCTCGTGATTTAAAGGATCTGTTATGGTAAAAACCGCTCGAATTAGATGGGAAGGGTAAAGTGGAGAATTCAATCTTATCACCTCATGGGGCATGTGATAGAGTCTACCAATTAAGGTCAAAAAATCATTATTGTTTTTTAAAAATTTAGAAGTTGAACGCTCTTTTTTTTTTTTAAAGAAAACGTGTTACACAAGTCACAACCATCAAAAGTCCAATGCCAAAATGTCCATATAATCAATCTTCTATATTCTTTTTTTTCTTCTTGGGTGCATTTGATCCCGGATTGCAAAATTGATTTTTGTCAAGTATTTGAGGCAAACGCAAAAACAACCAAACGCTGTAGAATATTAAATATTTTATTATTTAGGAATCAAATACATTTATATTATATGTTTTATAATACGATTTTTTTTCCATTTTTAATATTCTATTATTTTTTTCCCAAAACCCTGGTTGTGAAATTCCTATATAATTTACCCCCACTATAACATCCGCAGTTCCAAAGTCTACTGAACATCTGATGATGCCTTTACAAATCAAACAAAAGTTGATGTATGTATAGAATCAATATCAATAACTCAATTTGCATTGCCAACTTATTCTGTCCAACATAAAACTAATTGATATTTGCATTTGTTACATGAACATATCCAAAACAAGTACTAGTACTGAGTTCAATGTTATCATCTATGCTTCAATCTTCCAAATGTAACTTTGACAGAAATCCTTACCTCCAGTTCTTCCTCACCATCTCCGACGATAAACACGACTTCCTTTACGTACAAATCTGGAAGTCTGCGTCACCTTAACATCGCGCACCGTCCTAACATGTCTAGTACGCTTTCTTGGCAGTTCATCATCAAAGAACACTGAGTTTCTACTGATACCAACATTTATTTGATGACTTCTTGGCCTCAGAGACCTGCGCAGCTCGAGTCTCCTTCGCTCCTTCGATCTCACTGACAAAGACCTTCTGAATCTCACAACCTTTGGTGCTTCAAGATATGACAACCTTTCGTTGGTTAGATCATCTTCGCTCGAGCTCAAATAGTAGTCTTCGATGTCACTCCGGCGATGATCACGGTTCATTCTCTGCTAGACAATCTCAGACATGTATATGTCTTAATTCTTAAAAATGGTTTTTTACTTATCCAAATCACAAAGGGTGTTTCGGAATAGAATCAGTAGGAACCCATGTTAAAGTAGCGTTTGAAAATGGGTTTGAATAACAACTTTTCAGGAAGCATACTACTGTAAGGTTCTTGAAAAATTGTTCCTTTTATAATTGAAAGTTCGGGACAATTGGAGGTGTTTGAAAACGGATTTAGTTTAAGTGTGATTCCTGTAAAAGCATAATATCTAAAAACTGTCCAAACGTGTTTCCAAATGGTGCCTAAGATATACATGAAAGTTTTTAATGTCTCACTCTACAAGAATAAAAAAGAAGGGAAGAATTGATTGTCATGCTTCTTACCATATCCTTGATGTTTTTGAACTTGACCCACAAAAACAAGCACCAATATTCGTAGGCCGAGAAGCAGGAGGTGAAACATGCGCATGATATCTTGCAAATACTCCGGCCGATGCAGCCACAGATACCAACCTTGTGTAGGAGGTAAATGAACAAAAGAACTGTGCATTATGGGGGATAGAAAGCAAGGAAATGTTAGAAAAATCGATACGATATGATACAATGACTTGAACAAGTATATGAACTCACCAATATAGAAAAGGATGAGAACTGCAATCAGCTTCAAAAGGTTGCCGACGCAGAAGTTCTCGATGTAGCAGATCAGGTCCCATGTAGAACCACAGACAGTGCTGAGTGGAGCATTATGTGAATCAACATTTTCTTTAGTACATAGCAAGAAAGGAGAGAATGCAAGGTTTTTTTTTTGGTAATGCATAAAAAATTCTAGCAATCTTGATTAATTTCACTCCATTAATAATCAGTTCCAAATGGGTGCTTTTAAATCTTTTCAAATTTTGGTTTTTATGGGTCAACAAAAACAGAATATATATAAAAAAGGTATATTTAGTTTTAAGTCCTCGTAAACATGTCTATTTAGGGATCAATCTCTCTCTTCTTCATATTTTTTTTTAAGTCTCCATATTCAACCGCCTATTTGATTTTTAGTCCCTTTGTCAAATGTCTATCCATACACTTTTAACTTGTGAAATGTGATTTTATTTTTAAGTCTATGTAAAATGTAAACTATTTTTTTAGTTATCAGTCCCTCCCCTTTTCATATTTCATCTTAAGTCCTTAATTTCGAATGTTTTTTTTCTTATTAGTTTATGAACAAAAATGAAAACATATGTAATATGAGTGCTGAACTGTAAAAATGGTCGGTCTAATATTTTTCTAAGGAAAATGATATGTCTAGCCTCTCGTGCAACCCAATTTTAGTGTATACCATTTTTATAAAAAAAAAGTATGCACTCTTCTATTGAAGTTCATGTTGTTATATGAATTGAAATATATATTGAGATACATAGTGTATTTTTTAGTTGAAAAAATGATAGAAAAATTTGTACTATACACTATGATAAAATCTCATACACTATGATAACGTAGTTTTTGGTAAAAATGATAGAAAAATTGTATGATTATATTTATTAAATAAATCAAATTTATAATAAAAATTTACTTAAGAATTACATAGATATATCAAAAACTGTGTTATCATAGTGTATGGGGTTCTATCATAATGTATGGCGCAATTTTTGAATCATTTTTTCAACTAAAAAAAATATACTAATGTATCTCAATATATATTTCAATTCATATAACAGTATGAACTTCAATGGAAGAGTGCATGATTTTTATAAAAAAAAATGGTATGCACTGCAATTGGGGCTGCACGAGAGGCTAGACATATCATTTTCCTCAAGGAAATGTTAGACTCGATCATTTTTACAGTTCAAAACTCGGATTACACACGTTTTCATTTTTTCCATGGACTAATAAGAAAAAAATGCTTGAAATTAGAGACATAAAATGAAATATGAAGAAGGGAGGGACTAATCACTAAATAACATTGTTTACATATACTTAAAAATAAAATCATATTTCACAAATTAACGGTATATGGTCGGACATTTAATGGATGAACTAAAAACTAAATAGACGATTGAATATGAAGACTTAAAAAGAAATATGAAGAAGTGAGAGATCGATCCCTGTATAGGCATGTTTAGGGGAACTTAAAACTAAAAATCCAAAAAAAAGATTGAGAGAGCAGCTTTTATGGAAAAAGCTGTTTTTGAGAATTGGTTTCAAATGGGGTCTACGTGTAACATAGATTATAATATAGTCTAAAATTCTCATCCTTAGGAAACACAACCAAATACTTACACTGTTATATTCTGTACAATTTGGATTTTCAGGTTATGTTAAGCCATTTTTTGGCTCCTCGATCCATTCATTGCTACTGAATATCCATCCTAAATAATTGTTCACAATTTCACATGAATATCAATCATCTATGTAACAAGGACAGTCCAGGACTATCCAATGTCAAACTTCACCTGTGCAATATGTAACCATGAAATGGAGACTCATGTTTGTGATGAATATGAAACCTTCAGTAGATTTAATATGGGCATGTGCATTTATTTCTGTCAGTTTGTTTATCACACATAAATGGTTACAGAGTACTCTGAAAGCAAACAAAGGAGTCTCACTATGTAGTTTGACTCATACATTTTGCTATCACTGGAAGATAAACAAACATGTAACTTATGTAGCAACTGAAGTTTCTATGCTAGGCTTGTGCGGCTTCAGAAAATTTGCAGCTTTATCTAATCTCAGTGAAACCTTGTCATGTAAAAAACATCTGAGTAAAGATGCCAAGTTTTTGAATTTTCACAAGAATTTTTACCCACACATTGGCCTAGTTCGTATACCAAATGCTAAAACATATTATTTTTTTATTCATCTCTACCCATATTGTAGAACTATATAAATTTTTTAAAAGGAAACACATTGAGCAATCTCACTGAACAGGTCAATTTGTTGAGAATTTCTAGAATTAAAAATTATTCACTGTCACCAACCTCAGAATTTGACATTATTTGGCAAAGCTGTTAAAATTGAAAACCAGCCTAAATAGGGCATTTTTTAAGTTCAAGAATATCCAAACAGAGAACCAAGGTGATGAGAAACTAGATTATAAATTTAATGATGAGGAATGTGATGATGAATTTCTTAATTCTTAGGATATTTTTGTTGTTAAGATTTATCTTAGGCACAATGGTAGCAGTATGATGTGTGATTTGAAGACATGGGTTGGAAACACTTTTCTCTTGATCTCTATCCCTCACTCCCTCTAGGACATACATATACATAGAAAGAGATAATGTTAGGGATACTCATGTGTGCAGTTCTGCATGTAGTTCCCACGTGCTTTATTTTAAAAAAAACGTATACTTCATCTAAAGAAGCATGTAGTGTTATCAAATGATGTATACGCTCCAATGAATCATAGATACCCATTTGTAGGGAAAAAATTACATGTTTCATTTAACAGAGTACATACCTTATTAATTGTTAGTACTGACTGCGAGTAACAGCACCATATAGAAAGTGTATAAATGTAAATTAAAGAAAGATGCATGTAAAAAAAAAGGGCTGACCTGCAGGACTTTCCAGAAAGGAAATCAAGTGGAGCTCCAAACAAGTCACCGACAACTTTAGTAAAGCAGAGACAAATGAGCTGACTATATTTCCTATCAGGGCAACAAGAAGCAGTGGGTGTATTTCTGGAACTTCTTGTATTGCATACCTTCAAGATTAACTGTATAACAAAAAATTTCCAGTAAGAATAAAAACATCAATAGGATAGTAGTACATGCAACATCTAAAGAATATAGTAAAACCTTAAACAACAGAAAACAGTATAAAAGAAAGGAAAATTAAGATGAATTCCAACATATTTGTGCTTTTGTATGATCAAAATAAGTGCACTGACATGAAGTTCAAACTCAAACAATCCATGTATGTTTAAGAAAGAATCAACTGTATATGTGAAAGGCTGAAATGCACACTCAATAGTAGTCATTTTATATCTAAGCAGCATTCACAACATCAAGCTTCTGATGAGCTATTAAACTAAGATGAGATCAACCCAACAAATGTTTCCCTTTAAGAATTTGATTTCATTGGCCTAGTTTTCCTCGCATGCCATTTCTTGGATCCATCTTCAGCATCTCACTGGTGGAGACATTTTGAGACACATAACACTTCAAGATCATGTGCGGTCAATACGATTTAAAACTTTTCCAAAATCAGTTTGAAAGGGGCAAGAAACATGTGAAGTATCAGGGATTGAATTTTATGAAACTTAAAATAATAGATTCATAAGTATGGTGTTTTAATTTTATCAATGATTGAATTTTATTTTATAATTGTAACACCTGTGAATTTTATCTTATTTATATATTTGGTTTAAATATATAAATAAGATATTTAAATTAAGATTAGTGTGTTTGGTGTGTTTTTAAGTTTTGGTCCATTTAATGTATCCTTATGGGCACATTTCAATTTACAATTTTAAATATTAATTGTTATGTTGAAATTTTTATATTTTTAAGATCTTAAAGATCTTAAATGGTTACAATGTTATTAACATTTGAGCTCAAAAGATTAAGTTTTGAGATTTCATTGTCATTGATTTTGAGGGACCCAATTTTGAATTTGTGAATTTCTTGTAATATGCTCCAGGGACCCATATGTAATTTGTATAGGGACCTATTTATAAATATGAATATATATATATATATATATATATATATATATATATATATATATATATATATATATATATATATATATATATATATATATATACATATATATACGGGGATGATAATATGCGGTCGTGCGGTCGCGGTCGTGGGCCGTCCGATCGCGGGTCCATCGCATCCAACGGTCGACGTGATTCGCACCCGACCGTCCGATGCGATGGACCCGTGATCGACGGCCCGTGATCGCGGACGCACCGACCGCACGTAATCACTTCCCTATATATATATATATATATATATATATATATATATATATATATATATATATATATGACTCGTGATTACGTGCGGATTGCGGTCGGTGCGGATTCAATTACGGGCCGTCGATCACGGGGTCCATCGCATCGGACGGTCGGGTGCGATTCACTTCGACCGTCGGATGCGATGGACCCGTGATCGACGGTCCGTAGTCGAATCCGCACCGTGCGGACGACCACACGCTATCACTCGACTATATATATATATATATATAGAGGGGTGTGCGGCGGGTGTGTTCAGTTCGGCAGAGAGAGAGAGAGAAGAAAAAAAAAATATTTAATCTTTTTCTTTTTATTCTTTGATTTTTCTATTATTTATTAGATCAATGTTTAGGTGTTTTGATTTTTAAAATTTTAATAAAAATAGAGTTTTGATTTATTATTTATTTTAAGGATTAAATATATTTTTATGTTATGAGATTTTTAGTTTTGATCAAGTTTGAGTTTTAATATGTATATGTTTATGTTGATTACATTCTTATGATTTTATAAAAAATAAAGGTTTTGATCTATTGTTATTTTTGTTAGATCTATATTAGATATTTAGATTTTTGAGTCTTCATAAACTTAGGGTTTTGATTTACTATTTATTTTAAAGATTAGATCTATGTTTAGATTTCTAAAATATAAGTTTTTAATAATACTAGGGTTATGATTTATGCATATACTTAATAAACTTTATTTATTTTTAATTTTTACTAATTAATAGTTTGTTTTTATAAAAAAAAAATGTTTTCATATTATTTTATGAATTTTCGTTATTTTATTATTATTTTGAATTTCTGGATTTTTGTCTTTTCTGTTTTGTCTTTTCTGCTTTGTCTTTTCTGATTTTGTCTTTTCTGATTTTTGTCATTTAGTGTCTGGTTATATGGTAAATAGGTTTATATCATCTTCTTAGGTTGTAGTATATATGGAGATGAGTTTAGATTATTGGGTATAAAAATTTATGCCTGATAATTAGGGATATGTAATTAGGTCTTGGGTCTATGGTTGAATTATGGGGTCTTAATTAATAACTTATTTGGTTCATCTAGGTTGTAATTTTTGTTGCAGGCTTCATTCGCCGGACCTAGGTTCCATTCGAGGTGAGTAGGCATATTGATTTATTTTATGTGAGTTTTTCTCTACATCGTTGAATTCCGTGTTCATTATATTTGTATGATATTATGTGATATCCATGCATTTATATTATGATTATTTTGCATGATTTTTATATTTTACATATTAATTAAATTGTATTTTTTACTGAATAAAGTTGCATGATTTAATTCCTTCATCTTGTCATTTAAAATAACATGAATTATGCTATTCATGATTCAATAATTAACATAATACATTTTTTATGCTTATGTTTTCGAAATAACATTTGGATTAAAGATTTCATTTCGAGACTTTTGAAAAAATTTAGGACTAGTAGAGACAACCTAGTCTTAGGAGATTTTATCAAGATACATATCATGACATATTTTCTGGACTAAATCCCCCTGTAGTATTTCGCCTTTGGGGAGAAAGGTCTAGGACTCGAAAAGTTCCAAGATTGGTGAGGGGTGTGATAAAGCATTTCTTACAGCGACGGATTCCTTTGTTTGGAGTCTGTAGCAACCGGGGCATCATGTGCTGGTGTTCTCGTAGTGATGGCAGCGGCGACCCATCAGCGTCTTCTAGATCCGACGTCTCCTCGAGGGAGCTTTTTGAGCGATTTAGTCGCTTGGGGCTCGGCACACCTGTTTTGGGAAACGGTTCTTCCGATTGAGAACCCTACCCGGTCATATCATTTAAGCTGCATGATTTCTATGACGTGGACAAAGTATTGGGCCACGTGATTGCATTAAAATATATTTTTTTTTATTAAGCTCATGAATTTAAATTGATTTATTAAAGAAAATTCTTGTTTTTAATATTTATATATATATATATATATATATATATATATATATATATATATATATATTTATGTATGATTTTATCATTTAACTCTCATGATTTCTCTGATGTAGGCCAAGGATTGGGCCACGTGTATATTAAAATATATTTTTAAAAAGTTCATGATTTTAAATTGATTTAATAAAATAAAAGATTTATTAAATGAAATTGATTTTCATAAAACTTTATTTTTATATATACTGTCATGTGAGGTAATTTGTCAGTGGGCTTATTCACTGAGTTAATCACTCACCATATTCGATATGAGCTGGTTGTTTCATAACCAGGTATTGCGTATTCTGAGGATTAAGATGAAGTTTGGACTTTTCGCATCTTTCATAAATTGCTTGGAGGTAGCGGTTCGAGAGTAAATTATAGTTGCGATCGACTATTTATGTTTACTTTAGTTTAGATGGCTTCCACAGGGGTGGTTGTTATGTATTTCCTTTTCAGTATCTTGTCTCCGCAAAAACTCTGATATATTATAAAGTCATTAATGATTTAATACCATTCGTATTATTTATTTTATTATTATCGGTTTTATTATATTTATATTATATGGGTATCATATAAAAAAAAAAAGCTGCAAATTTTGGTCTTGTATTTGGATTAAGTTTAGTAGCGGCCTATTTACCATCTGATAAGCGGTTAGGTAAATGTAGGGCGTTATAATAATACATAAAAAAAAAAACACCTTTGTTCATCAATATATGTCACCAAGCAAAAGCGGAGTGTATGTGAAATTTCTATCAAAAGAGACTTAAGAAGAATGCATTTGTTCTCTCTTTGCAATTGGTTGACTTGTTAATCTAGCAGGGATTCATGGTCAACATTTGTGGCACTTTGTTGAATGCGAGTTATTAACATCTGTTATTTTGAACTTCTTTTTAGAGCTCTTTAGCTTGTGTGAGGCATATTCACAAACAATTGGTGGCATATGAAGATATGGGAATTGTGGTTGATGGAAATGTTTCTTTGGTGGACTCTCCCAGTTTCTGGTGTGAAAAACAATAAGTAAACTCGAAGCTTGCCTATTAGTGGAAAATTTCAATACGACATATCAGAGGTGAAACACAGATTGATGGATGACCCATGACCCTCAATTAGTCCAATTTGTGCTCAGAACAACTTGTCAAAGCAAAAAAAAATATGATTCCATTAGCATTTACAACCAATCATTAATAAAAAGATTCATAAACATAAATTCATCAACATTTCAGAAACTAGTATTTTTGTAATTTCATCAACTACTGTATGAAACTTATTCAAACACCCACTATTTAAAACTTCACCAAGAAACCTTTTCAATAAGCCTGTGAATGGATCGAATACGGAGCAGACATGCCCATATCGACATATCCAAGACTGTATCATAATTATGATATAATTCTATAAGTACAAACATAATTTATCATTCCTCGAATACGAATCTTCTTTGAAGTGGATACCCCAACATCCAATTCTATATCCGAATCCATTCGGATGTAACATATGATATTGATATCGGATGTAACATATGATATTGATACATGAAAACTTATGCATGACTTCTTCAACAACTCGATTTTCTAAACTTCTCTGATCAGCAAGACTGAAATTTGAACCAACCCAAAAAACAAAATCCATGTAAGTGTTGATGTGTTGCAAAATGCCCATCCCATCTTGAATGTCTATAAATCCACAGTAAAATTTACAGTTGCAGAGGGAAACCAATGTAACAAATGAAAAAAAAAACAAAACATTGTGAAGTGATGTATTCAATGAAAACTTACAGTCTTATTAGTGTATGAGAGATTTCACTCTCTCTCTCTCTCTCTCTCTCTCTCAATTGAATTCATGCCTTTGTTTAACCGTTTTTTTTTTTTTTGGTAGGATCGTTTTCTATCGCGGTGAGAATAGGACAAGATTATTAACGAGCCCTGCATGCCATCAAAAGCGTCTTTTTTTTATCGGAAAATTAATTAGGATCCAGTGATCCCTTATCTATTATTTTTAGGTCCCTGTAATTTTTTAAGATATTTTATGTCCGTAGGGCGGTGAAAAAATTATTTTTAAGTCTCTCTAACCGGATGTTATTCAAAAACATAAAAAATTCCTTCCCGCTCAATTATTTTAGAACACTGTAAACATTCCCCAGTACATTGTTATGTATCTTTAGTATACTGTTAATACTTCCCAGTACATTGTTAACCTTCGCATAATTGGGTGAGGGTATTTTCGGTATTTTTGAACAACATCCGATTGAGAGTAAAGATAATTTTTTCACTATTTTAGGGAACTAAAAAAAACTTAAAAAATTACAAAGACCTAAAAATAATAGATGAGAAGATCACAGGTGTTGTGGTTTAGTTCAATATTACATTTTTGTTTATTGTCACCGAAGGTAACTCAAACATCATCAAAACGGATGAGAGGTATTAGATTTGGGCACGTCTATCCCCACCATGCAATTCACTAAGCCCACCAATCAAAAAACAAAAAAAGTTTTAGCGGGAAATTAATTAGGGGTCCCTCGGAATGTCTTTCTATTAACGTTTAGTCCCTTGACTTTTTTTAGTTTTCTTTAAATCCTTAAAGTCTCTAAGTTATTTCTTCCGGGTCCCTGGCAGTAACCGCCGTTATCGATTTACAAAAAAAAACAACAGGTTTTATTTACATCCGTTGTTTATATCTTTCACTCTTCTTGCGATTCTTTTATCCAAGCCTCATTCTTTTTCACTCTTCGAATTACTTTTGCTGCATACTCCCTTCAGAACCCTAAAATGTCATTTTGCTCAAATTCCATGTTGGTTTCCTTTATTAAGTGTTCTTCGTATTTGAACACAAACGTGCCACAATCATCCATAAAAACACCATAAAAATATGCTTATTTATTTTGCATCTTTGAAATAAAATTTTAAAGGTAGGATGCCTACCAGTTCACATAAAAAACACCATAAATTAATGTCATAAGCGTGACGTAGGAACATTAATCATGACAATGTAGATCATGAACACTTCCCATTGGATTGTTGTGGGCATTGATCATTTATTGTGATTGGTCAGTCCTCAACATTGAGCATGAAATGGGTCAATCTGAAATACTTTTTCACCCAATGAACCTGCACATTACAATGTCACACTATTAATATAAAAGGTATACATCATTACAGATAAAGAATTTAATAGCCACCTTTATGGCTACATAATCAAAAGAAGATTTAAGGGTGTACATTTGAAGAAGACCAATGTACATACAATACTGTTAACATAAAACCCAGATTTACTACTTCTCAATAACCTGAATTTATTATATATTCAAACTCTAAATCAAACATATAGCAGTTCTCCAAAAACCTGAAATATTATTATATTCTGACTAAAAACAAACAAAATTCAGTCATAAGCTAATCCTAATAGGGTTTATGACATCATATTTGGAAAGAAGGGCACATGAGGATTCATAACGGTGTACAAGAGGAGCATAACGGTATACAAGAGAAGTATAATGGTGAATTTTGTAGTTCTTATGTCATGTGGACACCCCTATAACTACAAAGAGTACAAACAACACTAGCAAGTTAGAGTCTTGGATACTAAGATGACCAATGTTAAGCTAGTTTCTATATTATATTAGGATTTTACAAGTTAATTATAAAATATATTAACCAATCTATACAAGAGGAGTATAACAAATAAAATATATTGACAAATCTATATAAGAGAAGTATAACAGAGAAAATATAACAATGTACATGAAGAGCATAACAGTGTACAAGAAGAGTATGACAATGAATTCATAAATGAAAGGGGAAAAAGATGAGGAATAATCCAAAAATGTTTCAAGACACAAACAAATCAATATTAATGCACCACCAAGGCACTGGGAACGCTTCTGAGAAACCTATCTCCCATTGTTGGATAATAAGATGATGTATTGTAAAATTTGGCAACAAGTTCTATGTTCAATAAAACTAAAACCACCAACCAACTCCTTGAACTCTCCGATTTAATCAAAAGAGGTTAAGGGTGTACAAATGAATCTTAACAGAGTACTCATAAGGGTGTACAGATGAAGCTTAACAATGTACAGATGTAAACATGAAACATGTATTTATATTGTAACGGTGCTTAAAGAGAAAGATTATCATTTTCTGTAGACAAACTATTAAGTCTTCAAGCTAACAATACAAAAAAACTATGTTAACATCAGTGGTGAACAGTCCCTCAGACCAATAAAAAGTCTTCCATGATATCGATATACTACATAATCAAAAGAAAAATTTATCAGTGTACTCAGTGTATTAATGGCAATGTAAATCATATTTTCAAGAGGTTAATGTTGTACAAAGGAAGAATATCAGTGCCTATAAGTTAGGAGTCCAGGAGATCACTGCTCCAACTGTGAACTTGTGCCTAGAAGCTCAAGTAACTCTTTGAGTATTTAGGTCAAAATAAACAAGGCAAATATATATACACACACACACACATCCTAAAAGCCTAAAAGCTTATAAACAATCTTAAAAGCCCAAGTTTCTATACCATATTAGGATTTTGCATATTAATGATAAAATATACTGACCAATCAGAATAAGTAGAGCATAAAATTAGCATAACAGAGAAAATATAACAGAGTACATAATAAGCATAACAGTGTACAAGAGGATCATAACAGTGTACAGGAGGAACATAACAATGTATAGGAGGAGCATAACAGAGTATAAGAGAAGCATAACAATGAATTTTGAAGTTTTTTTATCATGTGGATACCGTTATAACTATAAAGAGTACAAGTAAAACTAGCAAGGTAAAATTCTGAATACTAAGATCAATGTTAAGCTAATTTTATATCATATTAGGATTTTCCATATTAAATATAAATATGCTAACCAATCTGTACAAGAGGAGTATAACAGATAAAATATAAGAGGAGCATAACAGAAAAATATAACAGTGCACATGAGGATCATAACCGTGTACAACTTAAACAGAGGCATAATAATTGAAATCGGTTAAATTATATAGCAACTTATTTAAAGACATATTTAGTATCAAACATCTGTGATCATTTATAACTTAAAAGTGTCACCAGAATTAAACCTGATGCACATTGACATATTCATTACATAGAAACATGCATAAAGAGTGTGCAATGACAGTGAAGAATTACGCCAAACATGTGATTGTAGCATGTAAAATATAACTACTCACTATTTATTAATGTCAAATGATATAAGCAATTAATTAGGGGTTTTTTTATTCAGAATACTCGACAATTGATCTGTCGATCACTATTTACAACATTTGATCGTCGTTCTGTCAAATGGTTTTTTACACCATTCAACAGTTAATATGTTGATCTGAGATTGACACTGGGTCCGTTGAACGGAAAATATGAAAAATATACATCCTATTTTTTATTTAAAATGTAAGAAAATATTATATACTTCTAATTTAAGACAAAAATTCTCTTTTTCTCTTTGGAGGTAAATATTGAATTACATAAATATGGTATATAATGTTTCATTCTTTGGTTCTGTATCATTAGTATTATATGTTCACCATCTTATCTTTGAAATTCACGAATTTGGGTATGAAAATGAGTTGTATTTTTGTGAGGTTTTCTTGTTGATATACAGGGGATTTAATTGTATGATAGCCTATGAATGAATGGTTTTTTATGGTGTAGATTTTAATTGATTTAATAGTTGGAAGTGTAGGGTGTATTTTTCCTTTGTTGGATAAAACCTTAGAATATGTTACATATTAGTTTTTCATGCATGGATGCTTTATTTCTTGGATGATTGGTTGATGTTCGCATATCAAAGGGGTTTCCTCAATGTGAAGAAATGAGGTGATCTTGTAATTGAGCTTGTGGTGGAAAAGGCTATACTCTCACCAGTTCGGTAGCAGTCGCACTACTATAGGACTGCCCGAGGCACATGATTCATCGCGGGACGTAGTATTCGTCTCTATGAGTAGATGTAACTTGGCATTTTGATAGTATAGTTCCATGCAAAGTCATGTTTATGGTAGCTGTAATATTAATCAAATATGCATAACTATGGTGACATCCATAAATATATTAGGGATTTTTAGTTTTAAGTCCCCGTAAACTATAGGATTTAACGATCAATCCCTCACTTCTTCATATTTAGGTTTTAGTCCTTACATTTAAACAATAATTTAGGAATAGGTCATTCCCAGGGACTAAAAAACAAACTAAATAATTTAGGAATACATCCCTCCCAGGGACTAAAAAGGAACATATCATTTAAATGTAGGGACTAAAACCTAAATATGAAGAAGTGATGGATCGATAACTAAATCCTATAGGTTACGGGGACTTAAGCTAAAAATCCCAATATATTAAGGCGTGATTAAGTATGTTCAAAATTGAGATTTTATGATTACTTGACATATATAATTATATTACATAATCACATGCTATTACACTAATTAAACTTTGAATACGTAGTTAAAGTTTATGATTTATTATTATTATAACATGTACCATCTTGAATGAATGACCATGATCTATTACTGTTAGAGTTTGCATATTATGTTATGTTATCAACATGTTTTATAAATCTTTGTTTAATAATCTAGTTAAAGACATCCACTTCTGCTAGTTTTATTTCACGGTTATAGCGGTAGAAAGTTGATGGTTCATATTGAAATTTCTTTGCTCCACAATTGATGCAATAGGTATTATTACCTAGAAATTATGATTTAGTTTCTACCTAGTATGACAAGAGGTTGTATGCGTATATATGAGCGCTCGTATATGCGTAGATATTCGCCTAATCTTGAGATTCATATGACATTAATTGGGCTCCAAGAAGACAATTTTTTCTCTTTCCCCTGCTTCCATCATGACTTGTACACATGAATTGTTGTTCTTCTACTATAGCATTGTTCATTGTCTTCCTTCTCGTTCGGTGCTCTTGTATTCTCTCAATATATGATGCTCTTCTTTCATTATTCGATCGCTTATAATTGGTGCTAGTTTCACTAATTTTGTGTAATATTTTTGTTCTGCAATAATAGATTTTTTAAAAAATCTTTTGCTACACATTTTAAAAAATGATCTAACAATATTATTATCACATATTTTTCATAAATTTATGACAAACAATGTGATTAATAGTATTGACATAAACATATTGAATTGAGCAAATAGAAATAAATAAATAATAGACGTAAATTAACATATTTGAAATTAAAAAAAATAATTTTGGTTAGATACCTAATGATTTAAAATAAGATAATAGATTATAAGAAAAAAAATTGATCTTGATTAAATGAAAATTATTAGATCATTAGACTTGAAAATAATTAAAAGTAAACAAATATATTATAAGAAACAAATAATCATTTATATGACTAAAATTAAAATCATAAGAGACCTCACATGTAAAATATATCAATAATGTTATTAATTTATATTAATATTAATATGTAAACCTCATTAAATATGGAATATATCAATTTAATTTTTGCAAAACTAAATTTTAATTATTAATTTGGCTTTTTTAGTTTTTAGTCTATGTAAACATATCCATTTAGGGATTGATCCCTCATTTCTTCGTATTATTTTTTTTAAGTCCCCACAATTAAAGGGGTGCTTAGTTATGAATCCTTTCATCAAACATCCGTTTCAAGATTCGACGAATATTCCTTTTACCTTTTATTTTGTAATTTTTTTGAAATCCCAAAACTACCCTTCCATCATCAGAATAAGCTCGAGTCAAAAACTCGGCTCAAAACCTCTCCAACGGTCATATTTGATCTCCATTAAAGCCTTCCATCATCATCTTCTTCAAAGTCCAACGACCAGTCTATCATCATCTTCTTCAAGGCCTTCCATCATCATCATCATCATCATCTTCTTCTTCTTCTTCACATTTGATCTCACTCTATCGGACTGAAACACCAATAGCCAGGGAAGAGGACAGTGACAATCAGATATGTCCATGAACTCGGACACCCAAACCACAGAAGTCGACGCCGACCAACGACATCAACATTGATCTACCTGTTCTTCGATACCTTTGTGGACAGATGCCTGGATTTGTAAGTATGTGTGAAGCATTTATATTTGGTATACAAAGTGTTTGATAAAATGATTGAAAGTGATCCTGCATTTACTTTGTTAGGTTTCTAGCAGCAATTACAGTGGTATTTCATCTCCAGCAAGAGAATGTCGGTGCAAAAGAAGTCATATTTATGTATCACCTTGATAATATTTTATTTATCTATTTGTATTTTTATTTTTATTATTATTATTATTTGGAGAAGTGGCACTAAAGAAGCTTATGGTGCTTAAAAACCAACTAAAGCTGAATAAGTAAACTTTCATTTGAACCCTAGCTTCATTCTCTAATTGGATGAGACTATCAAATAGAGGAAAATCAAATGGAACTAAATTTATATTGAAAACAAAAGTCTCTAAGAAATCAGGCCACAACACCATTAATTCTTGCTGAAAAAATTGACTATCAACATAAAAAATAAAAGCGAATTCAAACCCGACTGACTAGGTCAAGAAAATTAACCCCCCCTGCAATAGCAAAATAGCAGTGATAAAAAAAAAAGACAGAGTCATAAATCGAGTAAGGGAGAGATAGAGACCGTTGTAGCCGTTTTGCAAAAGAAACCCTCCTTTTTTTCTCTTTGCAACAATACCCCCAAGGGTTGGGCAATTTGCAAAAACAAACCCTCGTTGTTAGAATAATTGTAACAAACTCCTTGCAACCATGAACATCCTCTCTCATGCTGAAACTAGTTTATAAGCTCTTGTTTTGTAAAAGAAACCCTCTTTTTTTAATATTTGCAACAATACCCCCCAACGGTTGGGTAATTTATAAAAAAAACACTCATTGTTTAAATAATTGCAACAAACTCCTTCCTGCAACCATGAACTGTTTTATAAACTCACTTAACTCACTCTCCTCACTAAAACCTCTAACGACACCCCAGATCTGTTTGCTTCCCCTTATCTCTTTTCCCCAGTTATGGTTTGGGAAAACATGATGTCGGCAATGTTGATGGTCGTGTTGATGGTGTTGCTTGCAATCATGAATGTGCTCTACAAGCTCACTATCAATGATGGGATGAATATGAGAGCTCTCGTGCTTCTCAGATGAATCTGGGCAACAATCTTCTTGGTTCCTGTCGCCTATATCTTTAAGTGGTTTTCTTTTTAGGGTTTTGTGGAATGTTTTGTGAATTTTGTGTGCTTTTGTTTTTGTTCTTTTTATTTTTTTAGGGTTTTCGTAGATTTGTTTTTGGTGGCATACATGATACATTTGCATGCATGGGGCTAAGCTCTGGTGGTGGTGGTTGACCTATGGTTTAAAACCATTTTGTTATTCTTTGAGAGGAATTTTAGTTATATTTAATTAAATTTGGGTTTTTTTTGTATCATTTTATTTATTTAGGTTTTGATGAATTTTTTCCTTTTAAAAAGTCTTTAAATTAATTTATTGTTGTACAAATAGTAAATGAAAATTTACTTTAAATTCCACAAAAAGTATATGTTCACATATGCATATTGTGGGGGTGTAGGTTGAGTTAATCAAAATGTAATTCTTTTATTCTAAACAAGCTAATAATTAACAATAGAAATTACATATAATTTATCAATACCAAACATTTGGAATTAATTGTGAATCCTCAACCAATTAAAGGCCACTTGACTATTTTTAAATAAACAAAATAGTTGCCCCCATTAGCCCTTGGATAGCTTCACCCGTGGGATTGGACCCCAGGCGTTGTGGGATGAGCTACCTAGGTTTGGGAAGAGGATTAAGTGCTGCCTAGAAAGAAAACAATGTGTGACACATTTTCATTGTTTATTCTTATTTCATGATTGTTCACCATCACTAGCAACATTTAATTTACATGTTTTAATGAACAAACTTAACCCTATCTTTGTAGGAGCTCATTAGTGCAAAATTTCAATGTGGCAAGTCTCTCCCTCACGTTGGGGTGCTCATTGTTTTTTAATTTTAATATAAAGTCTATGGATGCAAACGTAAAGGATCACCTTTGTCCTTCATTTACGGCCTCTCAAAAATTAAAGCATTGCAAAAGCTTGGTGGTTCCTAGAGAGAGAGAGAGAGAGAGAGAGATAGAGTATAAATTTCAAAATAAAGTTGTAGAGCAATCGAAGGGTCGATGATTTTTCAAATGCCTGATATGGAGCGAGGCAGATGATTGTGGGTTTTTCGAGTGGGTTGATGACACCAACCACAACACCATTGATTTGAAAGATCAAATCATTATAGTTGAAGAGAGACCCAACTATCAAATTGATATCCTGAGTTTAAATATGGAGAAGTGTATGAAGTTCATGAAGCTTGCAATTTTTTTCTTGTGCATGCTGAGCTTTGTAACGGTGTTTCATGTGGTGAAATGAAATGAAAAACAAATTGCTCTTTTGTGATATTAATTTTGATGTTTCATGATTACGGTGATGTTTAGATTGAATGTAGATATAGTTTGGTAGTATTTACACTATTGAAAATTAACAACAATGGTTGATAAAATGGCTCCTCCTATATGTCCATATGTTTTCCATAGTTGAGAAAATGTGAAAACTTACAAACTATTTTCATTCAAATTATATAATGCTTTAAAATTGTACTGGTACATTCAAATACAAAACCATTTACATTCCATTGAAAATTGGTATCTATTGTACTAAAACATTTAGATTATATACTCATTCACACCCAATATTATATACATAACCATTCATTCCAACATGTATACCAACCCATTCAAAATGGACACTATCTATCCAAAAAGTAATCTATCTATCCAAAATGTATATTATGTTGTAAATATGCAAATCCAAGTTACACAAAAAGCTTCACAAAAACTACATATAGGAGTTGCACAAAATTAACTTTCTCACAACTTTTAATCAACACATATAAATAAGCCTATCACATAGTAGTCAATCTGAAGTGAAATATTGATCACCATTAGGTAGCATAAATCTCATACCTTTACTGACTTCCATATTCTGAACCAAACCTAGAGATGTAACTGAAACCTCATTTGAGATATGAACATTTGTCTGACTGCCACCCTGAACATGTGATTGGTTGCCTTCTGTAGAAGCTGATGCATTTATTGTGTTTCTATTATTTGTCATGCATTACAAAACTTAGTTTATTGTAGATATAAAAATTAGTTAGTTAGCCTGAGAGTACCAGATTTGTATTGAACCAAAACATTTACCTGCGCCTAGGTTGTTGTTTGTTTAGTGGCCTGGGTAGTGACTGTGTTTCCTAGGCCTCTATGATGCCCTGAATTGTCACATCTGCCACACTTGTGTATTCTTTTTGTTTCTTTTACTCATTATGATTCTTGATTCTTTTCTTCTTTGATCTAGCTCTTGGCCTACGTGAGAGTGGTGGGAAGACAGTGTATGGCAGATCCACATGCGTCCAAAGTGCCCTATCCACAATAGGGTTCACCCTCATTTTATATGTTGCACGGAATGAATCAGTGAAATAACATGGGTCAATAAACTGAAGGATATTAAGTTCTCTTATTTCCTAAATAAAGGCAGTAGCATGGGAGCATGGTAATCCTGTTAATTGCACCTATTACAACTATAGTTCGTTGCTTGTAAATCAATGACTGCCTGATGGGTTGGTGAAGTCACCTCAGCCTTGTAATCATTTTGACCTCCTAACAATAAACTCATTTGTCATTTTCCTGACATCTTGGATATATCTCAATGCATTTGGGACTATTGCATGCTTTCATCTAAGCCCACACTTATGTTGGTGATCCAACTTGATCATGATTTTTTGTCTAATTATATCGATCAAGTTCACTACAGGCAAAAGGCATTAAATGATTTACTGAGGCTACTGGTTACGTAATGGATGACCCAAACTGGTGTCTAGACCGCACTGCTTTAATGTTTGACACGTATTTGACAGCGCCTTCATCAACATTTTTTATTTTCTCCAAAGCAATATCAAATCCAAGTCTTGTGAATGTCCCTGCTGCTTCCCAGCTAGCCACTTTATAGAATTCCCTTTGTCATTTCTTGCAGGAATTCTTATATATGTGTCGCATACACATTTAATGTTCAACCCTTGAAAAAACAGATGCAATAGAGCCCTCTATACCCTTTTCCATATCTGAAAGAAATATCAATCATTCCTTTTATCCAATTGCTTCGTTTAAACACTTTAGGAACCAGGTCCAATTCTCCCCACTCTCACCTTCACCTATTGCATATGTTATGGCGAATAGACCATGGTTTCCATCAACTGAAGTAGCAGCCATTAAAGTGCCTTTGTATCTTCCCTTCATATGGCATCCATCCACTTCAATCACTAGCTTATAGCCCACCAAAAATTCAATACTCAAGCAAAAAAACAGACAGAAAACCTAAAAAGTGGGGTACAAGCACCAAAACATGATTAGAATCTGAAGCATAGTATAAGGGGATGAAATCTAATAGCATGAAGCAAAATAACAAAAAAATATAAGGGGAATGAAAGAATTATCACATTTCAACGCAATTATTTGGTGAAATCTTGTAATGATCCAGGATTGAGCTTCAAAAGTTGAACCTGTAAATCTGGAATTTGCTTATAAGAATCCGCTGTCTTCCCATGGAGCTTCTCATATGTCATCTCTCTTGCAGTCCACACCCTACGATAATGGAATTTGATGTTGTACTTTCTTTGAAGGTCCATATGAAGATCCACTATTGTCTTCTTTGCTTTGCTTTTCACAAAATTTAGTATTTTATCACAAATCCATGCTTGAGAGGCTATCTTGTTGCCCACCTTTTTCACATTACTGTAAGTGTATTCATCATGCATTGTTTTAACTTGAAATGTTACCCCATCTTGAAGATGAGATGAATAGACCCTCTAAGGACACCCATGCATTGGACACTTGACAATCAACCTCGAGAGATCATTTTTCATAAAAATAAGCTCAGAATGTTTGGCAATAATATGCATTCTTAAACAAATCATATGTACTCCTCAACATCTTTAAATGTTGCCCCCACTACAAGTTGTGGAACATCTCTATCTACCTCTCATGTAATCCCCATCATACTCATTTATATCCTCAGACATGGATTCATTTGAACCTAGAGGGACACTGTGATAACTGTTAGAAGTTTCCACTTGGGCTGAGTCTCCAAATGAAGAGGTAGACCTTGCATCTTCATCATCATTATCATCATGTTGGGCAATGTTTCTATGTTCCCAATCCGCATCATCATCAATTTCAATATCCTCATCACTATCACCATCAGGTTGAACATGAGGCTAGATATTATACTTTGTCAGGGGCTCAATAATATGCTCTATAAGGTACTCAACCGCAAGATCAAGAGGAAGCTAATTTGTATCTGTATTTGTATTTGAATCAGTGGCTTCATCTATGCTAACCACTGGTGGAGGGCCCACTTGTTTAGATGATTGAGCCTGATACCTTGCACTCCTTTGCCTTAATGATGATCTTCTTGTAGCCATCAGAGGTAACCACCTTTTTCTACACAAAGCCATGCATACGCCAAACTTTCTTCTCACCTGGTAATATCTAAAAAAGCTTTAGATAGTTGTGCATCACTAGTTAGCTTCTCATACTTTGGAGGATTAGATTGTAGTGTCCTGATGTAGAATATCACATCGTGTCTAGCAATCCATTGAGAAACATAGATCACTTCCTCTACTAAGGTCATCATGTTGCAATGTTCTTCATTTATTACAATTGTCTTCTGCTTTGCATACATACATTTCTTCTCCCCTTTCTTGTAGTCTTCCAAAAACCCCTATGATAAAAGTGACTTTAAAATGGTTTCTCATCCATAGCAGCTAAACAATTTCAAATAGTTTCATATTAAAACATATAATTTACCTAGCAACTAAACAATTTCAAATAATTTCATATTAATACATATAAATAGCCAAATCAGATTTCACATGTTTTTCAATCCTAATTCTGATAACTCACCCATAGACTATGCAAATACTTATCATAATCATAAAAGTAATTTGAAAACCACCACACAAATTCTAATAACTTCACCTCCTACTCACACACACAAATCATCGAACACTTAACATGCAACACAAAGCACCACCTCACCTACACAGACACTAGATCTCACTCATGCACTTCCAACACAAACAAATTATTAAACAATTAAAACTCCAGTTATCCAAATGTTCAAATTTAATCACTTGAATTCAAAAATCAAAGGCTCGCGAGCTGAAAAAACAAAGAAACATATTTTGGGTGTGTAGGATATGTGAAAACAAGAAAGAAATTGTAAAAAAAAAAAGATTTGAAGTAAAGTATTATCAGTGACAGGCATTTTCCGTGTTCCATTAACTTCCATTAACAGAGAGAGAGAGAGAGAGAGAGTACCTATAAAGATTTCAAATGGCGGGAAGAATGGTGTCTCTTGTGTGGGGTCGAGCATTGGGTGTGGTATTTTAGGTATTTCACATTTCCGTTTACCCTAAATAAACGGATGTTTGACTAAAGAATTAAAATTTAATTAACCCTTGAATTGTAGGGACTTAAATAGGCATGTTTACAGGGGTTGAAAACTAAAAAACCCTATTAATTTACATATCTATACTACTATAAAAAGTATGAATGAAAACACTGTGAATAATATGGGGATCTTAAGTTGTTCATAGACATGTAATTTGATACATGTGCAATTCCAATTATAAAATATATACATTTTTCATCTATATATTTTTTTTTTGATAAAAATTCTAGAAAAACCTTGAAAAAATATATTAGATGAAAATTCTTAAAAAATTCAAATTAAGAGGATTTTTAAAATGGTTAACATATATTAGATTGAGCAAATAAAAAAATAAACATAACCTTCAATTTAAAAACAATACATTTTCTATATCTGTAAATCTTTCTATCAAAATAAAAAACAATTTAATATGAAGTTAAACTAAGAGTATATTAAAAACAATAATGTTTTTTAGACCCCAATTTCACAAGCCCCATCACAGGCCCCATAAGGTGACAATAGGACATTACCTATTATACCATTTACTTGATAACAACCTCAAGATTTATTCTGAGAATCATAGAGTATCATTAATTCTTTAATTTTCTGGGTATCACTACTAATACACACATATGCATATGTCAACCGAATTATTATTATTTTTTTGAATGAGATCTAAACAAATAATAAAAAATATTGAAGATAATTAAGGTGATATCCGAAGACCCATCTCTTCTTCTTGTTGTCTTCTCTGCAATTATCTTCTCTATATATATCCACAGATTTTCCAAGGACATCTTCTGCAATCATCTCCTAGCAATTGTCGGTGTTATCGAAATGAACAGTCAAGGCATTCTCAAACATTTCTTCCTCCTCAATGGACACTTATGGCCATTGTTGTTGCTCACCTCGTAGCTCTCTCGGATTTTTTAATCCTGTGAAGTTTGAAAATATTGTTTTGTTCTTTATGGAGTTGGATCTCCAATCAACGCCTACCGGATCAGGTTTTATTTATGTATTGAATGTCATTTTTCATAGTTTGATTTGTTTTTATAATGTTACATTTTATATATGGAACATTCATAAATGTTCCATTCGTCTTTTTAAATCTGTGTTATTTTTGTTACATTCGTAAATGTAGCAGTCAACCGCATACGTGTATTGATTTATATTTGTTACATTCACAAATGTAACAATGAACTACGGGTAAATTGCATGGAATGTAAAACATTTAGAGATACATATATGTAAATGTAACAGTTTTTATGAAATGTAATCAATAGTTCATGTAATATTTGTTAAATGTAACTCATAACAAAACAAGTGTTTGATATTTTTCATAAAATGTATGGATTCGTTTTAAAATTGTTTAAACATTGCATGAAATGTAAAACATTTATGTAATGTAAATGTAACAGTGTTAATGTAAATGTAACAAAGAATATAAACAAGTAGAAAATGTTTTTGCTGTTGTTTGAAGGATTTTAACAAAAAATAATTTAGGTAGTTTTGGTGTAATTTAGGTAAGTTTGATGTAACTGAAATGGAAAATTAAGATTTCAAATTTTAAATTTGAAATAGAAGAAATTAATATGAAAGATTTGTAAGAGAAAATGGGGATTTGGGTTAATGAGATATATTTTTAATAAATGACATATCCGTATTTTGTCATTTTACACTTTTTCAAAAGTCTCATATTTACCAACTAAAACACTTTTATTTTTTTAAATATATTAAACATCATCTAATTTGGTATATACTTTGATAAAATGTGCATATAGCTCAATTTTGAGTTAAATGAACATATTTTTAATCAGTGTAAAAGAATATTTAATGTGGTATATACAATATCTAACGATGAATACACTTCATTGGATTTCTAATTAGATATATATGTTTGTGATTTGGATTGAGAAAAAAAAACCATGTGCAGCAACACTCAAAAAAGGAAAATTTTAGATCTATACCATTCATCACTGACTGTAACCCTAGAATCTAAAGTTGTTTATCTTCCTTTTCTTCCTCTCATTCTCCACTTCCATTGCAGACCAATCGGTCGGACTGAGGAGGAGAACCTCCCTTTCCAGTCCACCGCCAGACCTCCCCGACGGCGGCGTCTCCGCCAGCAGGACCTCCAGCAGGTACACTTTGTTGGATTTTTTTAAGTATTCATATGGATCATACCTGAATCTCTGCTTAGAAGAATCTGTGAATCATACGTGAATATCTGCATAGAAGAATTACCAATCAGAGCCCACTCCATATGAGATAAAATCTTATCACATTGAAATCCAATGGAATCAGATTGAAAATTTGTTTGTTGGGTTTTATTGGATTTGTGGTTTTTCTTTTCAATTTGGAAAGAAATGCTTGTTGGGCTTGGATAACTTTGAGGTTTTTTTTTGTCAATTGCGTTTGGTTTTCAGGCAGAGATTTTTAGCCGCCATTGATATGTACACTGATGTTCACAAAAATCTCTCCTTTTTTTTCTCTACATGAAAATTTGTTTGTTGGGTTTTATTGGATTTTTTTTTTTGATTTGGGAAGAAATGCTTGTTGGGTTTTGTTAAATTTGAGATTTTTCTCCCAGGGTTTCAAGTTTTTTAGGCTTGGCTTTTCTATATGTTCTCTCTTTTCTTTGGTTGGTTTGGGTTTTAATAGTTAATAGACTAATTAAAAAAATAACTCAAAGAAATTTATGTGCAACGCACATGTGCATTGACTAGTAAGTTTATATAAACATGTACAACATTTTTTTGCTTAGAACGGGTAACACAACGCATTCATTCATTAAACGGGTCATGATTCAATCAAATGGCGTAGGTTTCAACTCAAAAACATCGAATCAGAGATCCGTCAAAGATGACCGTTTATTTTTCATTTTAGAATAAAAAAACAAGCTAGTGTGTGGGATCTAAAACTCCGCCGCCCATCGCCGCTGCCGATATTTGTCTCTGTTTTGTCTCCTTCAAGTGATTGCCCCCTATCTGTCCGACATTTGTGTTTTTTTTTGTTTATTTATTCTAATTCATCTGTTTTGTTTGAAAAGTTTGGATCTTGGGTTGTTCTGATTGATGGGTGGGTTTTCTTTTTAGGGTTTTGATTTAACAGATGTAGATTTGGGGATGTTTTGAAAGATGGGTTTTTCTTTTTTTCTTGGTTGTCATGTAAAAAGAACTGCTTTTGGGTTTTCTCTGTTGTTTGAATTCATTGTCTACTAATGTTTTGTTTTCCAATAAACATTATTGATTCTTTTTAATTTTTCACAATATCTGAAAGTGTGTGAAATTATATCTTAGAAAAAGATGGTTTTATTTTGTGCAATTCAATTAGAATATTTAAATGTCTTGTTATTAAGTAATTGTATATTGCCCAACCATTTTATTATGTGACTTTGTGGAAAATTGAAGTTGTGGGCTATTATCTTATAATGTTCTGCAGTTTTGGCTGGGTATAACTTTTTTTTTATGTGAAATAAAACGGTAGGCCTTCACCTTCGTATTAGATAAGAAGAGGAGTGCCCAAACGGGAAAACAAGTTTATAAAGCACAAAGAAAAAGGGAATCCCCTGTAAAGAAGCCCTCTACAAAGGATAAACCCATAAACTAGAGGAAACTACTCATGAATCACTAAACGTCTCCCCACCAATGCTATGGACGATGCTTCCATGCAAGAGCACCCCCACTCCTTTATGTTACTAATTGCCGCCTCCCACACATTGTGTCAACAGGTAAACTGAAGAATAACATGCTAATCTTGTCTGAATTCTGCTTGTAGTATAGCAGAAAATTGCATCTGTTGCAGCATTCATAGAGAAATAATATTAACCCACCTTGTGTTTTTTTTTATTTTTTGAAGAGGTATAAACCTGGTAGACCTTTTATAAATGAGCAATGCATTACAAAGGTCCGAACAACCCACATTGTGTTGTAGTTAGAAGAACATGGAATGAGTATTCATGTGTATTTCTTTGAGTTATCTTTATTTACAGTGAGTTACAGTTATAGCCATATGTTTACTTTCTGAGTTGCCAACATTTTCCAATTTATTTTATGTTAATTCTCTACCACCTTTAATTTGTTGGTCTATCATTTTTCCCACCCCTGCACTAATCTTTTTTCATGGGCCAATATGGTTGGACGTTGGACATGACTGAATATTACATTTTATTTGGGTTAGTGTTGTTTTTAGTCATGTTTCTCTTTAAACTGTTTTGCTTGAATGATGAATCTTGTGGAGTTAATTGTCCGACTTTCAGGGTATTTATTATGATATTTGTCTGTCCGGTAACTTTATGAAAAAGTATTGTTTTTTAAACCAGAGTTTCTAATTGATGAGTTCATGCATATATTTCTTTGGAAGTTTATGAACTTGTGTGATGGACTGATGGTTAAATGATATTGGAATTTGTTGATCATGTGAGCAGGTACCATGGGTCGAAAGGCTGGCTTAATTCGTGTAAATCCAAAGAAGTTTGCCCCTGCTGGAAAACCATGTTTAAAGGAAATGGTGACATTTCTTAATTGTCTGGCTCTTAATCACAACAGCGACGAAAAATGTGTGCAAACGAGGAACGCCATGTATGCCTGCGTAGAAGCTCAGGTAATGGTTATTACCAAACATTAATTGTTGCCATCTTATAAAGTTCATTTTAAATACACTCATATTTGTTGTAAGCATCATCTTCCCCACCCCACCAGATGTGGGGAGTTTATAAAGTTTAAACTCGTTTCTCAATTGTTAAAAATGTCCAAAGCCCCAAGGGATATTGTCAAACATTTATCCCCCATTTGGTTTGTGAATGACTTATCTAGACATAAAGTAATTATATGGGGATAAGGAGATCAGGAGAATTAGATGAATTTTCATTTGGTTGATATTCCTTTCTTAGTTTGGGTCAATTTCTGTCTTTTGTGTTTGTTTTATTATAATATAATTATAGTTGGATAGATAAGCAAGAATAAACTGTATTTGGCTCCTAGGTATATATAGCTATCAGGTTTTTTATTATCAATTTATAATTTTTCAATTTATTAACACTAACAAGCATGTTTTTTCAAAATTAAAACTATTCTACCCTATCCACCTTTTTTGCGAATCAGACGGGAGCTTAGGAAGTATCCTTCAATTTAGTTGTCATGTCTGTCAATCGCCTGTTGGATTATTCAGTTGGCATGAATTTTCATTATTTCTCTAGGCATTGTCCATATAATTTTGATAAAGGAAACCTGCCTCAAGTATATTCAGGATGTATTGCTTATACTGATGTCTTTTAATCTCAGAAAAGAAAACTTTATCACTTTCCATTTTATTACCTTTATTTTCTTTGGAGTGGCAACCATGCACTCAGATAAAATTCTCTCTGTTGCAGAAAACACAGGCAAAGAAGAACCCTTATAAGACCCTCAATTACCATCTACAGAGGCTTAGCAAAGGAATCAAGTAGAACCTTCCCTGTAATTGGTTCTACTGAAACAAGAACAAGTTGTTCTTTTAGGTGATTAATTCTGAGATATGGGAATACCAATTTAAATTTTTTTATAGTACATTCTCATATGATGTTGAGACACTGTCTATAACAGCTTCTCACAAGAAGATTTTTTTTGCTGGGTCAAATATGGCTTGGGCAGAACTTGGTTTTGTGATGGATTTCAGCAATTATTCCTCATTTGGTGCATTAGAGATCTTCTTCTATGGTACATTCTTCATGAATTGAACGCATATATTTTTACATTTTTGTGATAGAATATACAGTGACATGGTGAAGTATTTAAGTTAGTGACAGACATGTCAGTGTTTAAAAACCAATTTTTTTTTTTTTTAATGTTGGAATGTATCGCCATTGGTTTGTGTGTGTGAATCCTAGACTTGTCATGTGGTTGTTGGGGCTTCAAAATATATTGTTGAGAGAGAAAATCATTACCACTTGTGGCTTATAAGTGCGTCTGTCAACGGGTCGAGTTGGGGTGGATCCGGACACTACATATTTGATTGTCGGGTCCTTCAGGTCGAATCCATATCAAGTCTCAGGTTAGGTCGACCCACTAACAAATTTGTGTTAGACGAGGAAAGGTCGAGGAACTTCTAAAAAGTTTACAATGGATCTCATTTATTTATTTTTAAATATGGTGCAATGTATTATAAATAGTTTTTCACTATTTTGATTTTTAATATTTTATGAGGGAATATTTAGAATACAATTTGGATTATTATGTTTTTACGTGAAGGTTGTCTAAATATTTCAAATATTTAAAATTTTAAATGATTATTCAGTATTTAGTTATAAATGCTGGGTTGGATCATAAATTTAAAAAATAACATAGTATTTAGGTTGGGTCCATCGAAATCATAGGATTAGGTTGGGGTGGGTCTAAATCTGATTTGATTGTCGGATCCTTCTGGTTGGGTATTTACGTCTTTTATCGGGTCCGGGTCGACTCATGACCCGTTGACAGGCGTGAGAATTCACTCACGTAACAGTTAATTAAAAGGTGAAAACTAAATAATGATTTAATTAAAACGAAAAAAATGTACTTTTGTTCCATAAATTCTAACGGCAGGGCCTGTATGTGCATGTTTTGGAATTTTAGGGGGCTATTTTGCAAGTTTCAAAGACTTCAGGGATCCGAACGCATTTTACCCAAAAATCAGCCCCCCTCCCCAAAATCTCCATCGTCTCCGAAACTCCGACGAAAAAAATTTAAAAAAAATGAAACCTCGGCAATTCTCCTCCAGATCTCAAACCCTAATCGATCCTTCACTTTGCCTCCCCAAACGACGACGAACAACCACCACCTCCTCCGCCTCCTCTAACACTCCTCCGCCGCTAACCTCACCGCCTCCCAAAACCCTAAAAACCTCCACCACCACCACCACCACCACCACCAGTCGAAGGTCCCTCTTCATCGATCAATGGATCCCCCTCGGCATCCCCCCTTCCGAGCTCTCCCTCCCCCTCACCCTCCCCACCGGCCAGACTTTCCGCTGGCGCCGCACCTCCCCCGACCACTTCACCGGCGTCATCGGCCCCTACCTCCTCTCCCTCCGTCAACCCTCCCCGGACTCCCCCGTCTCCTACCTCCTCCACTCCTCCGCCGAAGCCTCCTCCGCCTCCGCCGCCATCGCCGACTACCTGAACCTCTCGATCTCGCTCGGCGAGGTCTGGAGGGGGTTCGCGGAGAGGGATGAGAGGTTCGCGGAGGTGGCGGGGAGGGTCGGAGAGGGGGCGCGGGTGCTGCGGCAGGACCCGTGGGAGTGCGCGATGCAGTTCTTGTGTTCTTCGAATAACAACATCCGGAGGATCGAACGAATGGTGGGGACGCTGTCGTCGTTCGGGGAGTACCTTGGGATGGTCGGGGGGCACGGGTTTTATCGGTTCCCGAGCGTTGAGCGGTTGGCGGAGGTTTCCGAAGAGGAGCTGCGCCGGGCGGGGTTTGGGTACAGGTGAATTGATGGTTGTTTGGTTTTGGTGGTGGTTTTATTTGTGCATCTTCTAATTTTTAATGTGGAATCCATGTATGAAAAAAAAAATTAGGGTCTGTTTGGCGTTCATTTCTCATTCTCTTTCAGCTGGAGCATCTAGAAAAATTATATTTGGAATCCTCCATTCCAGTATTCATTCTTGGATATCCTAAGCAAAATTTTTCCTGAATCTACCAGAATTGGATTTTTTGGGAAAGAGGAATTATCCTTTTGAACTAGAGTTACCAAAATGGTTGTTTATGTGTTAATTTGGTTATAATTTTGTGATATTCCAGCTTAAAATTTGACATTCTTTGTTGTTTTATTTTCTTTGATAAAAAAATTCTTTGATGTAGAAAATGTAGTTTAAGCTAGTGTTTTAAAACATGTTTGGGTGATTACCTGATTTTGCTTTTGAGGGAATCATAAATGTTTCTGCTTTTGTGTGAATTATAAATCTTTCCAATGTTCCATGTGGTGCCAAATCAAAAAACTTTTCAAATCCAACAAAAGTATGCTTTCTGGAAAACTAATTTCAAAAAAAAAAATTAAGTGAAAACTCCTTTTCGAATATGTTTCTCAGTATATTATCATTTCCCTCGTCCAATGTGGGCTACAAAAGCTCTGTTTCTCAATGGAAAAATGTTAGAGTAAATCATTCATGCAGTCATTATTGCCGTCCCAATAGTATTGATTTTGTTTAAAGTATGTTTTTGTCAAACAAAGTATATACCTTCACAAAAAATAAAGTATTCAAATGAATTGAATGTAAACCATTTTGCATTTTTTTTTAGTTGAGTATATATTAGCTAACATAATATACACTAGATTAGGGAAAGCATATACTAGTTTAGCACTGAAAGATGACTGAGTGGGTCGGCACCGTTCTCATTATCTACCTGCCTGAGCTCTCTCACATGCTTCCATGAAGCTTGATGTCAAGATCATCTTGCCTTTTGGGTTTTCTTGCAACTGATAAAGCGGGTCCAATCTCATTATATCCTTTATTCAAATTCAATAAGAACTAGGTTCGCCTTCTGCAATTTTGTATGAATAAGACTGGAGGTTTTAATTCACTAAATAGTTATAGTACAGACTATGTAATCTCTAGAGATGACCTATGCTTGGCATTTCTATATACTAACACGACCAGTGTTTGTATTCACACTATTGAGAATCTTGGTGCCCACATCCTACTCTCGTTATACTTGTATTTATGTAACATTTATCTACACCATTAGCCACTAGTGTTGAAGCAGGGATCCATCTGATCAGGGTAAAGTCTGCTCCAAGATGCTTTTGGTTTATCATTTTTTGTTTGCTTGATTTTTAAAGATAGATTGTGTTTTTTGTCCTGTATTTGTTTCTAGTCACTTATGAATTTATCATTTCAGGGGAAAATTCATTTTGCAGTGCATTTTTTTTCTCACCTCTGATAAATTTCTGTTTAATGTAATGTTTTTGTTGTGATATTGGCAAGCAGGGCCAAATACATTGTTGGTGCAGTTAAACTATTGCAATCCAAACCCGGAGGGGGAGAGAAGTGGCTCACTTCACTTCGTGGTTTGGAGCTTCCTGAAGTTATTGATGCTTTATGCACTTTGCCCGGTGTGGGTCCAAAAGTTGCTGCTTGCATTGCTCTCTTCTCTCTTGATCAACACCATGCTATTCCTGTCGATACTCATGTGTGGCAGGTATTTTTTGCCAGCTTGCTTAAACCCAATTTCATCTTCTTCAAAATTGTTCAAATAAAATCATGATAATTAGTGGGAACACTTGTTAGTATGATTGTGTGAGTTGAATTATTGATAGTGCTCTGAGCCATGTAGTATTTAGCGAAACAAATTAATGATAATACTTGGTTTTCTTATAGTAGCTGAGAAGTGAGTGAAGGTTTGATCTGTGTATGGAGATCACAAACATCCTTAAACCAGAATGAA
>CM060876.1:1680000-1831844 GCA_030737845.1 Acorus calamus
GGTTCTATTATAGTTTTTTTTTTTTTTTTAAAAAAAAAATCATCCTTTCAAAGAGAAGAAAAAAAAAAACTATTGTATCTCAGTATATACTTCATTTGTATAACATTATAATTTTATTAAAAATTAGAAAAAAAAAAGAATGTGGGCTGCAAATGGGGCTGCACGCAGGGCTAAGCATATCACTTTCCAAAAAAAACATTAAGATTCAGTTATGAACAGAAGAATTACCTTTGCTTGGCAAATCCTTGTAATTGCCTCAACATGGAGGCTCTGTAGTTCTTCAAGAGCAGCCACGTCCAAGTTCCGCAAATCTTCACTCTGAAATGGAAATAGATAAGTATTCATTTTTTATATAAAAACTACTCCATTTCAAATTTTGAATACTGCAATCAGCATGTGAAAAACGAAATTAGCATGTGAAACAAGTGGATCTGTGTTTCTGATAAGTAGAAAAGAGTTGATGGTGTACGTGATAATGTTAAATTGTGGAGCTGCATCCTTTCTAAAATAAAAGATGTCACCTTTATGCCAGTAAAAAATTGTTTCCCTTGAAGAAACACTATGAAAATGATAAATATAAATGGTAGGCAAAACTAAGTACCTTTAGTCTAGATATGATGGCTTCAAGTTCCTTGGATTTTCTCCTTTCACTTTCATAGGCTGCTCTCACTTCTACTGTATTCATCCCATCTGTACAATTACTCACACACTTTTCTTCCTCTAGCAACCCTAGAACCCCATTAGCTTTTGAAGAATGAAATCCATTCTGATTTCTTAATTGAAATTCACGCACACTTGCCCCTCCACTTGTGTTTTCCTCAGTGGGCATTCCAGTTTTCTCATTTTAGCAACAAGCACCCACATATTCGCAAGCTCATTTTCAAGATCTTCCTCACGACGTTTCGCTTCATCAATCCTTTTTTGTAGCTCAGTTTCTCTTTGATCTCTCACGGACAATGCTGCTTCCAAAGATGCTTCTCTCTGACTTCTTATCATAAGCTCCTTCTGTAACTTGTCTGTGGATGTATCATCCTCTTTCCTTCTCAAGCAATCAAGGATAACGTTATTGCCAAAATCTTGCTTCACATCAAATGGAGCATGCCTCTGAGAACCATTAGGTCTCCCTAAGAAAGATTCTTTTGCTGCAGCTAGGTCGCCAGTCAACTTTGCATTTTGGAAAGAAAGTTTAGTAACTTCCTCAGCCAAATTTTTAAGCTCAACAGCAGCAGCTGCAGCCAACTCCTTGGCATACGACGCTTCCTCAGCCAACTTTTGGCTATGAATTACAAGACCCTCTTTTTCTTCAATCAGACTCACCTTTTCTTGCTTTAAATTCTCAATCTCAGCACCCTAATCAAAGCCATAAATTATGAAATGTGCAGAGCAGAAGTAATACATAAATAATTAATATTATTTATGATAACTTTAAAGGAGAATAATGAAAAAAAACCTGCATTAGAACTTGAGAGTTCAAAGATAAGTTATCTTTGCAGCCTTTACATTCTTGCTGTGGAAATCTTCCTGGCAAGCTAATAGCACTATAGGATGTGCTTCCATTGATGTGCATTTCAATAGATGATCCATCCAGCATTTCCTTTTCTCCAGCTGATACAACAAAATGATTCCGAAGCCTGCAAGACTCACAACCTACAGCTTCTGTTGAATTTTTGGAGCTTTTGTCTAATATGGAACTCAGTTGCTGCCTAAGAAGAAGAACTGTCTCCTGAATTTCAGTATTTTCAGATATCTGATACAATACAAACCTGATGTCATTGTATAATATATTATGCATAGAACCAACATAGTAAGCAATGCCATGAGTTTCACCTTCATCTGGAGCTGTTCTTGGAGAACTCTATTGTCCGCAGCCATAATCTTCAAATTACATCATATAGAAACAAAAAGTGTTTTAGTATTAGTAGAAGACGTATTCTAGACTGAAATGCAGAAATAGGAAACGAACCTCAAGTTCAAAGGTTTTTTCGTTCAATTGGGAAGCTAACTTGGACAAAGCCTACAAACAAAGTATTCATTTTGTTCAATAAATATAATATCAAAAGCACGCAAACCAAACTGTCTACTATAATTGAATTTAATCATCATCCAAAATCTTGGCTCTTTGGTTCTTGCTTGCCTTCATAGACGATATTTCATAGGAAAAGCTGGTTGCATGAACCATTATTTAAAAATATGAAATTTCTCATACTGCAAAAATCTTCTCTTTCTATATTTCCAAAGTAATCGCAATCTAGGCATCTACGATTAGTTGATTATGTATTTTAGCTACCTGGGATAATTCAGCATTGCTTAATGAATGTTGAGGAGCACCAATTGATCCAAACATCCTCTTCTCAAGAACACGTATTTGCAACTTCTTTTCACTAATTTCATCCTTCAACTTTCGCATTTGCTCCTATGGGAAAAGCACAGCACAATCAGAACCAAGATTTCAATCTTTTGGGTCAGTAATATATTCCAATTATGAGGCGACGCAGGGTTAGGATAGATTGCATGCCTGAATATGTGAATCTTCAGGATTTCTAGAAGCCCGCTCGGATAACCTTTTTAAAGAACTTGTACAGAGAGCTATCTCTCCAGCTAACATTTTTACCTGCTCACGAAGTAGATCCATTTGATCGGTAATTGTTGTCCCAGTCTGCAAAAAGATGACAGAAAGTGATGAAATATTGTCGCTAGCATAGTTGTACAAGATCGACAAAATTAAGGCAGTCACTATCCATTAACAAATGAAAAAAGTCCAAACCCAAAATCGAAATTAAAGAACAAATCTTATATTAACTCAAACATGCAATGAACTAATGATACAAACAAAATCATGGCAGTGTTATCAAATCCATTGACCTAACCTCTCTAACCTCCAACTCCATCCCCAACCCCCCCCCTCTTCCCCCCCCCCCCCCCCCCCACATCAACCCATTCAAGAGATAAATGAACAAACAAACAAATAAAAAACACATAACATGGGCAACAACAGAGTTACAGGTGTTTTTTTCAAGTGACCACCAATGGCTTACATCATCATATAATGAAGGAATCATCTATTCCATACAAGCATACAGGCAGGATTCTTAAGATGCAACTAGTTACATTTTTTTGGGAAAATCAGTGTCCTGTGCAAATTTGGCACGGGTGGGGTTTGATCCCTTGACATCTTTTTAAGAGAAAATGGTGCGCTAACCAAAGCTCAATTGTAAACAGTTCCAAGTTTTTTTGGGTAGGTAAATGCTAGGACGTGTTTTTTTGTAGTTCCAATTATCGATAGTTCAAAATGAACAGATATTGTTTAGCACAATATTTCTCAAACCTATGGCTTTCTTTATGATTACTCGCACAAGAATTAGTCATGATAAACGGTATTTAATTGGGAAAATGACTCACCTTCCATCACTATATGTTAATTTAGAGACAACCAACAACATGTGTGAGGGCATGTTGATATTGTTCACAATATTATCAAAGGAGAGAACCCAAATAGAAAATCACTCCTTGGAGATTCATGTCTGCTAGAGAAATACAGGGTCCTTTATTTAAAATTATATTGAGATGACAGGTTGACTAAAAATAGTGTACATGACAGATCTTCATGTAGGAGCAGCATTACCAGAATTTATTATACATATTACACTTCTCAATCCACCAAAGATTTATGATAAACATACAACAAAGCATCTAAAAAGATTGTGTTTCAACACAAAAGGGTGTATTGGGAAAATACTTGGGTCGCGATCACATCAATGCTTAAGGATTGGTCAATTTCATTTTGGAGGAGCCTTCACCTAGCTCCTCAATGGTGGGGAAAAGGAGAATATTTTATCGGGTGAATTGATATAATCTTGTATTTTCCTTTGTCCATTGACGTTGTACGCGTCTCCTAATTTCTGAGGTTTCTTGAAATAAGATTCTCCTATATTATTCTCAAAAAAACAAAGCATCTAAAAAGCAAGGAAGAAGAACTACTATCGTACGCCTTAGGAGCTTAGGTGTAATCTACAAGTTGGTGTAGGAATCAACAGATACTCATAATAAGTCATAGTTTTATATATTGCAGAATAGTTGTCTTACAGGTGGTAGACGACATCCTCTTGCCGTCACACCAAACAAATCACCAGCTTGAGTCCTTTCCGAAAAAGAATCCACGATCTGCGGGGGGTCGTCATTCCTCTTACTTACAGATTTTCTCTGAGCATCTTTGATGCCACTTGCAAGATGTCTTTGTTGAGAAGACCGCGAGCAGGAGGCAGGTGAACCACTTGCAGAGCTTTCACTATCTGTACCAGCTGACAGTACAGAGAGACCCTCGGGCTTCTGCATAATGACTTGAACTTATTGCTTCATAAAATAACTAGCATGCCAAATATTCAACAGAAAACACTGGCAATATGATAAGTGTCTTGACAAACATTCGCAATAGTAAAATAAAAATTCTTATTTTTGCTGATTATAGAAGTTTGAAGTACCACAAATACACTAAGGCAGCATTTATTTGGACGATTGAGCAGCTTTTGCGTTTGTAGAAAGCTGCTTCTGCAATCGCGCAACCAAACAGTTTACTATAACTACTTCCTGTAAATAGACTTCAGGAAAATAGTGCTCAAAAGATGCAATTTCTAAAAGCTGGGGGAAGTGAGCTTCCTACGGAATCAGTTTTAAAACTCAGATTCTTGCAAAATCAGTTTTGCAATCATGCAACCAAGGTGTGTTTGGAAACACAGTTTGATTCCCAGAAATTATACCTTTATTTACTTTTGGAAATTGATTCCATTGCTTTTTAAAAAATATGCTTTGAAATGACATCTATAATCGAAAGACAGTCACACTTTTGAATTAATCATTCAAAGTTTTGGGTGTTTGGAAACACGTTTGCATGCAGCTTTTGGCTTCTGCAAAAGCAGATCACCAAACCATTTTTCCAAATGCCCCATAAACGAACAATAGTAATTGCACAAGAGTTCCCTTCATTCAATGCATCCTATACTTTTCACTATCATCCCCCAAACAAAGTTCATGAGCAATTACTACTTTTCCATGAAAATTAAATGGTTTCATATCATTATGCCACTATATTTGGCTTTTCTGGTGAATCACATAAATGAAAAAGAAAATAGCCTTGTGTGATGCAAACCACTTCACAATATCTTTCTCAAAAGTATAAGATCCCCGCATTCATTCATAAAGGAGATTCTTTCCTAATAACCATCCTCAATTCCCATCTTTACCTCAATAGAATCAATGTCAAACAGTAGCTTCCCATGGCACTTAATAATGGCCTTTTTTCATAGCTCAAAGCACAGTGTTCTTACATAAGGTCCCTTGCCACATTAGTTGGAAGCAATTATTTTCCAATCCCTTTTCCACATTTCCTCTCTAGAAAATTAACTAAAGAATTTGGAAATGATAGTGAACTGAAAGATAATTACATAGTCTTATAGCCCGTCCTCTTCTATTTTCTTTCACTAAATAAGATAACTAATCAGTCGAGAAACATTTAGTAAGATGGCTGCAGAACTGACATATTATTCACCCCCATTTCTCAAATGATACCCACTCCTGCAGCATTTGTGAAATAAAATGCACCCGGACAATTGGAGATGGACACACTGCAGTTCGCTTAGATAAGCAAGATTGCATTCACATGCAGACAAGAATGAAAAGGAGTAACAGAACTTTCAGTGATTCTTTTCATATCTATTCAAATAATGATGATTTATCCATAAAACATGTTATGGACATGGAATTACATATTATTAATTGAAGGGGCAATCTGTGACTTAATTATACCAACAATTACAAGGAATGAAGCATTATGCAGAGGAAATTGGTAACATTAGTTTGCTACATTGCAGACCAAAGTGTACAGGTGGAAGACAAGAAGTTAAGGCTAAGGAATAACTAATAAGAAGCAATGATGATACAATTATAAATCAGGAAAGTTTGAAGATAAATTGTTGTCAACATTGTGTGATCAGCCTTTTTTTACAAAGCTCATCTTTTTTCCCAGACTACTATATAATTTGCATTTCCTTGCATTAAGAATAAAACATATACAAATCATAGGTAGGAAGATATAACATAACTTATAAGCATTGTTAATAGCTATGATACAGAGATTATACAGAATGGATGCATTGTTTATGTATGTAGTGTATAAATATTATTGTATATATTGGGGAATCATTACATAATTGCTAGCTAAAGGCATAGTTAATCGCTAGCATTAAATCCATTTGCAGAAACCATTTGATTATTTCAGATCATTCATCCATCTTAGAACACTCAAAAAGGTTAATTAATTGAGCAAGTGGAGCCTCTGCTCCAATTTCCACTCTAATTAATTACAAGAAAATGTTTTGACAAACAACATCTTATCTGCACAAAATCGGTGCATCTGATAGGACTGATCTCTTCTTTACGACCCCATAAAATAGTAATAGATCTCAATCGGCATATCGAATAAATTGATGAATGGTGAGTCCAAAAGTAAATGCACTAACGAGATCAAACACATTCCCCAACAATGGTGTATATGCATCATGCAATGGCCTCCAAGAAACTGCAGTCTAAAATGCTCTACAGAAACATGTATACACTCAACAAAAAATGGTGCAATGATGGTGAAATGTATGGTTTATGTAATACATGTCGACAGTATACATAAAGAATGTCCAGCCAGCATAATGCACCACTATCTAGGTATTGGATGGCCAACACAGGTATGCGGACGGATGAGGTTCCATGAATCAAAGAGAAACAAAAAGAGATAATGCAGGGTGAAGTACAATTACCCGCAGTTTGAACCAGCCAAGCATCCCCCTCTTCCTGTTCTTCTTATCAAATTGTATCGACTCATCTGAGATGGTATCACACCTTCCTTCAGATGAAACCTCCGAATCAAGACTACCAGCATCATCATCAATGTATTCACGTTTTCTATCAGGCAAATAAGCCAGCTGCAACAACAATTTTGTTGAGCGATACATTTAGAATTTGCCAAACAAATACAGATCCAAATTTAGCAAGTTTGAAAGTAAGACGTAAGGCCACCACCCAGAGCGATCCCAGACATGCCAAGGTGCTGGGAGGGGAGACATGGGATACGGTCGTATCCTTTGGCATTTTTTGCACAAAGTAACTGCTCCCAGGATTCAAACCCAGGACTTTGTCCTGTTAGTCCGAGCACTTTACCATTGCTCCAAGCAACGGCCCCTATTTGCGAGTGAGAAATGCTGGTTGTAATTAAATATGTACCAGCATGCTGAAAAAAAAAACTTGGAAAGAAAGGCTATTATAATACAGTTTACTATATGCAAAAGAATCTATGTTATGCACCTCATCTTCTCCAAAAGAATGTCTCCTCCTGTGGCCACCTTTTCCTGGGTTACTTGAAGGAATTGAATTTTTTGTTGACACGAGGATTAACTTGGTTAGACGTTGGATTCTTCCCATTAAGGCTGCTTTTGCTTGCTCTTCTTCCTCCAATCTTGACTGCAATTTTACTTGACCAGCTTCCAGCTTTAACATTTCAGATGGACATGTCAGATGAAACAAACCAAACAAATATAGTTTTGAAACAAAAAATTAAAAAACCTACTCTTGATATCTATAGAGCAATATGATCAGTAAGTGTGTGTTGCTCGAGTGCCTTGAAATGGAGAGATCTCAGAAGGAATAAAGGATCACTGTGGGTAATGAAGAATATCCACATCTAATTCTGGTGTGATCAGAGAGAATAGATATGCAATTTTTTCCTCTAGGTAATTAACCTATCATGATATGATATTTCTACAATCACATAAATAGGTCAAAAGGAATAAGCAACCACAACGCTTTAAATAAAATGTAAAACCTTTAAGCTGGCATTTCAAGAACAAATAGCTAATAAACTCTCCTCGAGTTAAACCCATATTCATTAAGAAATTGTTTTAAATTCATGAGCAACTTCAAAATTTCCTTCAACCATGGAAACATACTCCAGCGCCAGAGGTCCAAAGTGATTCTCTCTCAAATCTAGCGGCAATAAACATACAATATAAAACTTACATTTAGTATACCAAACAACAGCACACACCTGAAGTTTCAAGTTGACAAGGTCTTCCTGGCCAGAAGCAACCAAACATGGATTCTCAATCATGCCATGCTTCAACTGCTGAAGCTCTTGTTTCAAGCTCAAAATTTCCCGCTGGTATTTCTTGATTAAGGACTTCTCATCCATGATCTAATACAAAATAAAACTTAGAGGTCCGCTGGTCATTCATGATAAGAAACAATAGGGAAAATTAAATGTTACTTTATTTTGAGAAGCTTTGATTTCCACATGCTTGCTACGATGTGCAAACTTTAATGTATTGTGTGTCTCTTCACTGTTGCTGGAGGCAGGGGTAACTGTACATATGAGCTACAACATAATCAAAAGAAAATAATATTTAGTTTAAGACAGGTATATTCACACAAGTCTTACTTTCAACATGACTTGTTTTTCCCTCTCCCTCCCAGGAAAAAACAATAATCCAATATTAATTGTTGTTATAGTCATGTAAATATAACAGATAAACATTGGCAAATAAATTTTAAAAGAAAGATCTCAGAAAACTCACAGAGACCCGCCCGTGACCACTGAGTGATGACTGCAACAGACGTGTGAGTTTTGAATCTCTATAAGGAATATGAGTTGCTTTATTATCTGTAAGTTTAGCAATTACCTATGACAAGGGGTAATCAATAAGATAACAATTAGATATGTAATCAATAAGGTCCAAGCATAGATCAGTATCACAAATTAATCAAACTTGAAGGTCAAAAATTTCCAGGACGCAATAAACTCGAAGTGAATTGAATGTCAAAAGAAAATAAGTCAAAAAGCTATGGAAATGGAAAGAACTGCTGCTAAAAATAAATACATAATAACTTTCATAGATAAACTAGCATTGACAGTTTTAGAAACCCATTTTCTCTGGTCAGTTAATTAAGGGATGTCATCAAATATGGACACTGGTCAAACATCCATTTTGCACCAGTGCTCTATCCACATTCCTATGCATATCTGTTTCTTAAAAAAAAAATGGACAGGGATATGATTTTGAATAACCTACACGTGTATCCATTCTCCTATCCATATATTTTCTAAATACAAGACGATATCAATACACAGTTCCATGAAAGATGAGAAGTGAACACCATCATAAGATCTTCATGGTTTAATAGGACAACTCCTCTAGATTTAAAGATCATTTGATTTCTACCCAAGATAAAATCAATCATACATGACTTGTATCTGCATTTGTTAAGATCAAAATAGGAGTATTACTCATTTATTTGATATTCATATCTATTTTGAATGAATAAGAATATGAATATGGCTCATACAATTTAATGTCTGAATTGAGTGAATTCTTATCCACCAAATATGGATATTGCTATATTGAATCAATATTTGCAGGCATATTCATATTCATTGATTAAAAAAAAATGCTGTCTGACATCAGCTATTCCTCTGTCCAAAGTCCGCACCCGTTGACCACAGCATGGTTAGTTCTTCAATTGCCCTCTCTTCCACAGTGGTATTTTTTTCCCCAAACCTGACAAGCCTGCCTCATTCACTCCCTTTGCCTTCTCTGTTTGGCCAACCCTGTCAATTCTCCTAGTAATTCTTTTTCTTCTCTTCCACCGTTGTATTGAGATCTTTACCCTCTGAACAGTGGATGCAAAGGATGGGAAGAAAAGATGTAAAAAAACACTGCTCTAAAGAATCTTAAGAGACAGAACTGTTAAATTCAAACTCTATTATTTTATTTTGTTTTTGGGAAGTTAAATTCAACCTCTATTGGAATGATTACTCCATTTCTTTTACTTTTTTGCCATCTGAATATGCAGGAGTACCTGAAAGAAAAACCCTCTCTATAATTGACTTGAGAAATCAACTCTCCAAACTCCTAAAATAAGAGAAAATTTAGGCTGTCTTGCTCCTCCTTGAATGTTGAAGTCCTTGACAAGTAAAGAAACTCGGTGAATTTTGTGAGAAACTCAAAACTCCAAACTCAGATGTATGACTTAATTCCGTAAAGTGTACATTACGTGGGCCATATTGACGTATTACCCTAGAGGATTCTACTTTTTCCGCTCATTTATAAACTTCTTCAAAATGTTTCCTAAGACACGGTACAACTGCGACATGGCAAAAAAATACAGGAGAAAGGTGTGACAGCTTACTGTCCCAAGAGTGAGTAAGCTTTTGTTTATGTATGAACCTTCTTTCCTTCGGAGCCCAGTTGTTTCAGTCTTTGAACTCTCAGATCCTGCTAGATCAATCAAGTTCTGCAAACAAAGCAACAAACTTCAAGTTTCATTGAAGAAAATCCTGAACATTGAAATCTCACATTAAATAAAAATTCCATCAGCAACAAAATGAATTCTGATCAGGTCCACAAAATTTACATACCAACTGTGACAAAGTCACATCCTCTTCTTGATTTTCACCACGTGGACTGCTTTCGATTGTCTGAGACAAGATATTTTAGCAACCCAAGTAATTGAAATCAAATCCATTGTAATTAACCAATTTAAATCAATTTTCAATCCAGTGATCTCACGTGACAAATGTGGATTGTCAAGGATTACAATTATTATTAAGTACATGAAAATTATATTGTAATGAATATTCACCTAAATTATTAATGAATAGTGAAAAAATTATATGCATGCTTATTTGAAGATAGCTGGCTTTGGCAGACATGACAAAAATCATAAGATTAATGATCTTCAATCATTGATAATTTCCAATGTTTTCAATCAGGTAAGCCACGGGACTCAAACTCAAGGCCTCATGGTTGTAAATTACATTGTCAACCTTTGAGCTACTGTCCAAGCCCCATTCAGCCATTGATAAAATATATTCAGTTGAAGGCTATGAGAACTGTGGAAATTTGGAGATTCAACCAAGGCTTGCATATAAACTCAAGGCATCCAGAAAGGATTGCTGCAGATAACCAAGGCATTTCAAAATGAAATAAGATCGGGAGGTTTGATCTTGTTTGTATAGCTAGATCGCAGATGAACCTTCGCAAGGGCTTTTTGCAGGCCTTCCCAAGTAGCTTAGGCTTCTGATAAATCCAGGTGATTGATGGGCAAATCTTTTGGTGGCCATGATTTGGAAGAGATTTATCCATAAAGGAGAGTGCAGGTGGAGTATTTGTTATGCAAAGTTGTAGGAAGTACAAATTGTCACAGACAGGGAAGACAAGATCAAATTGAAAGAATACAGAGAAAATGATATTTGATGAAGTCCTTTTATGGAGCATTGCATGTGCAGACCAATATGACTTGGGAACTACAGAGAGGATTGAAAGGTCAGATTCCTTGAAGATCCAAGCCTTCATGTGGCTAGTATACCTCTCTTTTTTTTTGAAAATTGGCACCCCCTGTGCACATTTGGCACGGTGGGGTTTGATCCCCTAACCTCCTTTTTGGAGACGGGGATGCTAACCAACTATTCAAAGCTCGGTTTGCTAAGGATAAGAGCATCAGTGCAAGAATGGAATATCCAGCTAGACCTCTACGATGAGGATATCATGTCCACTGCCCATCTATTGGTGAGATGTGTTTTTAGTCAGGAAGTTTGGGTTCATTTGGTTACTATTTGGGCAGAAGTTAATCCTTTGGAAAATTATATGTTCAGCCCGTTTGCAGCCCCCACAAATTTTTTTTTTTTTTGAAGTATATACTTAGCTAATGAAGTATATTCATTTATAAAAAATGTACATACTGATATGAATTGAATGCATATATTTTTATGTATTTCATAATGGAGTATATACTGAGATAGCGAAATATATATTGCATTAGGCGATTTCATACATTATGTTTTGCACAATGGACTGAGTGTATCACCACCCTATTCCTTTTTCATTAATTTAGGGGACATGTAATCCTTTCCTGTATTAAGCAAGAGCAGATAACACCTCAGTCCATCTATTGGTTATGTCGTTGGCATTTGGCAAGGAATGGCAAATCTTCTAAGACAGACTTGCTATGTGGATAACAATAGGGGGTATATTTTGGGATGTCTTAGGGCTTGGAGCCATCGTATGTTGGGAGTAAAATTGTAAGGTTTGGTAGGATAAGGAGATTATCTATTGAGTAAATGAAGTAATAGTGGTGGTCTAGGTAATTCTTTGAAGATAGTTATGTTTTTCTTCTTTTCCTTACATTTTGTTTTCAGGAGACATCTTTTTCATAAATGGAACTTCCCAAAATGTCTCATAACACCAAGATTAATCAACTCAACTAAAAGCTTCTGACCAACTAATTCTGTGTGGAGTAGATAGGGATAAGAAACTAGAAAACCAAAATGTTACTTGTCTAAACTAAATTTAAAGAACAAGAACAGGGCTTGCCTTCTCAACCTTAGGACAGTCAAGACATGACATGAACATCTGCATGACCATCAGGTATATGTTTAAAAAAACATCATGATAAGCAAAATGAAAATTACCAATGAGAAGATTGTATGGCTCCGACTGCTTAATAGATTAAAATTATTAGAACCCACATGCCTGTGTTCTGCAAACACATCAAAATAAAAATAAAAAAATTACAAAAAAAAAACATGATAAAGTTCATAAAGTGATATAGCTTAAAGGAACCCCATGAACCCTAGTGTGGTGAGCCATTTCAAAAAATTAATAATTTCAAAACATGAAATAAACCAACTGTTAGGCAAAGATATGCAATAATAGTTGGTTTTTTACAGAAGTAGATTAAATTGTTGCTAAGGTAGAACCACGAGTTAATGTACCTTCTCCAGATGCAATTAGAGAGAGGGCATGAGCAGGGGAAAGAACTACCTCCTCTTTGATTCCCTCCACATAAGTTCCCTGCCCATTGAGATTATTTATTATTACAAAATTACATCAGAAGACCTTAGAATTTTTTACTGAACTTTAGTTGATTATAAAATGAAGACCAAAATCCTGCAAGACAAAATAAGGGTTCTGAGAATCTGCTTTATAAGCCTTCACACCATATGCCTTTGAGTGATGATAATTATTAAACATTTAGATATTTCATAATTTTACTTATTTGCATTTAATTTCTAATGCATGAGCAACTTGTTTGATGTTCAGAACAATTTACTGAATTCAACGGATTACATAAGTTCAAACAAATTATAATAGAAAAACCAGCAACAAGTGTTCCTCAAATTGCTTCAGAATTCCAAAATCAGATGCCTTTAATTAATAATTAATAAAAAGCAAGATATATTTAGTTATTTAATTGCTTTCCTAAATACTGCATGTGCATGTTTGACTCATGTGCATCTTGTACTATTATAAAAAAGACTAGCAGGTATATTCGTTCTAAGCCCCTTAATATAGTTGGTTGAGCCAATAAAATAGGGAAAGAATTGCACAAATCAAAAGTACAAGTCAGTGAGATAGGACTGTAGTGTTGGTTCTGGAGATAACTATGAGACGAATAAAAGATTTTCAAGCAAGGGTTGAGTTGTTTGTTTGATAAATAATAAAATATAAATAAAGTGTAAAAAAGTTGATTTAACAATTGTAGGTGATTTGATGTGATGAGGTGTAAAAAGTTGATTTGACAAGGGAATAGATAAGGTGAGTATAGCTTGCTAATTCTAATGGCTAATCCCTCACAAACAACTATTTTTCTTATCCATTCCTATACCACCCTTATACCGCGGTGTGGTGGAGCACGCAAGCAAGGCCAATATGCTAATTCTAATGCTCACGCGGTGTGGTGGATCGCAATGAATGTTTATTCCAACATAAGAGAGTCTACATGGTAAACACTTGCACGGCAATTGCCTCGAATCTTAAAAATTGGGTCACCCTGATTTGGAAGTGGATACTCCATCAACCATTATGGGCTTACTAACATACGGTCACCATGATATTTTGACTTATGGTTTCTCCCTTCTCACATGCCCCTTTTCTTGTATCTTTGTTCTTTTTTCTATGGATACCACTCATCTCCTTTGTTCGGGGGCATCTTCATTTATAATAAGAAGCTTCCAAATCTTCCTCAAAGAAAATTAGATGCATAAGAATCTATCTCATATATGTCTTCTCTTCCTCACATTCTCTTCCATTTCTTCTCTCACCTTTTCTTTTTTTTTTCTTTTTTTCTTTTTTTTACTTCTGCTCCATTTAATATTATGGTATTAGAGTTATTCTGATGCCACTACTTGATTTTCTTTGTCCTCCACAACAAGCACGATTTATTTATTATTTAAGAATATGACAAACTTCGTATCCTAAATAGTGATACAATGGATAGGAAGAAAAAAATATTGTCATGAGATGCAACACTGGTCACAACAAATGAAATATGCATCAGCGTGAACTTTATATCAACACATTAAAAGGAATATGAGCTATGAATCAAAGACACAGGAAAGTGTCAAAGGTGTGCATAGCATCTGCAAAAAGATCTATACTTTGATGTAAATTGTAATAACAAAATATCGAGTTAGATACAGTTTTTATAAAGTTACGGGCTGCCTGACAAGGCTCTAAAAACAAACATTAACACAGGTCAAGAGCATCTAGGTAACATTTGTTAATTATCATATCAAAGAAAGTGATTTCACTATTAATTATTCTACCTGTGCATCTTCTCTGATTCTCAAATTCTGCCCTGCAGGATCAAGCAAGTCATTAATAACCTGTAAATCAAAACCAAGCATAGATTCACACCGATTAGTAAATTCATTGATATATTTTTTAAAAAAATGGCTACAATAATATTGAATGCTGATTTTGCATATGCTTCTTAGCCAACTGATCATTTAATTGTCTAGAGGTACGAGGGGATGACATGTGTAATGCAACCATGTATGAATAAATATTTTCTTAGGGAACCTTTGATAAATTTATAAGAGATATTTTATAAAAATTTATTTGTGTAAGTGATAGATTGCTAGTTCCCATGGTTTGGGGGTCAGCATGCATGGGACACCTGTCGTGTGACACACAAACAAATGGGGAAAGCACATGCATGATTAACAGTAGGGATAAGAACAGTGAAGCTCTGATTGAGAATAGAGTACTAAGATGAGTAGCTGATTGAGATGCTGGTAAGAATGTCACAACAGTTCATCATGAGCAGTGCAATTTTGGGCATCATATTTGATACAGTTTCAGAAAATATTTGAAATTCATTGGTCAGTCAAACTTGTAAACATCGCAGAGGTAAAATCTAAACGTTAGCACTCTAAATTCCCATGACTGTTGAAACGTTTTACTGCAAAGGGGCACCCACACAATTGTAGATCAGCCAAACTGATGATTGCTCAACTCTTTTCATTTCAGTTGTTTTATCATCAGATTTTATGATCCTAACTGTATTAAAATATTAATTATGGATATATTCACATTTTTATATTATTCTAAGCTTATGGAAACTTTATATATGTAGTTCGAGGATCAATTAAGATTCAAATGAGGTGATATGAGAATCCTAAAATCTCATTTGAAACTCACATGATCCTCGAGCTTCAATCTCTCTCCTCCCTTCCCACCCTTAAATTTATACTTTCTCGCTTACATCTTAGCGCCCTGATAACAATTACTTAATCTGCAACAGTCATGCAGCCAAGATGTCTCTGGTTTGACCCCAGCTTACCCATGAAAAATAGCTCATCTTTTTCTCCATAAAATGCCATTGTAAACCTGAGGAATCTTTCTTTGTCATAAAGTGGATCATGTCATAATCTTAGTCCAAAAGATCAATTGACATTTTCAGAAAGATGCTCCTGATTTTGTGCTGACAATAAGCCTCAATAAAAGAGAGGGAATAGAAACGTTTTTTTAATTGAGAATCAATGATCCAGCAGGACGGCACTCTAGAAATGACAAATACATTTCATTCCAGATTTCAGATCTTTAAGTTATTGTGTCTGTTTATGGCTCATATTCAAATATCATCCAAGCCAAACCCACCAATAGATTTTCTTATACAAGGAGGAAAATAATAGAACAAAAAAGTGTCATTATTAAATAGAATTATAGAAGACGGCCCTTTCTTAATAAAAAAAAAGCCAAATTCTATATTTACGGAGTGTCATTGTGGATTCAAACTTTTGAGATCATACCTCCATTAGAAGTCTAGGGAACTATCAAGAACTCCAATCAAATGGCTCAATTTCTGTGAGAATTCACCAAGACAACATAATTTCCTCTTATCACCTAAATTGTATTTTTGAAGGAAAAAAATCTAACCTAAAAATCAGTTAGATATAAAAATATTTTCAGGTTTGAATGGAAACAAATTGCAGATCACAATATACATGCTTCATGTGAAGTCCATAACCAAGGAAAATACAGATCGATATGCCTAGTTCAATTTTATATATAAACTTATTGTCCATTTGATAGAGCTGCATCGATGCAAGTTGTCAATGATATTCAAAAAATTCATGCACTTCAAAGCAAATCCAATAACACTGACCTCATTGTAAATTTCCAGGTATGAAACACGGAGTAGAAATTCTCGATCACATGCCTACAACATGGGGAAGGGACAAAATTAGACACAGCAGCTAAATCTTTTCTACATTCAGAAGAACATTTTAAATTATTTTTTGCATTTCATCTAGGAAAATTCACCTCTTGTATCAGGCCAAATACATCCTTTATAGCTAATGGAATGATCCCAGGAGATTTCTGTTCACCCTGAAATTTAATGCACAAAATTGTTAAAGATATACCCCATCATTCAGACATGGAATTTTGGATTTGGTCCACCTTTCCTTACAAAATAAAAATGTCAGATGAAAGCATAATCAAGGGAAGAACAAAATTTCCATCACGTATCTTTAAATGTAAAGTAAAACAAAAGATGAAAATCTTCATAGAAAAAAGTTAAACTAACACCAATCTAAGGAAATGTGGTGAGGTCTGGAAAGCAGTCCACCATTCAAATACCCATCAAAGACAGGACATGGATAAGCAACACCCTGAGCTCCATGAAAGGGCCTCCATCAAACACCATCACCTGACCTCATTCGGCCTTAAAAAGTTTTATGAACAATACTACAAAACTATGCTAACAATAATTCTACACCACTATGCAATCAAATTTGTAGGGACACCATGGATAAGAAATCTTCTTTACAAGCAAGGTTTGCTAAACCTAACAAATCTGAGAATTATAATCAATCAAAAAACTGCATTTGGGCCTCTGCCATTAGTTCGCAGGCTCCTTGCCTGTAGGTCTTCTTGTGTCCGGAGTTTCTCCCTGATTTAATTATATTTTTTGTGGTAAATTCTCGCCTTTCCTTGAAAAACGGAAATCCAACAGAAACAAAATAAAAATCTAAAATCAACCCTCAAATCTAAAAAATCTAGATTCGGTACCTAAAATGAGACTTTATATGCACTATTGCACAAAATCAACTTATTTATTGTATAATATAGCTATCATGTATTATTGCCCAAAAGGCCAAAATCTACTAAGTTACTATATGTATAACTGACTTACATGCATCGTATGAGTTTTTCCACTACTTGTAACACCATAAGCAAAAACTGTGCCTGCAAGAACAATCAAGGAATTTAAGGACCCCATTTCATTATTTGTATGAAATTATGACATTATTTTACAGCAACAAGACAAGAATCACTACATTATAAGATCTAATGTTTGCGATTTTCCACTGCCCTTGTAGAAGCTCGATGCAGAAAACACAGTTTTTCAATTCAACAAATAAATATCTACCAATATAAAGGTAAGATAGGAGAGCTAAGGAAACACATCAGATGAACTAGAAGGATAATATTGACATCTGTGCCAATTCTATCGCACTATTGTATTCTATCCCCATTTTTTGGTGGTTCAACTTATAGAAAGTTGTGTCACTTATGCCTTCCAGTTTGTATAGCATTAATTATCTAAGAGAAACATGGAAAAATTTACTCTCCATGTGGACAGCAATTTTCTGTGGATGAGTTTCACGTACACGTATCTCAATTTGTCATCCACGCTCAATATATAGTCCAACAGAATGATAAAGAAATCCAAAAATCATTCAATTGCATGGCATAATTATTAACAATATCAACAAATTGATAGTGGAAAATAAACCCCTGACAAATAAAGGAGATAAAGGAAAATAAACAAATGAGAATATAGAAATTTAAAGATTAATTGTCAAATTAAGAGCATTAATTTTGTATTTCTCATTTTCATGTAATTTTGAAAAAAGACAATGACCAATATAATAATGTCATTTGGGGCTTATTATTAGGAATTTTAGTCGTGTTTGAGTTGTCCATGCGTTGTTTGATTTTTGAAAATATGGGTCCATTTGTTAGAAAATTTGTTATATAAAAAAGTTGGATTTTTATTAGATTAAAAGATGAATTTATATGTGACGTTTTTTCTTTAGAAAAGATCTCCCATATTTTTCTATATTCTCCCTCTTCTTCTGTTCTCCCCCATTTATAAATTACCTTGCTATCATGTTTTAGACACTCCAAATTCAACTTCCCACTTTCTTTCAATATTCCAAGTTGTCCATCTCATATCTTCTAATTTTATCCATGATAATCAACAGCCAACTAATAAAAATTCTTGAAAAAGAAATTACCATTAATTCCTTGCATGGCTCCACTTACAACATGTTGTGCAGCAACATCATAAACATGGCGGGTTGTCGTTGCCGGACCAAACACTCTATCTGCAAGAAATGAAATTTATTTCTGTCTTCAAAAATGATAATGATAGTGAATGACTCACCATTGTGAAATTGTAATAGATAAAATTTTAAAAAGATGAAGTTTTTTCCCAACTAGCAGCAACAACAGGAAGAAGAAGCAGAATTATAAAAGAGAAGAAGATCAAACACCATACAGTCATTCGTTATCCCTTAAAAAATTGTAAAGCTCATAGAATAATAATCAGTATTTAGCAGCAATTAAATGAAAGCATGTAAATTATGTAGATTTGTTTAAGTAGTTGAAACTTGAAAGGCACTGGTGAACCCTACAAATCACAGACACTTCCCCGGAGGCCCCGTACCCGTGTCGGACAGGACACGGCCCGGACACGTGTCAGACACGGCTCCAGCCATGTCTGCCTTCATGTTGTCTGGACATGCCTGGGACACGGCTGAGACATGGCTGGGACACGGCCCAGCCAGTTTCAGCCCACAAATAAATAAGAAAAAGAAAAGGAAAGCTCAAACATAGCCCACAGGTATTCAATTCATTTAAAACAGCCTAAAACAACTCATTTAAATAAAAATCTTTCTTAAGGTTAAAAAAATAGTGATTTATTAATTTAAAACAATGATTTATAGTTTAAAACAATGATTTATAAAAACAGTGGTTTATTGATTTAAAACAGTGATTTGTAAAAAAAGTGGTTAATTATTTAAAACAGTGATTTATTAGTTTATACAATTGGTTATAAATAGTGAATTAAATTAAATGTGTTTGTTTATATAAAATAGTGATATATATTTATTTGTTATATTAATTTATTTATTGTCGTGTCCTGGCCGTACCCGTGTCCTATTTTTTCAAAAATTGCCATGTTACCATGTCCATGTCGTTGTTCATTGTGTCCCGTGTCCGTGCTTCATAGGGTGAACCTTACATAGTTAATAAAGTAGGAGCTTCCTTTCACAAATACAAGAATCTGAAAAGAAGAAAAAATGTAAGTAATGTAAATTTGTTTTAAGTCGTTTCAAGGTACTGGTGAACCTTGAAAATTTAATAAAACAGCTTCCTTTCACAAAAAATAAGAATATGAAAAGAAGGAAATAAAAAAAAGAGGAAAAGAATCAGATAAACTAACAACACGGATAAAATATTTATAAATTCATGCGGGTCAACTTTATTGCAGCACATCACAAACACTAAAAATAGGCACCACGTTAAGGTGAAGATATCTTTTACAACCATCTATCAGCCAGCCAACAACTCTCCCAAAAGGAAATTTACATAATGTATAGAGTAATCTCAAACTTATAGAGACATGTTCTGATATTTCTTTACCAAATCCTTGGTTGTCCCACATGATGCTATAACAGAACTATAAAACACATATAAGGGCGGTGAGTCAACTTTTCATGGAATTAAAAAAAATGAATTCACATAATTGGCATTAGTTGTGTGCATATTAAGACATATAGTTCCACTAAGGTCAACAAGAGCTCTATTTATGTAAGATGGCATAATGAATTCATAGCCATAGTAATGAGATAACTGAACGGGCATTTAATGTTATGACATGTTAAAGAAATGGCTCTAGAAACCATATGTTAAGTACTTGAGAACAAAAACATAATTAGTGTTGTGGTGAGTTACTGGGTTTGAAATTTAACCATGATCTAAATATAAACTATCTAGTATTCAGAGAGGTGTTCTTAATGTAGCTGATTTCTTTTACGGAAGTGTTCTAGAGTGGAGTTGGAGGAAGGGAGGATACCAGATTGATGGCTTCAGGAGAAAGACTAGCTGAAGCATATCCGCAGCTATTCATGGTTGCTTGGAACAAGAAAGACCAACTTAGTGTTGTGCAAGTGGGGAGATTGGGATCATTCATGCCCTAAAATGAAACAGGATTCAGCTGAAAATGAGATGTTTAAAGAGGGTATTTAGCAAGAAAAAACACAGAGAATGGTGTTGGGATCAAATTTTTTGGCTAACGGATAGTGCTATAGAGATTATTAATAAGGGATAGTGTTTGATTTTAGTAAGATTAGGGACTGGTTCTAATTCTTTTTTTTTTTTGGAGAACCCTCATCTCCAGCTTGTTCAATCGCCACTATCTCTTAATATAACACTTGATAAGAATGGTGTAACATCCATTTCTGTCCCTAAAACATAATAATGGTGTCCCATATAATAAACCCCATATGTGACTTTGCATAGTCCACTCCAATGCATCCCATTTTGCTCTACGCCTCTACCACACTAATAGCATGACAAAGTCCACACCAACCCAAACTCTCAATGTACCATTTCAAACACACAAAAGTCATTCTCACACAAAAGTGGCAGTGATAACTTGAGTAAAGAAATACCAACCGAACCCATATGCGATAGCCGCATTGAACTCATTCCGAACAGTGTAATCCCCATCCGCGTACCAAGCGAGCTCGTCCCCCTTATTAATCTCTCTCGCACTACATCACAAACACCAAAAAAATCAAAACAAAGCGAAACCCAAACACTTCCGTGGAAAGTGAAACGCCACCTCAGCGGGCGAAATCGGACGGTCACAGTGACGCTCTCCTTGGGCTTGGTGAACTCCTGATGGTCCGAGCTCGTCGGGGTAGAAGACGAGGCCGTCGGAGAAGAACCAACCGCCGCCGTCTGCGGCGGCGCTGGAGGGACGGAGAGCTTCGAAGGGGGATGTAAAGCCCTGGACGAGGACGAAGAGGACGGCGTCGTCGGTCTTCCGCCGGCGGATTTCGGTCCCGTCGAAAGGCGGCGGTCGAGGATCGCCTTGAAGGGAAGGGGGAGATGCTCGATCTCTGCTGAGACTTCGAAGCCGATGTCGACATTGTCGATTTCTCTCTCGATCGATCGTTCGATCGATTTTTGGAGGGTTCGATCACTCTCTCTCTCCCTCTCTCAGTGCCGTCTTTGGTTTTGTATTTTTTCGTGACTGACCGGTTAGTGGGGGGGGGGAGCATTGGATCTCGTGAACTTCCTTATTTTACTCTCACTTTGCCAACTATCTATCATGACCATTAGTAAGGGAAAATCCATATAACCCCCTAAAATTTGATTGAAATCCATATAACCCCCTGACTTTTCTCAAAATCCATGTAATCCTCTGAAAACATCTACTAAATTCAAATAACCCCCCGAATAAAAATTTTATTTACAGATGATGAATATTTTACTAATCTTTCATTTGATTAACACTGATTGAAAATACAATATACTAAAAAATTACTACAATGTGTTAAAAATGTAAAAAATTCTATGAAAATGACGTTTTTATCCTCTCTGGATATATTATAAAACCTTATTCGAATGGGTAAAATCATCATTTGTAAAAAATATTTCACATTTTTAACACGTTGTAGGATTTTTTTGGTATACTGTGATTTTTATCATGATTAACTAAATATAATATTCAGAGGGGTTGTTTAGATTTACTAGGTATTTCCAAGGGGTGATATGGAATTTAAGAAAAGTTAGAAGGTTACTTATATGGATTTCAATTAGTTTACAGGCGGTTATATGGATTTTTCCCTAATAATTAATAAAGTTATTTAGTTTTCAACCCTTTCTGAAATAGGTAAATTATTATAAAAAAATCCCTCCAAAACACAATATTATAATAAACTTCATTACAATGTTAATTGGCTTTGTAAAAAAATCTAAATGAGTATTATGTGACAAAATTTGTATAAAATGGTGGATTGACAATAATATCCTCATTATGATACCCTAATTTGGTGAAAAAAAACATTTAATTAACCCAAACCCGCAAGAGATTAATGTGTCATAAATGAATCTCCAACACTTTTAAAGAGATTTTAATTAATTAGTTGAATAAGGATATCTAAGACTTTTTTCACTAATGGGAAGAGCAAAATAACAATTTATATATGTGGAGATGGAATATTCTCCTCACATTCCTAGTTTATCAACTGTTAGATTTTTTATAGAGTTGTGTAAAATTTTAAGAGGGCTTATAATGATATTATTTTTTGAATGAGTTTTTTAATATATAATTTGTCGGTTTAAGGTAAAATCATCATGTACATAAGGTTTCTTGTAATTTTAACAAATTGTGTGATTTTTTTATTGTGTTTCCAGGTAAATAAAATGGAATATTCACAAAATATCATCATTTGTCAATGAAAATTTAATTCGGGGGTTATTTGGATTATATAGATGTTTTCAAGGGGTTATATGGATTTTAGGAAAAAACTAAGGTTATGTTATTCAGACAGTTTACAAGGGGTTATTTGGATTTTTCCCTTAAAAAAAGTTGATAAAAATTACAATAATGTTTTCTAGGCCCCAACTTCATAGGCCCCATCATAGGCCCCATGAGGTGGCAATGGGACATTACCTATTATACGATAATAACATCAAGATTTATTCCGAGAATCATGGAGTATCATTAATTCTTTATGCATATCTCAACCGAATTATTATTATTTTCTTGAATGAGATCTAAACAAATAAATAAATAACGGAAGATTTTCAAGGTGATCTCCGAAGACCCATCTCTTCTTCTTGTTGTCTTCTCTACATTTCCTCCTCCTCAATAGTCCACTTGTGGCCATTGTTGCTGCTCACCTCGTAACTCGCTCGGATTTTTTAATCTTGTGAAGTTCAAAAACATTGTTTTGTTCTTTATGGAGTTGGATCTTCCATCAACGCCTACCGGATCAGGTTTTATTTATGTTTTGAATGTCATTTTTCATAGTTGGATTTATTTTTTTTATAATGTTACATTTTATTTATATAACATTCTTCGTTTTTTAAAATCTGTGTCGTTTTTGTTACATTCGTAAATGTAACAGTTAACTGCATATGTGTATTGATTTATATTTGTTACATTCATAAATATAACAATGAACTATGGGTAAATTGATAGAATGTAAAACATTTAGAAATACATATATATAAATGTAACAGTTTTTATTAAAATGAAACCAATAGTTCATGTAATATTTGTTAAGTGTAACTCACAGCAAAACAAGTGTTTGATATTTTCCATGAAATGTAAAGATTCGTTTTAAAATTGTTTAAACATTGCATGAAATGTAAAATATTTATGTAATGTAAATATAACAGTGTTAATGTAAATGTAACAAAGGATGTAAACATGTAGGGAATGTTTTTACTACTGTTTGAAGGATTTTAACGAAAAATAATTTAGGTAGTTTTAGTGTAATTTAGATAAGTTTTGGTATAACTGAAATAGAAAATTCATAAAGATTTCAAAATTTAAATTTTAAAATAGGGTGTAACTGAAATTAATATGAAAGATTTGTAACTGAATAGAGAAAAAAGGGGGATTTGGGTTAATGAGATATATTTTTAATGAAGGGCATATCCGTATTTTACCATTTTACACTTTTTCAAAAGTCAACAAACCATTCAAAATCAACCAATAAAATAATGACACATCACGAGGCTTGTGAATGGGGCTTGTGATTTGGGCCTATGTATCACCACTCTAAATATTATATCAATGCATGGAACACGGATGATCGAAGATTGTAGCGCGAAAAAGAATAATTTAAATACAACAAAACTTCAAAGGGGGTAAGCCGGATCTTACACGTAAACGCGAGTGACCGTATTCACCGAAACAGTCAAAAAGAGGAATCCAAGGGCCGATGACTGAGCCAGCAATACGTGGAGGCGGGAATCGATCTGAACCGTCGGATAAAATTGAGTTTTTGAAGGTTTACTGATCAGATGGTTCTGATTTGGCTGAACATATGTACCCCTCTTGGGACCAGGTTGACTATAAACTAAGGTGCCGTCTAGATTGAGTCATAATCTATTTTGGTCCCGTTTGGAAAATGACATTCGCTTATTCAGCCCTGATATTTATATCAGGATAAATAACAGTGTTTGGCATGATAAAATTATTTTTGTTTAGTTACATTTTCTATTATTCTCATTTAAAAACGTAAAAGTGACTTTTTTGTTGTTTGATTCATCTTTGATAAAGTAATAATAAATGATGGGTAATTGATGGAAAATAGTTTATGATTTTTTAAATAACAATTATGCTTTAGAATAAGTGTGAGAGATGTGTAACTGATTTGATAGATGTGATAGTTTTTTTAATGTGTGTGTGAGGCTGTTAGGTGAGGTAAATTTAAAAAAAAAACAGATAATGATCTTTTTATTCTTTGATATAGATAAACCCTGATAAGATATTCTCACATTTTATTGGAATTATTATTAGGTTTTTTCCTAGCTTATCCAGACATAACTATCATGTTTTATATGCACAAAACAAACAGCGAATAAGAGATATTTTACTGTTATTCACTGATTTTCCCTGTCTATATTATTTAACAAACGGGGGGAAAAGTTTATGACTATTTTCGGAATTAGGGGCGGACCCAGGATTTAGAACAAGGGGGGGCCGGTGACCAAAAAATATATTTGAAAAAAAAAATTATAACAAAATATAAATATAATGATGATAATTTAAACAAAAATATTATGGTTCAAGTCATTCATTAATAATTAAATGCACCGGTAAAAATCTCATAGATATTTTTCATAATAGTTACAAAAATTAATAGTTCTTAGATGTTTAGGTGCAAGACTTCGTTAACTGGAGGTGGATTAATTTGTGATAATTAAAAGGAAGTGAATCAGTTTTCGGGTTGTAGCAATTTCCTTTAAAGAATGAGCCAATCATTTTAAACTTGTTTATGATTACCTGGAAGTTTAATTGAAAATCAATAAAATAAATAAATAATTCTATCCAAATAAAATAAATAAATAGATATCTTTATGAAAGCTTATAACTCGTTAATGTGAATATATGTTCCGTGATTTTCTATCGACGCATATAAAACTAAAATTAAATCTAAAAAAAATAAACAAAATTACTCGTACAAAAACCCGAAGAATTGAAGATGAACTTAATATTTTCAAATCTCCTAATTCAATCAAGAAAAATAAATAAAATCCACCAAAAGAAAATCAACACAAATCAAATACAAAGAAAAAAAAAATCAAAACCAAGTATTCAAAATACTTGAAAAAATTTAGACATACTCATTAGGGTCCGAGATGTTGTAAGAGACGACGCCATGACAACACAATTTGTTAGGTTTTTTATATGAGTGTTGGTACACTTAGTTTTTTACAGTTAAAATCACAATCTTATATATCTCATAATAGATTCAGTGAAGCATATATCTCATTAAACGATGTTCATTATTTTTTTAAAAATAAAAACATGTGTGGTCTGAGTTATGGTTGGTAAAAATGATCGAGTCTAACATTTTTTTTTTTTGAAAATGTTATACTCAATTTGTTTTACTAACCAAAACTCATACCAAACATGTTTTTATTTTTTTAAAATAGTAAGCATCATCTAATAAAGTATCTGCTTTGATAAAAAAAATGTATTCTCTATTTCGAATTAAATGAATTCACTTTTAGTAAGTGTAAGAAAATATGTAATGAGGTATATAAAATGTCTAATAAGGTATATGTTTCACTGTATTTTTAACAAGATATATAGGACTATATTTTAGAAATAAGAAAAAAAAACTAAAGGAGTAACACTTTTTATTTATATTTTAACGGTCCCACTAGATGACCTAGCTCACTCAACATCAGCGGTCATTATTTGGCAAACGGGCTGGGAGGCTTTCATGTCCACTGTAATATGTTGATTTAAAACTATATGAGGAATTGCATCGGCCACTCTTAAAATTTTTAATATCTTTGGAGGGGCCCGGGCCCCAGCTTGCCCCCGCCTGGGTCCGCCCCTGTTCGGAATAGATAAGCATATCAATGGAATAAGTCATTTTTTTATTTGGTTGCGTTTGTTAGTTATTCTCATTAGAAAGTGTGATAATGAAGTTTTTATTGTTTGATTGATCATACATAAGTTGTGGATAAAATATAAATAAGGTACAGATATGGGTTTATAAAATGTTTTAAAAAATGATTTAATATGTGGGGCCCCTGATTTATGAGAGATGGTGAAAGTTAATTTGATAGCTGGACCTTTTTATAGCAATGGAATGAATTGGGTGCATAATTAAATGGGGGACCTCGAATACAAATGCAGCTTATTTTTATCTATTTTATCATAGCTATACCCATCTATCCCTTCTAAACAAACAACTTTTTAGGTTTAGTCTCCTTCAACTCCTCTACTCAAACAGCCCCTGAGAGTTAATTGGTAACTATTTTTGTTAGAAATTCAATTTGGATAAACTACATGGAAAGAAAAATTTTAACTTGAAATGTGTCAAAATGTACATTTAGAGAATTCTAAATGTAATTTTCTTGACTATTCTATCAGAATGAAAATGAGAATGAATATCAAACACACCCTTTTTTTTAGATTCATTAATTCTCGTATAACACCTGATAAAGTTTTGTTTGAAATTATTTATTCTTATGTTCATTCTTATGCATTACATATAAATTTTCTCCTGAATTCTTAAAAATAAAAAATTCTCTCTATTTTTTTACCAGAGTTAAATTCCTAATAATCAGAAATTCTCTCTTTTTACGAGTTTAATTCATGAGAATAAGAGATTCTCTTTTTGTACCAGTGTTAAGAAACTTGTCCTAAGTCTATCAACCGAAGCGATGTAAAATCAGATATACATATATTTCTATTCACATCTGAATTGCAATATTCACTTTCATGTTCGAATGGTTTAGGATAAGAGATTATATCAAGGTGTCCGACCTGTTGATGGGCCAATGGAGTGTTTGAATTGTTCTAAATAATTAGGATTGAGTTTTGAACATGCTCTTAATTTTATCATGTTGTTGGATTCTAAGCTCATGTGTAACTGGGGAATTGGGGGTGGAATGAATGAGGATAAGAAGAAATAGTGATAAAATGGGTGTTTAGAGGGCTAAAATAAATGAGAATCTGTATGTTATTATTAACTGATATAAAATTGTATAATTATTTTTGCTACCCCTCTGAAATTAAGCTATTCCAGGTTATTCAACTTATTTAAATATGTGGGTCCTATTATCAAATAGACTATCAACACAAGTCAAATCATTCTTCGATCTTTTATAAATCTTTATTCATGTCTTATTCACATTTTTTCCACAACTTTATTCATGGATAACTAAACAACAAAAACTTTATTATTACATTTTTCAACAAGAAAAATTAAAAACATAACCTAACAAATAATCATTTATTAATTATCTATACTTGAATAATTATAATCCTGTAGAGTGGTTCGTTTCAAGACTTCTACATTGGGAGGAACATCTTAAACTCCACAAAATGTCTCATTAATTTTATCAAACTTTGCTTTAATTCAATTAATGTGAAAGACCATATGTCTGTGTCCTGACACTAAAAAAGGAAGTTGGAAAATGATAGAAATAGTTGTTCATGTGATCACTTTTGCAACCTCTAGCATGAATTATATTTTTAAAGAATCTACCAGACTAATGAAGTGTTTACATTTATATACAATAGATGAGGTATGAATTGATAAGTTAGAGAAGTTTCAAGTAGTTTTTGAAAAAAAGTAGAGATTTGTTGCCCGATATTCATCTCTGATCATCGAATTACAAACTCCGAACGGGATTGGTGGGGGAAAGGAGGGGGAAATCAAAGAGAAAAACAGATAAAACAAGGAAAATACAACAGGAGCAGCTGGGTGTCGTGCCCGGATAAAAGAGGTATCTACACCGGAACATAGTCGCCACCCTTCATACTACCCCGACCCACTACTCCCCACGTGCCGGGCGATTGCCCCCCCCCCCCCCCCCGTTATACACCGCTCCCAGTCGCTTACCAACAAACCGTATATGTCCCACATGTTTTCCAGATAAGCATTTGCACCCCGGAAGATCACCTCATTGCGGGTTTTCCAAATCATCCACGCGCCCGCCGGAACGATTGTTTGGGAGATCATCGAGTCTCTGCCATGCGATGTGCTCCGCTTCAGGTCTCTACCCGCCTTCCATAACTCCTCCGTATTGTGAAATGTGCTAAGCATCCCGGTCTTCCACCCGATCTCTGCCCAAAATAGCCGCACGAGCCCACAATCACAAAATAGGTGGTCCACAGTCTCTGGCGCCGTCCCACACAAGGCACACGTTGTCGGCTCATTCTCCACCCACTTAGCTCTGAACACCTTTGTGAGGAGGCGCCCGTGGAACAGCAGCCACATGAAGACCTTGACCTTTAGCGGCATCCTTGGCTTCCATATTTGTTTGAACTTCGAGCATGTCGGTTGCGGTCCCGTGCCTCTCTCGCGCCACCAACTGTATCCCCTCTTCACCATATATTCGCCCATCGCCGAAGGCCTCCACATCGGATTGTCTGCCCGGTCATCCCGCACGATGAATCGTTCCACCCGCTCCATTACTATTGCAAATTGCGCGGTTTCGCCCTCGGTCAAACGCACCCGTAGGAGTTCCACATTCCACACGCTTGCGCTCCCATCTTGTCAGAAGAAGTCATGCACTATTCCCTCTTTGTTTCTGACCAGACGTAGGATATCGGGCGCCACATCCCCCAACCCCTCCTCTCCGCACCATCGGTCCTGCCAGAATTGGATGGATAGGCCATTGCACAACTCCCACCCGATCGCCCTCTCCACGTTCCCCCGCTCCGCAAAGAGACCCTTGCACACGCTCGATGTCTTCGCGTTGATGACTGGCCATCTTTTCTCCCCCATGCCGTGTCCCCCATATCTGTCCTTCATCACCCTTATCCATGTCGCGTTTTGACCCGTAACCCATCGCCATAATCATTTTGTGAGGAGCGCATTATTCATGGATCTGAGGTCCAAGACACCAAGTCCCCCTTCTTTCTTTGTTTTACACATTGTTGCCCAATCGACCAAGTGGGGCGTTTTACCGTCACCCTCTGCACCCCTCCACAAGAAGCGGCACCAGATCACTTCGATCCTCCCTAGTATACCCACCGGTATTTTTAAGACCGATAAATAAAACAGAGGAAGGTTCGTGAGTACCACCTGTAACATCGTCAAGCGCCCTCCCCAACTCAAAAACCTCCCCTTCCATCCGGATAGTCTCTTTTCAAAGCGTTCCACCAAAGGGGTCCAACTCTCTTTAGTCAAACGGCCTTTAACAAGTGGAATCCCCAGGTACTTTGTTGGAAAACTTCCGACAGGACACCCCATGCATGCGGCCATCCTCGTTTCCTCTTGTTGTTCCACATTTAATCCGAACATCGTACTCTTGCTCACGTTTAGGGTCAGTCCATATAATACTTCGAAGCACCACAATAGAAACCGCAAACCCCCGGTTGAGCGGGAAGAAACCCGCCACCTCCCCATTTATAAGCCTCGAGGCGTGCACAATAACAATGCACTGCCGCACCATCCGAATCCATCTTCTTGGAAAGCCATGCATCCCTAGCAATCGTAGTAAAAACTCGCGGTCTACACTATCGTATGCTTTCGTGAATTCTAGTTTGAAAATCAAACCCCGTTTCTGCTCCTTTGAAACTGCCGCAACCACCTCTTGCGCCGTAAGGAAGCCCTCCTGAAGGTTACGTCTCGGCAAAAATGCCGATTGTGTATCTTCAACCAGCTCCCCACAAACTCGTTTTAAGCGGTTCGCCATGACTTTCGCGATGATCACGTATGCCCCGTTTACAAGACAAATGGGGCGATACTCCTCCACCAACCGCGCCCCCTCCTTCTTTGGAATGAGCACAAAGAGGACACATTAATACCTCCTACCCCCTGCGTATCTGTAAAGAACTCGACGCACATCGACATGACGTCCTCTTTCACTATTGTCCAGAATCTTTTGTAAAACACCATGCCAAATCCATCTGGCCCTGGCGACTTCTCACCCTCCACCCCTGCTAACACCCGACATACTTCTAGCTCCCCAACAGGTACCTCCAACAGCTCAATGAAGTCCACTGATAGCCGCGGGAGTGTGCCGTCCTCCCATGCCGGTTTCCACCCCCTTCGTTTGTGAAAGTTTCTCTTGAAATGGTCGACAAGCCCATGCTTTATCGCCTCCTGATCCTCATGCAGGGTCCCATCTATTTGCATTGCGAGAATCCGGTTTATGCGCCGCCGCTGACTTGCCATTTTGTGGAAAAACTTAGTGTTATTATCTCCCGCCTTGAGCCACAAAGCTTTTCACTTCTGTCTCCATGCCAACTCCTCGATCTTCATATGCTCAGCTATCTCACCCTTTGCCGTGTTGCGCCGCCTTCTCTCCCCCTCCGATAGTGGTGCCACTTCCTCTGCTTGATCCAGCCCCTAAATTAGTGTCTGCAGCCCCTGTAGTTTCTCCTTTCTGAGGACCCACAGCGTGGAACTCCATTCGCGCATCACCCTCTTCAAGCGTCGCAGCTTGAACGCGACTCTACGCAAGTAGTTGTCTAATTGAAATATTTTAATTGTTTGATGAAGTAAATATTAGGAATAAAAATTTAACTAAGTTGTAAGATAATAAAATCAAATATAACTGAATGATTCAGTTAACAAATTCTATTAAGATTTGAGTCTTTATTGTACTCATTGGGTTTATAAATATGATCCATGTGATCTCTTTCTGATTAATGAAGAAATGATACTCAAAGATGTAGTATCTTCTCTTCGAGTGTATCGTTATCTTCTCTGATTTTAAATTTTCAACAGTAAACATTTATTGGGTAATATTGTCAACAATGGACAATTACGGGTGACACATCAAAATGTCATTAATATGCATCTAATCTATTCATTGATTTGGAAAAATATAGTCTCTTGATGAACCTAAATATCCTTTTGTTATATAACAAACTAATTATGGGATTGATTATAAGCAACATCACTTGAAAGCTATTATTATTTTTAATTAGGGAACTAAGTGTTATGAAAAAATATTGTTTGGCGATGATGAAGACCTATTATTAGAGTTCTCAAATTAAACTATTATCTCCCATTTGTGGTGGATAATTAACAGAGAATAAGAGTGAATACTGGAGAATGACCCTTATTCGCTGTTTGTTTTTCCTGGATAAACCTTGATAGCTATGTCTATATAAGATATGATAATGGCTGACAATTATTCTAAGAAAATATGAGATTATTTCGATTTTGATTAATTATTATTATACTTTACTTTTAGATGAGTGTGTTTAAAAAACATTAAATGGTTAAAAAATGTAGACTAGATTGCAGAGGACATTATTTTTCTTCGAGCATTGTTAGCCTGTTACATTCAATTCTCACTATAGTCTCAAGAAATCCATATATCTCTTTAGTATCTTTCATTCATTATAACAAAAAATATACCTTGTTAAAAAAATTTCATTTTCTGTGAATGAAACCACTCAATTTATTAAAGTATATATTTCACATTTTATAAAAATACATATATATCTCATATAAGCAGATATATAATTTTTAGAAAAATAAAAATACATAACACAAATTTAATGACATTGTCAAATAATTCTATAAGATTCCAGTTCTTTGTTTGTAGAAAATGAGAGAAAATTAAAAATGATGAAATATGAATTGAATACATGTTTATTTACACTTTCTTAATCAAGGTTAGGGTGAAAGTGGAAGTCATTAGCATCAGAAAAAAGTTATCAATTTCTTTCATTCAATACCAAAATGAGATTCGACTTGAAGAAAATTGACTATGAATTTTATTTTCTTAAAATAAGTTTGAGAAAATTTTGGGGATTTTTGTTTTTTGGTGCCTAATTATTGTATGATGAAGTACACATTTATTAGGTAATAATCAAGTCAACAATGTATAATGAGGGGGGCTGGTGAAACATCAAAAAGTCATTAATATGCCACAGCCTCATGAACCTAATTCCTTTTGTTATAACATACTAATGATTGGATTGGTTACATACATCATCATTTGAAAAGTTATTATTATTTTTAATTATGGAACTTAATATTCTAAAAAATATCTATATTCTAAAAAATATCTTCATGTGATCATGATCCCTATTATATTAAAAGGGACTCAAATGAATTTACTGCACACAGTTTTGCATTTGTGTAATCTAGTCTATGATAGTATGATAGGCCAACCTAATATATAATACATGTTCGCTAAAATTTATAAGCCGAAGATTATAGTTTTTAGTTTATAATAAATAATTGTTGTATGTTTATTTAAATTTATCAAAACTTTTTTAAGTTGAAAATAGCTCAAAAAAGTCATAATATGGGAAAGAGATGCTTTTTAAATTATAGCTTATAAAATACTTTAAAATTTCTTATTTTGGATATTCACGCCCTTAATTTTATTTACTGATATGATAGTGTTATAAAACCCGACCCGGTCGGTTGAACTAGTTAAACCTTCAGCCGCTTTGAATTCCAGTTCGATTTACCCTTAAATCCCAATAATATAAAAAAATCAGTAAAATTCAATTAACTTACCGGTTGAACCGATGGTTTATGTGAACAGGCACGGATTGATTAAACTGATTCTTTATTCATAAAAATTGTGATTAATTATTTGATAAAATATAAAATCTAGTAAAAAGTTTATATTTTATATACTAAATCATATTACGATTTTAAAAATTTATGCAACTTTTTTCCTAAAATATGTCGTATTTTTTATTTAGTGTTGAGAATTAATATATTTAATTTATTATAATTATGTCACTGTTTAAATCTAGCCAACTTGACGATTGAATCAGTGACCTTTAACCCGGTGATTTTTCCGGTTCATTGAACAGTTCGATTTTTAAAACAATACTAAAAATATGTGTATCTATTTTTTACTATTACACAAAAAATAATCAAACCTCCTTTCATCTTCTCAATTTTTACTATTACAAATAATACATTATCAATTTTTTTATATACAATTCCATTTGTCACTCAATTTCTTAAAATTCTAGAATGTAATATTGAAAAATATTATAGTGAATTTGAACTATTATTTATGTTAAATTGATTTTTTTAAAATATTTATAAAATTAATTTATATGTAAAAATAACTTATTTTACCAAACCTAAATCAAATTTTCACTTCTAAATTTTAGGTGTATTTTTGACAATTATACACAAAAAAGTTGTTTTACAACTTGTTAAACAAACATCGACACCTGTTTATTTCCTTATTTTAACAGTGGTGATACCCAAGCCCCAAGTTATAAGCCTCACTCACAAGCCCCATGAGGTGTCATCACCTTATTAGTTGGGTTGTTAACTTTTCAAAAAGGACAAAAAGGCAAAAACCAAAAATACCCTCATATAAGACCGCCTCATTTTTGAACGTGTGAATTCAAAAAATCCCGGTTTATGTAACATTAAATCGTCGTCCCATATACATCGGCGAAGCAAAACAAACTTTTAATGAAAACATAACATCGAATTAAATTAGGGCACAAAGAAACCCCAATCGTCTTCGTCTTCTCCGAAGCTTCTAAGAGGCGATTTTTTCCCCTTCGCGATCGTAAAATTAGCGTCATCGGGTACCTGCTCGTTTTAGTCGAATGAACCTCTACAAACATAGATGGCGACGAGTAGTAAGTGATTCGTCCTTTTCTACCTAGATTTTTTTCTTTTTCATTGATTTCCAGATTTCCAATGGTTACTAAGAATGATAAATTCATAGTTTCTTCAATCCAAAATGTAACAATGCATTAAACATTCCCATCTACTTTTAGATGAATGCAATATTTTTTTTTTTTTGAAAAATAAATTTAGTGGGTTTGCCATATCTGTGTTAGATTAAAAAAAAAGCATTCCCATTGACACATTGTAACTATGATAATATCTTTTGTACATATATACTAAGATAATTTAATGAAACAGGACATTAAACATTCTCATCTACTTTTAGATTAATGCAAGATGTTACATTTCGTTTTAAAATGTCATAACTGTAACAATCTCTTGTCTTGATAATGTGAAATTCAGGTGATTATATATGTTTGAAAGAATGTAACAGTATTTTTACATGAATAATTGATGCATATTTGAGATTCTGTTTTAGTTTACAGATTTGACAGGTTTTACATGATTCATTGCACAAGTTGACAGAACTGACAATGTTACATTTTACTGTAAGTAAATGTAACAGTTGTTACAGAAGTTCTAACAGAATTGACAATGTTACATTCAAGTGTTGATATGTGTTTGAAAAAAAATATACTGACAATGTAACAGTTGTTAGAGAAGTTCTAACAGAATTGACAATGTTACATTTAAGTGTTGATATGTGTTTCAAGTGATACGTACTTGAAACACGTATATTAATCTCACATTTTACATGAAAGCACATTCTGTTACTGTTATAAATGTAACAGTAATCAGTTCCTGCAACAAGTTGCATTTATAAATGTGTTAGAATTCGTTGACATGAATGTAACAAGTTTTTTTTACAAAGAATGTGACAATTAACTTAACAATTAGTGAATGTAACGGTCCTGATTATCATACATTCCATTATCACACATTACACATTACAATGTTAATGTAACATTTATATATGTTATTGTTACAGAGATATGATTATCATGAATAAATATCACATGTGGGTGTCACATTATATAACAATCACTATATTTGACTGAATGTAACAGATTTGTGTGAATGTAGCAGAATTATATCTGTGACAGACATTTGACCCTCATGTCTATGAATTTTTTACAGGGTCCAAAAAATCAGAAAAAAAATCACATAGAAAAGGAAAAAAGTATCGGCCACATTTCAGATCTTCATTGTATAGGCTTTACTAGACGTTTTCAAAGCTAAAGCTCAAGCAACAACATGTGAACTTGCTAAAGACAACACCATTTTGGAATCTGTTCAACGCTTTATTGGACAAGAATAATCCATACAAACTATGCAGAAAGAATGATGATGATGCTCTGAGGATAATTCAGTGTTATGATCCAGTTTTAGAGTCATTCAAGATTGGTGACAGACCTCTGAAGATTACAGCATCGGAAATTGATATTATTTTGGGAATCCACTCTGGTTAGGGGTGTAACTTGGGCGGGTTGAACTCGACCCAACCCGACTCGTGGGCGGGTTCGGGTTGGAGTTTTTTGGCGTCGGGTTCAACCCGACCCGAACCCGAACCCAATTCGGGTCGGGTTCGGATTGGGGGTTCAACCCGCGGGCTCAACCCGAACCCGACCCCCCAAGTTAACAAATGTTATGATGCCATAACAACATACCTATATCTAAAACCCTAAATTTCTAAAACATAATAAACAATTACACAAATTAGAGTATCACTATGTTTGTTGTATTTGAGTTAATTATTATAGATATGCACTTTTAATTATTTGTATATAAAGTTTAATTAATAATTAATTAGAGTTTGTTTTGTTGTTTATTAAATATTTTGTATGATATTTTAGGTGTTAAACCCGACCCGACCCGACCCAAACCCGGCCGAACCCGACTTGAGCCCGAATTCAACCCGAACCCGACCCGAACCCGTGGGTTGAGATCGGGTTCGGGTTGGACTCTCTGCAATGTGGGTTAATGTCGAACCCGACCCAACCCGCCCGAGTTGCACCCCTAACTCTAGTAATAAGGATGTTAAAGGTAAAAATTGACTTACATATTTTTTTTATTATAACATGTGATTTTCTTTTAAATTTAACATATATGTATTGTTTGGATGATACATTTTCATTTAATCATTCTAACAGTTACAATCTGTTACTTTGATAATGTTGCATTCAAGTTAGTCTGTGTGTTATACAGAATGTAACAGTATTTTTTTATTGCATATGGTTTTTCAGAATGTAACAGAACTGGTGTTAGTAATAACTTTGAATTTTGAAACAGTGAACTATGGCACCAAACCAAACACACCATTTGTCAATAGAAGATTAAGTTCGATGAGCATACCTAACGCTCCACAAATCAAAAACCAATTGGACATTGCGTTGGAGGGGTGTGCAACCCATGATTTGAAGGATTCCATTAGACTTTGCTGCCTTTATTTGTTTGTGGGACTTTTTTACACAAACAGTGGCCACACAATTGGGTGGGCTCCATTTCAGTATCTTGAAGAGATTCACAAAATGAAAGAGTATGATTGGTCAACATCGATTCTGAATTTGATGATGAAGTCCATCCATAGACATCAGCATAATCCAACAAGTGTCACTGGCCGTGTTGCACTTCTTTCTGTAAGTATAATTCATTCACTTCACTTCAGTCATGCAATTTTCTATTCTTAATACAATGCTATATTACTAAAACAACCTTTGAATTTTCATACAGTTCTGGTTGTGTGAACACACCAACTTAATTTCTCCTACACAACCAAGTAGTTTCCTAAGATTCATGAAATGGGACTTGAGAAAATTACACAAGAAGTTGACTGAAATAGATATTCAAGAGATAAAAAAAAACACATGTATGTTTAATGAAAAACACTGTCTGATGCTATATGTACCTGCTTTGTTACATTTTAACAAACTATAACATATTTGTGCAAATGTAACAGTTCAGAGTATTTGGATTTGTTACATTCTCAAATATAACAGAATTGTATAAATGTAACATATTCAAATGACAATGAAAATTAATATAGTTTTTACACACGTTGCAGTTATCCATTGAAGAGATTGATCCAAATTTGAAAGAAATGCAGACCCTGGGTGAAACAAACACTGAACCAAGTGAGACTGGATCAAAAGAGCAAAATTCTGAAGATATTGTAGATGATACAAATGTTAGATCTGGTGATGATGACAGTGATGAGGGCATTGGAAATGAGACTATTGGAGGTCAGGATACAGAAGAAAGCAGAGATAATGGAACACATGATGGAACAGACGAAAAGCCTGATAATGGTTCTCATGATGTTGATGTTGATACTGGTGTTGATGATGATTCTGATGATGTTGCTGTTGATACTGATGCTGATGATGTTGCTCATGATGTTGCTGTTGATATTGATACCGACTCTGATGATGGTGCTGATGCTAATGATGGTGCAGATGCTGAAGTTTCTCATGAAGATGCCTTTGCTGATGATCAAGTTCCTGATGGTGCTGACATGTCTTACAATGAGGTTGGGGGCAGCAAAGACAATGGGCATTCACCAGTGGATGTTCATATTACACCAACCAGGGAATCCTTGAAAAATGAAATTTATAAATTGAAAACGGTTATAGCAACACACGGGGAAGACTTGCTTGTACTTATGGATGAAAACAAGAATCTTCGGATCACGGTGAAAATAAATGTACGCAATATAAATAGTCTTTTCATGGAGTGCGGGACACTGAGGAGACAAAAACGTGAATTAGATGAACAGTTGGCCAGTGTCAAACAAGAGAACAAAAGATTGGAAGGACAGTTGGTCAATGCCAAACACAAGAATAAAAGATTGGAAGAACATGCCTGCACAAGTATTATTGAAATCAGTCATCTTAAAGACGAAGTTGCAAAATATCAACAACTAAAGGATCGAGAAGCAGAGTATCAAAAAGTAATAGAAGAGCAAAAGAAAACAATCTCAGACTTGAGAGATGATGCCTCTGTGCACAATATCACCCAGAGGTCAGAGATGAATATTGAAATGATCTGCCTAAGGAAAGAAATCAACGAGAAAAATAACATCATAGCACAGCAGGCTGTGTTGATTGATCATCTTCAGAGTTAGAAGCCAGCAGAAGAAAGCAACCCACTTTAGGTTGTCCCACTTCGATCGCTTAGTCCAGACATCCAATATGTGAAATCTGAAAGTGATCCAGGAGAAAATGAAGAAAAAGAGCTTTCAAGGTCAATGATTAAAAGAATAATGTTGAAAGGTTGAAAAGGGATAAGAGACTCTGACTTTGAATACACCGATGTTGAAAAGAAGGGCAAGCGAAAAGCTCTTGTAGCCCCACGAGGAAAAAATAAAAAGCCAAAATTCTCTTTCAAACTTCCAAAGAATGGTGTTACAGACACCTTTGCTCGGAAACACATTAAACAGTTGAGGCACGTAGTAGGCATCACATCTGAAAGGTAAGAGTCTATATCATGTCTATTAAGTGTTACCTTTTTCATTGTAAACTATGTAATTACTGAAACAACGACTGTGTATAAATTTTCATCTATGTAGGGGACCAATATGGCAGGGCAGCCTTGCAATGATACATTTTGAAGACGTGATGTCCATTTTAATGGAAGATGAAATATCCAGTAATGTGAGTATCAAATATAACTTTAGATATAATAATGTAACAACAGGTATATATAAATGTAACAGTCATGACTAAAATGTAACAGATTTATGAAACACAGCTTACTTTGTTAGTTATTGTGTGCTGCTATATAACAAGCAATCTAACTGTTGGTAAATGTAACAGTCATGACTAAAATGTAACAGATTTATGTAAACTCCTTACTTTGTTAGGAATTGTGTACTGCAACAGATAATCAATCTAACTGCTTGTAAATGTAACTGATTTATGAAACACAGCTTACTTTGTTAGTTATTGTGTGCTGCTATATAACAAGCAATCTAATGGTAAATGTAACAGTCATGACTAAAATGTGTCAGATTTATGTAAACTGCTTACTTTGTTAAGAATTGTGTACTGCTACAGATAATCAATCTAACTGCTTGTAAATGTAACAGATTTATGAAACACAGCATACTTTGTTAGTTATTGTGTGCTGCTATATAACAAACAATCTAATTGTTGGTAAATGTAACAGTCATGACTAAATGTAACAGATTTATGTAAACTACTTACTTTGTTAGGAATTGTGTACTGCTACAGATAATCAATCTAACTGCTTGTAAATGTAACAGATTTATGAAACACAGCATACTTTGTTAGTTATTGTGTGCTGCTATATAACATGCAATCTAACTGTTGGTACATGTAACAGTCATGACTAAAATGTAACAGATTTATGTAAACTGCTTACTTTGTTATGAATTATAACACATATAACATGCAATCTAACTGTTCGTAACAGTTGTTACTGAAATGTAACCAATTTACAGCTATATATCTTCAAACTAACTCTTAGTAAATGTTGTATATGTCTAGGTCATTGATGCATATACAGAGATCTTATATGAGGAGCAAGGTGTAGCATCAAGAGATAAACGATCTTCTTTTTTTTGTGTCAGCCAATGTATCACATGCATTGCTGAATGAAAAGCAGCAGCATTTGTTCAAGGTCCTAATAAAGGATAAAATAGACCTTGATCTATATCAATACATTCACTTTCCTCTAAACAATCAAGAGTACTGGAAATTGGCTGTGTACGACATAGTGGATAACACATGGAGGCATTACAACTCTCTACTTCGAGAGTATGCGGACGTAGACATGCATATTCAATTGGTTAAAAAATTTGGTAATTCCTATTTTATATACCTATATGATTTCTTTTCATACCTGATTTGCTAACACATGTTAACCAATGTTTACATAAACAAATGAATACATTCATACAACATTTCAGCTGGATCGAATTGGGTCAACTGGTATCTGTGAAGGATGCACCACAACAACCTGATTTTTCGTAAGTCCAAATACATAGTCATAAGTTTAAAAATACATTGAAATGGCCTTATTAAACTGGAGGTTTATGTGTTTTAATGCGGCATTGAATGCGGGGCAGTTATCTTGCATATTATGGCTCAATATGTACATCAAGGACAGTTACCAACACGCATGACTCCACAAATGTGCAGATCTGTAAGAACAGATCTTGTAAAGACATTCATCAACGATAAAAAGCGGATATACACCGAAGAAGTGTTACGCCCCGAGGCATTACCAATTATACAATAACCAACATGGGTCAAATAAGATAACAAGGCTACATGAAAGTAGTAGCCAATAAAAAGAAATGATGCGGAAGTATAATATACAAATTAGTCTGTAAATCAAAAACATTATTACAAACCCGAATACACGATAACTGTCCTGTGAGAGTCCAAGTCTAGCCTATATAAAATCATATGTGCAACACGCACGATTACCAGTATATACACAAAGAAAATGGGATTGCTGACAGCCTCGCACTCGTTAACCGAAAGGTGGGATACTCTACGCACGAACCACGCCAGATAGATGCTCTAGCTCCACGCCAATCCAGTCCCTGGTGAAAAATAACACACGAGGGGTGAGCTACAAGCTCAGTGAGTGGCAAGAATCCACGCTCTATAAATATAGTATAATATTAAGCACATTGCTCTTATAAGGAAAAATATATGCGGAAGAACCCCAACCGATACATGTCACGTGGAGATGTGACCTCACCTCACCTCACCCTTGACCCGGAGGGGAACTCCTAGGACTCTTGAAAAGCAATTAATTCATTAATAGTAATGTGTAGTATCTCAAACTAGTACAACACTTCAAAGATTATCTACATCGATGTATAATACGTTACGATGCCTTGCATCATCCGGTAGCCCTCTCCCTGGCGGCCTTCCAAGATAGGTACGAAGCCACAAGGTATTGAAATACACATTGAGCCTCCTATGATGTGGTGGCACTATCCAGGATAGCTTCAACGCTCGAAATCTTCGACGCACGACGATATGGGAGAAAGCACTCTAACCCCATCCTCGCCTTCATCCCTAAGGTGACATGAGACTATTAGAAAGGAAATCAACTCGCTAACTCCCTTAACCTTCCGGTAGCCTTCTCCCGGGTAGCCCTCTTCCTGACAGCCTTCCAAGATAGGTACGAAGCCACAAGGATATTGAAATACACATTGGGCCTCCTATGATGTAGCGGCAGAATCCAGGATAGCTCCAACGCCGGGTAGCTTCAACGCGGATACGAGGTAGGGGAGAAGCATGCCACGCTCACAATACGATCATCAAGGATCAACTATAATCATCTAGAAATCAACTCGCTAACTCCCTTAACCTTCCGGTAGCCCTCTCCCGGGTAGCCCTCTTCCTGACAGCCTTCCAAGATAGGTACGAAGCCACAAGGGTATTGAAATACACATTGGGCCTCCTATGATGTAGCGGCAGAATCCAGGATAGCTCCAACGCCGGGTAGCTTCAACGCGGATACGAGGTAGGGGAGAAGCATCATCAAGGATCAACTATAATCATCTAGCAAATACAATGCTAATGAATTCTCTTGAATTTCCATACAGATGCATCACTCGGATGCAGGGAAAGGTAGTTAAGTTCTCACACTTAGCAATGGGGAGGCATGACCCTAAAGGCGGGTCATCCACATGCCTATTACAGATAGGCCAAGCATACTATCATTGCTATCGATTAACGAATACCAATACGATAAATGAATTCTTCTGAATTCTCATACGAGAGCATCGCAAGGATGCAGGGTATATAAACTGCTACATTTGCACATTAAAATAATAAAGTATGACCTAACTGAGAGTCATACATCCACCTATTTCAGATAGGCCTAATCTATTTATCATGAGTGCGATAATGATAGGAAAAATTCTAATACCTTTGAGGTGTAAGAGTCCCATTACCTTAGCCATCACTCTAAGCAATTATTGAGACACAATCAAAGTAAATGATTCTCATCCACATTCCACTATGTAATCATCTAATAAGGATAACGTCAAAAAAATGAGAATTAAAACATCTATTAAAAATCTCATCGGATTGGATAAATAAATATGTGATTCCCCTTCAATCAAATCACATATGACATTCAAGCAACACCTCACTAATATTTGTAATCTGAAATATCTATTTCATACTATACAAGCACAAAACACTTACATAGAAGACTAAACGGCTTCAGACATGGAAAACTCATCCATTAATGTGAATGAGACTAATATGAGTTCATGCTGTATATAATAAAACTTCTAGCAAATAATACGATGCTCATTGTGCAAATGAGTTGGTTGAACCATTCAACATACACACAATTATCACAAGAGAGATATAAGGACTACCTGTCCGAATAACCTATTAATAAACCATGAATATGCACACTTTATACAATCCAACATAGGCCCGCTAGTAAGCTAGCATATATATCATACCATTAGCTAAATATGACACAACCATACTAAGCATTTACTAATAAGAAGGTGACCCTACAAATGGCTACCTATGGCATGCCATGCCCACTAACAAGCTAGCATAAATGTCATACTCTATACCTCATGTTATATAAGAACCCACAATTAAAGCTAACAAGTATGAGTCTAATATATTAATGCAATTTAGCAATCATGATTGAATATAATTAGGGTGCCCCGCGGATACGCGATGCACGATTATGTGCATCGAGCGCTTTCCGAAAGGGTGAATCGAACCACTCACAGATACTTGGATCGCCGCGCGTCCGGTCTACGAAATCTGCAAGAACAACCAATGATGCTCAATTAAATATAAAATATCTTGATACATATACAAGCCTTCTTCATGAAGACATCAACTCCTTATATTGCCCACACCATGCATAATAACTCTTTGTCACATATTTATACAAGATTAGTCCATCTACTGCAATCAGCCCCAAACATTGGTATCCACAGCACAAAATACACATCCAAATATTCTAAAATAAATCACACACATTCTATGATGTGTTGGGATCATATACCGTGAAGACATAATAACTTGATAAAATCTCTAAATGCCCGAAATAAATTATTTTCAGAAACCGGTCAATTTCTGCGCGAATCCGGACAGACCATGAACATTAGGCTATAACTTTCAATACAGGTAACCAAATGACACCAAATTTGATATATAGCATCTAGACACATAGATGATCATATGAAATGAAGACACAAGCCTCAAAATATGCCTCCAAATACCTCAAACACAAGGATCCTTAAAGAGACAGAAAATCTGCCTTACAACACAAAACCACCCCATTCATGCATTAATGCAATCATCTCATGTGCAGTAGCAATTACACATTACACTCTTCCAACAGCACCCAAATTCAATAATACACACTCATACAAGCATAAACACAAACACATACAATGCACAAAGGGGAGGTGAAGATAATTTGGGAAGGACATGTTGGCCAAGGCAAAAGGGATACACCCACACACACTTTCTTTGTCTCACCTATCCCTACCAATTTTCCCTGTCTCCCTCACCCAAGACAACATTCAACACCAAATCAGCCACCATAAACATGCAAAATAGCTAGAGAAAACAAAGAGAGATAGAGAGAGAGAAAGAGAGGCACCTAGAGTGAAAAAGGGAGGAGGTGAGGGGTTGAACACACTTCCTTCATATTTCCTTTCTTTCTTTCTTCTTCTCTTCTCTCCCCCAGATATTTCAGCTGAACAATGAAATTCCAGCCAAACCACCCCCCTTTTATTTCCCCCAAATACATCACTCATTAGTGGGGCAAAAGGACCAAACCGTCCATGACTAGAAATTCTGGACATACTTCACTAAAACAGTCATAACTTCCTCAATATAACTCCGAATTGCACAATTTCAATGCCATTGGAAAGTCAAGAAGATTATCTACAACTTTCATGTTTATACCTAGATCAAATAACCTCTCTAGCTATTCCGAAATCTAGGCTAAACATCATACAGGGCTGCTGCCTGGATTTCATATCCCCACGGTATAATTGGAAAAACACCCATAACTTTTGATACATGAATCCAGTTGATCTAATTCTACTTTTGTATGAAAGCTAACTCAAAACTAAACATCTCATGATTAAAATCAGATTTTTACTACTTCATCTTGGGCATTAACAAAATTAAATCCATATACCAATCGAAACTGCATAATTTCTAAAAAGACCTCGAAATGCTACGAAAATTTCCATTTAAGCCCAAGTGAACACCAGAACCACAAATATGCAGTTAAATTTTAAAAATGAATGCTCGAACTATTAATAATAAATAAAACACGATATTTGACATTTAAAAAGTGACACAATCTTAACAAGAAGACCACAAATTATTCTCAATGCAACTTGAGGATTGATCTTTTTATGTTTTTTTACAGTTCTATATGACAAACAAAAAAATGATAGTTGTTTTGTCGATTGTGTATGAAGAATGTAATAGTTGTTACAAATGAATTTTTGATATATAAAGTGCATATATTCAAACCAGATTTTGGATTTGTTATAATATTTGTTCATATCTTGCATAAAGTGTAAAAACATTTATATAATGGTATATTTTTTATTGCATTAACAAACACTAAATATTGTTACCTGTACATAAAAACACACACTATTCCATCCAACTTGAATGTAAAAAAAAAATACACACATCAATTTTACATTACATATATCATTGGATAACGCACACAACTTGAATGTAACACACTACACACATATGTACTGTAATACTAAACACTGTTACATTTCATAAAAAATCATTAAAGTTACTGAAATGTAACATTAATAAACAAAAATATGTTAAACACTGTTATATTTCATAAACACTGTGTAACATTAAATACTCAACCTCAAAATTAACACACGAAAACAATGTGTATTAGTCACATTATAACATCATTATTACACAAATTGAAAAAAAATCCATGCATATCTAAATCATTTTGGATCAGGTGTAAATCACTTCCACAACTTTCTACACATTGCTTTCAGAAATCTTCCCGTGCTTGGACTTTGGTTTGTAAACCTTGGTTGCTTTCCTTTTTGACGGTGGCTGCCCTTTACTTCGAATCTTCATAGGGGAGTGCACACTTACATCTGAAAATGTTTCTTCACATGCAACACTGCAATTAGCATTCCCAGCTGTAAAGTTCATCAGCGCATCATGCAAAGAATCCATGTATTGAGAACAAAATTTAAATTTCTCATCAGATACAAGTGCAGCCTCAGCAACAATTGAAAATTTGGAATACAATTCATGATGTCTTGATATTTGCTCATTCGACAAGTTATCCACATAACAGTTCCTCACGTAATTATGTTTACGTTTTATGCTCTTCCGCCAACGATCCAAAATGTAATGTGAAGAAACTATCATCGTATTGGTATGTATCAACACTTTAATGTAATGCCTACACATGATACCAGAGAAGTCAAAAAGACAACAAACACATTTAAATTTTTGCCTTATTTCATCAAACTGCACAGCATAAGCTGTTTTCCGGCTCGCTCCATCTTTTCCATTTGAAACATCAGTAACAATGAAGGCTCTCACACCACCTACATCTATTGAATCAACCAAATTGCAGAAAATCAGTCCCTTAATTTCATTCTAGACTTTTCTAAACATATCATGTGTATATGCCTCTTGAAATTGCTTCTCAAATGGAAAATCAGACAGCAATGGGATGCTTGAACTAATGGAATGAAAATCAGCCTTCTCCTCTTTCTCAACCTTGCTTCTCAAAGCATTGTCATACTGTTCAACGAATTGCTTCAACGTCATTTTAGAGTTCACATAATCGTCAAAGAATGCATTCATGCTTTCACTTCTCTGCGTGGTTGACAAGCCAGCCCAAAATGTTTGTTTGACATAAACCGGCGCCCACCTTGTTCGATCATTGAATAGACTTGAAAGCCATACATTATTGTTAAGATCATGTTCCGAAATCATCTCCAGCCATTGCTCGTCAAAAACCTCAGCTGTTAGAGACTCTATACTATCCCCTTCAAACGTTTCTTAATGGCATCATAGCCCTTGTAACTGCATAATGAAACAAAAAAGGAACTATATGCATCATTCAGACATAAAACATCCAAACAGTAATTAACAGACAGAGTCATTATCCACTAGTAAAATTTTACATGTTAATTAAATGTAACAACATTTGATAGGATGTAACAATAACTGAAACAGTGAAAATACCTGCCCAGTTTCTCAGGTATCTTCTTCATTATGTGCCACAAGCACAACCTGTGGCGGCAATCAGGAAAGACTTGTGAGACAGCCCCTTGTATTGCTTTATATTGGTCAGTAACTATAGCATTTGGCATACGCCCTGACATACACTCTAACCATGCTTTGAACAGCCAAACATAGGTTGAGATATTTTCATTAGATAGTAAACCACATCCAAACAATACTGACTGACCATGATGGTTTACACCAACAAAAGGTGCAAATGGCATATCATACTTGTTGGTCAAATATGTTGAGTCAAACGAAATGACATCTGAAAAGACTCATATAGAGCTCTTGATCTCGCATCAGCCCAAAAAAATTTCTTACCCTGAAATTATCATCAAAATCAATCGCATGAAAAAAATTCGGGTTTCTCTTCTGCATACGAACAAAATATTCACAGACCGCTTGAGCATCGCCCCCACCAAGCCTTCCAATTCTAAAAGTAGCCAAATAATTCATTACATCTCTCTCCTCGTATGACAGGCAATCATATCCACCTACTTTGATAACGAGTGAATTAAAACTTTTCAAAGTCCTAATTCCTGCTTGATCATTTACATCCAAAATTCTTTTTGAAAAGGGGTCAATTTTTCGGTGACAGGCAAAGTGTCGAGCTTTAAGCGGACTCAACAGATGATTATGATCTAATACAACCTTTGATATGATAAAAAGCTCTTCATCCTTGATACTAATATTGATCCTTGCACCACAACCGGACTTCATCGAAGACCTGCCATTGAACGCATTCTTTCCCGTTGGAATGTGCTTCCCATTTCGACAACAAGCAAGACTAAAAAATCTCTGCCTCCCATTTTCATCCTTTTTTCCATGTATTTTCGAGATACCAAAACCTTCACTGTGGGCAAAGTTTTTGTAAAATTTCCTAACGTAATTTTCCGATTGAAAAGACATTCCAACAGTAGGACAAATAATTTCTTCAGATTGCTCTACATAATTATCAATTTCAAATCCTTGTGGAAAATAGAAAATGTAGCAGACTCCTCTGCAATAGAAAATAGAAAATGACAAATTGTAACACTTCCACACAATGATATGCATTGCACTTGTTATATTTCAGAATGTAACAGTATAAATTAACCATGCAAAGACTGTTACATTTAGTATGCAAATGACTATGCATATGACTGTTACATTTAGACATATAGCATAAAAAAAATTCATAATAAATGTTCTAATATACTGTTACATTTGGTATGCAAATGATTATGAAATTACTGTTACATTTATAAATGTAACAAAAAAAAATAGAATTTCAAAATGACTAATGTGAAAACTGTTACATTACATATGCAAATGACAATGCATATAACTGTTACATTTATAAAATGTGACAATTAAAAAAAAAGAATGTAACAATAACTGAAACAATGACTATTTAATGATACACATACAAATATAAACAATACATATTTAAAAATGACATTCTATCTTCCTGCCAGTATAATGAAATATGAGATTATGCAATCAATGTAAACAATATTCAATAAAAAAATGATTAGACAATTTAAGAAGCAACAACAAAAACATAATTGTCAAACCTGATAGAATAGACATTTATGTGATGTAACAATAACTGGAACAATGACTATTTAATGATACACATACAAATATAAACAAAACATATTGAAATATGTCATTCTATCTTCCTGCCAATATAATGAAATCTGAGAGCAATCAATGTAAGAACATTCAAAAAAAAATAAAATGATGAAACAATTTCAGAAGCAACGGCAACAACATAAATCAAACATAAACATAATTGTCAAACCTGATAGATTAGACATTTATGTGGAATCCAAATTTAAAAAAGCTTTTGATCCTTCCGTGACTTCAAATAATGAATCGTGATCTGCTCCTATTTGTTCTTCATAAACAAGATCGATTGGTGTTGCTGATCGATATCATAATTGATTAAAAGGTGAATAAAATGACTGCAACATCGATTAAAAAGGTGATTAGATTCACCGTGTCAATTCCGAATTCATGAAGAAGAATGACGGGATGATGAAGGGGAAAAAACGAGATGATGAAGAAATTGAGGCGTCTTTGTTGTTCATAGAAAAAATGAATAACAGATTGTGATCATAAGATCACAGAAAAACGGTACAAAATAACCGAACACCACTTAATAAGGAAAAATTAAAAAAAGGGTATAATGGTTAATTTCTTGATGCCACCTCATAGGACCTATTTGGGGCCTGTGAAATTGGGGCATGAGAATCATTATTGTTATTTTAAATAGTTACAATAAACATATCTACTATTTATCAAGAAAGTTATAATATGTAATCTATAAGTTATAATATAAAATCTGTAAATTTAAGCTGCAACAAACATAACTATACTAGGATGGAGAAAATCAAATGAAGAAAGCACCCTAAAAATATAAATATTTAAAAAAAGTACAAAAACACTCAATCATGTTTGTAGCCACGTCTCTAGTTCAAAGATGCATGTTTTTACATTCCAGTGAACTCTGGACACTTTCCTGACTCTAATCGAATTCAGACGTGGAACGAGAGTCATCTCTTTGTTTTGTAACACCACGACGCCCTGTTTATTTATTTACATGGACAGTTACAAGCAATGGATTAGGGAAATCCGTTGGGATACTGGATCAGGATGATCAATATGATTTTGACAAGAACACCACCCTCTCTTTGTTTTGTAGATATATCACACTCTTGATTGGCATTTGTATAACTGTCAGACATTGCATTCAGCTCATTAATAAACCACACCAAGTGTTATTCACTCAATAATTTTAGATGATGACTAAAATAAATAAAATATCCTATAGTTGTACTTATACATCAATGACCAACAAATCACAATCACAATTAATTGTCCTCAAACCACGAAAATTGGAAATAAGTCGTTGTTGAAAAAATGAAAAGTCTCAAATAAGACAAAAAAAAGAAGAGGAGAGAACAAAAAAAAGATGGGTGCTGTTATATTCAGTCTTTTTTACAGTCTCAAATACATGCTCATAAAAATACAGAGTATAACGTTTTCTAAAAAAGAGACCAATCACCAACTCTCTACCTCCTCCATGAATGGAATGAGATGTTCATCTAAGATATAAGCGATATAAGTTATTTGAAGATAAATAATTGTTTCTACTATAGATAAAAAAAATATTTTTTTGTTTAATTGTGTTTTTGGAATTCTCAATAAAGTTTTTATATTTGATTGACTATGATAAATTGTTGATAAAATGTTATTAGAACATTAAAAAAGAATTATAAAAGACTCATTGATTTATAAAAGATGTTAATAGTTGATTGGATATATGGAATAGATTTGATGGAATAATATAATTCCAATAAATATACTCTTTTATAATAAAAAAATTCTCATAGAAATTAAATACATGTATTTTATATTTTTATAATTATATATTAGGTTAGACGATTTCATACAGTACTTGGTGACACGAGGCATGCACAGCCTTGAATTATTGATCAATTCAAATTAAATATAATATCTCATGGAGTCCACGTGGAATTACTTTGTGTTCATTAAATTGCCTTCTTCGTCACGGATGTAGCAACTCAGATTTTTATACTTTGATATATAAATGTGACAGTTTGATATAAGGTTCAGCAGGACATAACATCATTCATGTCTAGTTCAATAAATGTGAAAATATATAAGAAGCAGAACCTTGTAAGCTTAGACCTCGTTTGATAACACGATTGGAGGGGTGATTCTGTTTTTAATTAAGCAGAAAACTCAAACGCATTACCAAACGATCGAGTTTTAGGAAGTCAACTTAATTAAAAAATTATTTACAACTTTTAATACAAAAATGTTGTTTTTAAAAAGAGTAGAAAGTGTATTTTACAGGAATCAAAGGTTATTTAAATCAATTTATTCAAAATCTTATTTTTCAAATATGTTTCTAAATGGGCCAGGGAAGTTTATCCACTCAGCTGAATTACAGTCATGTTTACCGTCGTTTCATAATTAACGCAGTAACACATGCTCTAATGAAAAATATAAAAATTTAAGAGATGTTGAAGGACAACAGTATATCTGATCTACTGCCCAACCAATATTAGAATTATGGCATGGTCTATATAGAGTTTAATTGAGAAAAATAAAAAATAAAAACCCTCATTTCACTTCTCTCATTTGTGGTCCCAAAGTAAGACCACTTGAATTCTAACAACTTGGATTCCATGCATTAAAAATGGTGAATTCTATTCCTTATCATTTGATATATTCCCCTTAAATTTATGCTCAAAGTTGGTCCCCCCCCCCCCCCCCCTCCGCCCTAAAAAAATAAAAATATAAAAATATAAACCCCACCCATAAAAAAACAATAATTAATGTCAAAGAAGATGATTTGTAACAATCACAAAACTGATAATGCAGTTGTGTCAGTGTGACATTTTCTTATTAATCATGATTGATGCAATATAATTTGAGTCATATTTGTTAAATTTTGGGTGAGGACACTTGTTTTTTTCTTTTTGTGGATGATGTCAATTTTATTATTAAATGAAGGATCATTTAAAATTAATGTTGATAGTACACAAGCTATTGAAGGATCCACAATATTGGGATTACATAATCTATTAATAATGTTAGGTATAGAACCACATGCAGCCTCAAATACAGTTCTCACATGTTTCAACTTTTTTAAAATAGTAAATATCATCTAATAAGGTATATGTTTCGATAAAAAGTGTATCTCATTTTTAAATTAAATTGATCAATTTTTAACAAATGTAAAAAAATTAATAAAATATATACTTCACCTAAGTAGATATATACCTTATTGGATGATTAAAGAAGTATATGAAGCTGGATTTAGGAATGTAAAAAGAAATAAGTGTTTTAGGTATCCCTTAAAAGATATAAAACATGGTTGGTCAAAAAAAAAAATTCTAATAAAAACTAAATTTAATGGCTTCTGTTTTGTTCAACTATTCTGTTGGGCTTCAAAGTCTGTCAGACCATTTGTTAGTAGGGAAAAATCCAAATAACCCTTAAACTATCCGAAATCCATATTTTTTTTCTTCTGAAGTCCAGTTAATCCAAAGAGTCCAATGAATTAAATTTTTGTTGACAAATTAAGAATATTATATTTGGTTAACCGAGACTAAAAACACAATATACCAAACCCCCTATAATATTTTTAAAATACGAAAAATCATCTGTAAAGGATAATTTTACCCTTGCGTATAGCTTTTTACAGTCTATTCAGAGGAGGTAAAATCATCATTTACTTAAGGTTTTTTATATTTTTAACATATTGTAGGGGTTTTTGATATATTGTGTTTTCAAACAGGGTTAATCAAATGGAATATTCATAAAATATTCATCATTTGTCGGCCGAAGTTTAACATAGGGAGCTATTTGGATTTTACATAGATGTTTTCAGGGGGTTATATGGATTTCAGAAAACAAGGGATTTTATGGATTTTGGACAGTTTAGGGGGTTATCTGAATTTGTCCCATGATAGTATTATGAATAGTTTGACCATTACTATCTCACACAAACAGTTGAGTGGTACTTTTCCACATTTTTTTAGTCCCTTGTTGTCACGGCAGGCAATCAAGTGGGATTGATGGAAAATGTTATGCTCAATTATTTTTACATTTATTTTTTTAGATTACATGAATTTCAATTTTTATATATTTATTTGATAAAGTACATATAATTTTTTATAAAAATAAAATATATGGTTATACTAAATGAATGCATATGTTTTATGTATGCATTGACTTAAACATTATTTGAAAGTATGGTGGGAAGAAAAAAATTTAAAAATTGAATGACATTTCAAAACATAGAAAAAATAACACGGTGAATGTTGAAAACACAGAAAAAGAAAAACACAGTGAATGTTGAAGACACAGTAGATACCAATTTTTTAAAATCAAATTGTTCATTGAACTGAAAAAATGGATGGGTTAAAAAGTCAATGGTTCAACTGTTGGTCAACCGGATTTGAACCGCGACATTATCCTTATGTAACGAAAGTATTAATTATTATTACTAAATAAATAAATTTATAAAAATATGAAATACTTTAGAAAATCTTAGCAAAATTATCAGATCTTAATCTTAATTCTTTTTAATATTTTAAACATGATTTAATTATATAAAATATAAGCTTTTTATTAAATTATTCAACAAGCAATTAATTACACTTTCTATGAATAAGTCGGTTTAATCTACTTGTATCCGATTCTCAAAAATCATGGGTTCAATTGGTGGGTTAATTGGGTTTTATTGATTTTCTATATCATCAGGTTCAGATGGTAAATCAAACCAGAATTTCAAATGAGTGAAGATTTAACCAATTCAATGGACTGGGTCTAAGAGTGCAACTTGAACGGGTTGAACCCCAATCTAATCTTACCCAACCCGACATTTGGACGTGTTTGAGTTAGAATTGTAACGCATGGGTTCAATCCGAATCCTAACTCAAGCAACCTGAACCTGATTCAGGTAGGGTATTGATTGAAGATTCGGAAACCATAACCCAAAGTGGGGTGATAAATTTAAATATCTAAAGTCTTATTTAAAATTTTTATGAAATAAAATTTGAACATTTCAACTTATCTTTACTTTAATTTATTACTTATATAATTTCATTTCTATATTTTTATTAAAAATATTTCTTAATTTATCTTACTGTTTTTTGGTTGGTGCGACTTTTATAAACTTCTAATTGTTTGGATTGACACATTTTAGAAGTCAAATCTTAAAATCGATCTGAGCTCATCCCAAGCTGAATTAAACTTGAAGTTAACCTGAACCCAAATAAACCCCGATGAGTTGGGTTTGGTCCGTTTGGATTGAGCATCACGGGTTTAAGAATGTGTTGAGTTGAATTTGGATTGAATTCTTTTAATTTTGGATTGAATTCGAATTAAGCTCCAATCCGATCTTACCCGCTGAAATTGCACCCTTAACTGGGTCGGGTATGATTTTAAAACACTGATAAATTTAACACTGGTAAATTCAACAATGATTGGATCTGATGGTTGAACAACAGAATCAGTCCGGTGGGGGACATTAATGAAATTTGTACTGATTGCTAAAAATATAATAAAAAAATAAAATACGGTGGTGTTTGTTTGAAAAAAAACAAACTTGTTTGTCTTAATGAGACAAAATGGCACCAAACTTGTTTCGACACGTGGCACGATGTGGGCCGTTGAGATTTCTGACGACGCGTATCTTGGGAAGAGAATCTCCCAATTTCCCGCGAATTTTACAAAAGTCATTAATTACGGTTTAATGTTTTAAAAAGGTTTTTTTTTTAGTTTTTAGTACCTGTAAACTATATGAATTAGTGATCGATCCCTCACTTTTTCATATTTCAATTTAAATCTCTATATTTAAAGAGTATGTTTTTTATTAGTTCCTAATAAGGACTTATCAATAAATTATTTTATTTTATTTTTAGTCAATGAGAAGGATTAAAAAAATATATTGAGATTTAAACTAAAATATGAAAAAGCGACGGATCGATTACTAATCATATGGTTTATGAAGAATTAAAAATAAAAAACCCTTCAAAAACATAATGCAAAGTCCAAATTCAATAAATACTGTAAATAAAAGTCAAATTCATAGATTCATATTTGCACTCCATCAATCTGAATATAAAAATAAAAAGTCCAAACTTCTAGAAAATGTTATATCTCATGTTATAATAAGATACTTTAATATAGATATTCACTATTTAATTTTTTAAGTATAAATATTATTATTTAAATTTAGATGATAATTCAGTGTTCTATAATGATATCCTAAAAACCCGATAATATAAAACATTGGTACAAATTAATCATCTCACATGTTAAGAGTTGATTAAAATTGGGAAAATGATAAAAAAATCTCCTAAGAGTTTGAAATACCAAAATCAACCATTTTTTAAAATTATACATAAAAAAGTCTCATTTCACAATTTTAGAAACACAAAAAACTAATCTGCCCTTATATGATTAAATCTATAATATCCATTTTTATTCCACACTAAAAACCTATTTTTCTTACAAAACAACAATATCTCTATAAAAATCAATAAGATTTTGTTATTATATATTATACTGTGTGTTTCTTATACATATCTTATATGATATTGTTTATCACTTTTCATTGTGTATAATCATAATATGTAATCTAAATCTGTGTTGTGCCACAAAGGAGCAGATGATATTTTAATATTCCTAAATCTTTATTCACATTTTTTTATTTTTGGCTATTTACATATTTTTATGATATCATTAGTACATATCCATTTTTTAAAAAAAACATCAACATTTATTGGAGTTCATCATAACTCAAATTATATTGATACATATTTTACAAAATCCACCTAATCACAAATAATTTATAATAAAAAAATTAATCTACATGAAAATGTGTGAAATATATTAATAAAATTAAGATGATGAAATATTTTAACAAAGTTAAGAGATATAGAATGAATTAAGGATCTAATCACATAAGGGTAAATTAGTCTTTTGTATTTCTAAAATTGTAAAATTAGACTTTTTAGGTATAATTTTTAAAAATGACTGATTTGGGTATTTCTAACTTTTGAGATACTTGTTTAGTCATTTTTCCATTAAAATTTATCAATGGAAATTGTGATTAATTGCATATTAATTATTTTTAAAAATGATTCATTAGTAATAATAATAATTGATATATATCTATTATTTTATAATAATCTCACTGTTCAAATCTGATTAACCGAACGGTTGAATCAACGAACCTTACCCAGTTCATTTTTCTGTTTAAATGAACGGTTCGATTTTTAAAACATTAATTAAAATGTTTACATTTAAACATTAATTGGAGTGTCACAAAAAAACATGTTTCTTCAATTGTTACTTCAGTTTTTTATTATATGAATTCACAAACGATAAATAAGAAAATATATGATATTTATATAGGTATAAATTAGAAATTATCCAATTTTTAATATCCACGGTCATTTAAAAGCAGGTACATTTATCAAAACATTGGATTTTTTTTTAATATGAGATATAATATAAAATTATATTTTTTGAAACTTCAAAACATTTGAATTTTTAATTGCTTCGTTTATCATCTTAATAGTTGAGGGGAAGGCATTGTTTATATGGATACATTATTATTAACATCTATATACAGTTTATGCCCTTGAATTGTGACATAATTGGGCTCTCATAATAAATAATAAAATATTTAAATAAATAACCCAAATAAATAAAATATCATTGAAGGGTGTATAGATTCATTCATGAATCTATTCCAATTGGGGAGGGACGGACATTTATGTTTGGTTTTAGATACATGTCATTATTTATACCTATTTTCATGTTGGACATGGATTTCGGATTTCAATAATGCAGGTTTAGAGTTTATCTCATCATATATTAAAATATAATGCATTTATATTTATCATATAAAACATAAACATAATTTCTATCTTAAAAACACCTTAAAAAAAAAGAAATTGATTACAATAAACTATATGGAAAATGTCTCTCAACCATATTCTTATAATTTTTTTGGTGATTTATAACATATAGTAACAAACATAAAAAATAAAAACAAAACATTGAAAAATACATGTATGAAACGAATTATTTGTTTTTATATAATCAGCTGCGGCATTAATTAGATAATAATACTATCAATGGATGAGATGAGATCTTGAGCAAATTTGAAATCGATCAGATTGGTTATAAAGATGTGATCATATCCATCAATCCCTAATAAAGTCTAAAAATACACAACAATTATCAACATAAAAAAAAAAAAACATATTTTTGTTCTGATTTTTGGATATAATCTAGAGCAACCATCTTATTAAAAAAAATTCAACTACTATGTGTTGGAGCAACCATGAAACCCATTTGATAAAATTCATATCCAACCCATTATTTAAATGTTTTTATTATTTAGATTAGAATATACAGTGAAAAGGACTGATTTTGTCATTTGCACTATAAAATAAAATGACATTGATATATATTTTATTTTTAATGTATAAACAAATAATGTGCGTGCCTTAATAAAATGCAAGCGACCTTGGAATACGCAATTATATAGTTTTTTTTGGGTTGTTTTTGTATATACCCCTAAAAATTATTATTTTGTTAAAAATAGTCCTCAAAAGGGTTTCAAGTAGGGGTGGTAAACGAGCCGAGCTTTGACATGTTCAAGCTCGGCTCGTTTATAAACGAGTCGAGCCGAGCCAAGTCGAGCCGAACTCACGAGCCTCAACAAGCCTAACATTTTTCTTCATTTTAAGGTTTTTAGGGATTGAAATAAAATTTTAACATAAATTAGTCAAGTTCATGAGCCTAATCGAGCATAATTTGTATTGAGTTATATCAAGCTTCAACTAAGTTTTTTTTGTAATACAAATGAGTTGAGTTTGAACACAAAATGAAGCTCGATCCAAGTCCCGAACCTAACCGAGCTTTAAAAATTATTCAAGCTCGCTTATTTGTATAATTGAACGAGCCCGAACGAACTTAAATCGAGTCGAGCCTGAACGGCTTGGTTCGTTTACTAGCCCTAGTTTCAAGGGGTATTTTTGTAACATTTTGTATATTTATACTGTGCATAAATGTCCCTCAAAAGGGGCATTGTGGTAATAGAGTTTTATACGGGTTTTTTTTTTTTTTTTTTTTTTATAGGGTGCGTTTGGTTGCGCGATTGCAAAACTGATTCCGCAGGAATCTGCGATTGCAAACCTGATTCTGCAGGAAGCTCACTTTCTCAGCTTTTTGAAATCGCAGCTTTTGGACACTATTTGCCTGCAATCGCTGAGTTTAAAACTGCGATTACAAAACTGTTTGGTTGCGCGATTGCAAACGCAGCTTCCTGTAATCGCAATCGCAGCGCAATCGCGCAACCAAACGCACTATTTAAAGAGCATATGTAAAAAATCATATTTAAAAAAAATTCAAATGAAACCAGTTTCATTCCACCATGTTAAAGTGATCGATTTTATAATTTAAATGTATCTACGATCATATTTAATTGTAATATATTTTAATGATTATATTAAAAAAAAACACAATTTTCATATGAACTGAATGTATACATTTTTATAGAATTTATGTTTTTATAAAAATAAATTATATTATTGAATTAATTGAATACACATATTTTTATATTTTTTATAATAAAATTTGTATAATGATATAATAGAGTATATGATAATTAAAAAATATATAGAGAATTACATATCTTATCTCTACAAAAGGATTTAAAAATAAAATAAAATATGATAAGATAAATGGATCAGTGCAACCCAACAAAAATATAATATGTAAATAAATCTCCATGAACAACCCACCAACAATAAAATAAAATTATCTAAGAAGTTTATAAAATTTTAAGTGATTTCATGAATGCATAATACAGATTCATTTTTTATCAATTTATAAAATATATTATATATTTAAAATCATCAGATAATATTAGAAGAAAAATAATGATTTAAGATAAAAATAAATTCATTTATAAGAGAGATATAGATTTTTTTTTTTGTAACAAATACTAATAGAATATATTGATTTGATCATCGATCTCTTGAAATCGACACATGTCACCTTACATCTTCAAAATTTCTCAAAATATTTAGCTACGTATACATATACAAATACCATCATTTTTAAAGTCATACACGTGATTGGAAAAAGAAATAAAAGGTCAAATCCACACGTCAAACAAATATCGGTAGAAGTTGTTGGGATTTGTTTTTTCTTTTTTTCCCATCTCAAAATCCAAATACCCCCCTTAAACTGTCTGAAATCCACATAACCCCCTCACTTTTCCTAAGATCCATATAACCCCATGAAAATGCATATATATATATATATATATATATATATATATATATATAGAGGAGTGATTAGGTGCGACGTGCGGTCGGGTGCGGCGTCGACCACGGGCCGTCGATCACGGGTCCATCGCATCGAACGGTCGTGTACGATTCACATCGACCGTCAGATGCGATGGATCCGCGATCGGATGACTCACGTCGAATCCGCACCCGACAGCACGCCGCACGCTATCACTAGGGTGTGTATATATATATATATATATCAAAATAACCCCATAAGTTAAATTTTCATTGACAGATTATGATTATTATACAAGTATTCTGTCTGATTAATCCTAACGGAAAACATAATATATCAAAAACTCTCTATAATGTATCAAAAATATGAAAAATCATTCGTAAATGATGATTTTATCCTTCTAGATATGATTTTATAATATCTTCGGATGTGTCGTTATGTACACAAGCTTTTTTCGCATTTTTAACAAATTGTAGGGGGTTTTTGGTATACTGTGTTTTCAGTGAAAGTTATCAAAATAAAATATTCACTTAATATTCGTCATTTGTTAATAAAATTTTAACTCAAGGGGTTATTTGGATTTACATATGCGTATTCAAAGGGTTACATTACATGGACTTTACAACAAGCCAGAATGTTATATGGATTTCAAGCAGGGGGTTATTTGGATTTTTCCCTTAAAAAAACAAAGATTTGAATTTTCAATGAAACCCCAACAAAACCCCTCTCTTTCGTAACAAACCCTCTCTTTATTATCTTTAATTAAACGTTATCCACATATGTATTATATCTGTATATATATGTATCGTTCACGTTTCACTTTTTCTCTGTGTCTTCTTCCGCTCCAAAAAGAAAGGTCAGATCTTTATCGCTTCAGCAATGGCGGAAGGAAGGGTGGATTGGGCGGCTTCGCTTGTGGAGGAGCTGAGGAAGAACTTTTTGAAAGGGAAGACGAGGAGCTATGAGTGGAGGGTGGGGCAGATGAGGAGGTTGATTCAGATGATAGAGGAGAAGGAGAGTGAGATCATGCAGGCTCTCTCTGATGACCTCTGCAAGTCCCAGATTGAGTCTTTCATTCAGGAGGTTTGTTAAAGTTTGTTTTGTTTTTTTTGTTTGTTTGGGTTTTTGTTTTGGTGGGGGTTTGTTGATTGGGGATGAAGAACTTTGGGGTGTTTGATTTTTGTGAGTGGGTTTTGGGTTTTATGTTGGGATTGATTATTGAAGATGGGGAGGGGGAAAGATTACAATTTTATTATTTATTTGTTTTGAAGGATTTTAGTTTATGTTTTTTTTTTGGATTTATAGTTGTGTTTGATTTGTTGTCAATGTATTTTTTTGTTTACTTTATGTTGATTTTTTGAAGATGGGTTTTGGTTCTTTTTATTGTTTGATGGTTTTTTTTTGGGGGGGTTTTATGTTGGGTTTGATTTATTATCAAGTATGGTTTTTTTTTCTTTTTCAAATGGGTTTTAGTTTTATGTTGTGGTTCATTTTGTTATCAATGTAATTTTTTTTTGTTTATTGTATGTTGAATTTTGAAGATGGGGAGGGGGATTACTTTTTTTGTTTTGTTTCTTGTTGGATTTTAGTCCTATTTTTTGTGGGGATGTATTTGAGAGAATTGTGATGATATTGAAAAATTGGATGCTCATGGATGACATGTTTGTGGGTTTTATTTGTTATCAAGCATTGATGTTGTTATAATATATTTTGATTTGCAATAATGATTTTAAGTCGTTTCATATTGATTTCTGAAGATGGGGAAGGAAAAAAAGTACATCTGTTAATGTGTTGGATTTCTTTTTTTCATTTTTTGATAAATTATATGTTTTGGATAATTTCTCTGTGTTTTGTGTGAATTTTTTGAGAGAGAAGTCGTAATGCTATTGAAAAATTGGATGAGTATGGTTAATTATGTTAAAGGTAAAAAAAAAGGTATTAGTGCTGTGTTCGTGTATTTTTTTAATTATAATTAATGTTTTTTTTACTTATTTTATGTTGAATTTTGCAGAAGGATAAGGAAAAAAACAATAGAATTTTTTATGTTATTTATTTTTTGATGCTTTCCTCTGTTTTTATGGGATTGTTTTGAGAGGAGACACAATGGTGTTGCAAAATTGGACAAGTATTATTGTTGTGTTAGTTTTTCTTTGTTATTGCTTATGGTTGTTATGATTTTTTATTAATACTATTTTTTGTTGTTTGACTTTAGAAAAAGGGAAGGAAAGTGACAATGCTTGTATTTATATATGTTCTTGGGTTCTGTTTCTTTTCTAAGTTTATAGCATTGATATTTTTTATTGGTATTTTTGAAAGAAATGATGTTGGATTCATCCAATGATTAGATATTTTTGTTTACATCTGATGCAAAGGTTATGAACATCACATCAACCAAATTCTGAAAGTTTAGGTGATTGGTGAACATTGAATTAATTAATCATCCCTTTTTGCAAAGCTATATAAATTATCATTAGTTCATTTTTTAGTAATAATTTTTTTATCATTATTTTCCAAATTTTTGGTGCTATTTCTGTTCATCTAATGTAAATGTATATTTTAGTCACGGGGGGTGCCTCCGATATAAAAAAAAATAAAAAAATATAAGTGTATATTTCGCTTTGAAAACCAAAATATATATGATATCCTATTTATTACCAGCTGGAATTTGATATCTCAGAAAGTCAGAATATCATTCAGGACTTTCTAGATAAACAATTTCATTTTAATTGTGTTGGTCTCCTAATGTCTTATATTTACTTTTCACCCAAATGCATTAAGTTTTTGTTTTGCAACAAGAACTATATTGGCTATTTGATTTATATTGTATAAGTTACTCAACAACAAGAGGCCATTGCTTGGAATAACGGATATGCAGGAAATTTATTGTTCTATGTTATCTAAGATGTTTTAAGATTTGCTTGGAGTGGTCTTTTTCCAATCACTTGTGAAAGTTTATAAATGTTTGGATTCTCTCTTCTTCTTTTTTCCGTTAAAAATTATTGGTTTATAAGGCATATGTAATCGATAAATTTTCAATGAATGAATTGCTTGCATTTTCTGCTAGTTGGTTAAACACGATGACTTACACAATCCCTCGAATATGATTCATGGTTTATAATATGCAGATATCAATGGCAAAAGAGTCATGTAAGTTGGTTATCAAGGAGCTGAAACGCTGGATGAAACCGGAAAAGGTAATATAAGATATGATCCGTAGTTTAAAAAAAAAGTTAATAAGCTTTTCTCTTTCCATGGTCATGTGATGCTAATCATCTTAATCCAATCTGATTTTCTTCAGGCCAAGACTGGATTAACTACCTTTCCCTCGTCAGCAGAAATTGTATCAGAGCCTGTGGGGGTTGTATTGGTTATTTCAGCATGGAATTATCCCTTCGGTACCTAGAAAAACTGATAATTTAATCCATCCAATTATTTATTTGCGTATTTTATACGTTTATTGATTAAATCACCAACAAATATGATCAAAACTAATATAAAAATAGTACTACATTTTCTGTTCAAATATATTTCCCACTCTCTCTCTCACTTGAGTAGAAGTGTTCAATTCTTTATATTAAATGCTTATATATTTGTTTTTGCTGTTGGTTAGGATGGAGCCTGTAATCTGTCAATGCATTTGACACAGGATAAATCTGCACTTACCTGTGTTCATCCTCGATGTTCTTTAAAATATTTTCCCCACTATATCTAGGGGTGGTGCACATAAAACCTCTTGGATATCATGAATAGCTGGCTTAGAAAGTAGATTTCATGGTGAACTAAGAACTAACATTTTAGGACATCGGGGAAAATTTGTAATTGAGTCGTAAGTGTGTCCGGCAAGTTCTAAGTAGGATTCTCTCCTGCTTTGATTCATCTTGGCTTGTTGTTTGTTTTCCCCTGTTTTGGGCACCTATTATTTGATGGATAGATTGCCTACCATCTTTTCAAAAAATAAAATAAAATTGTAGGACATGATCTTCAAATAGGGAAGAACAATAGTTTATTAAGCAATACTCCAAGATAAGTTTGGGTTGTTGTTTCTATGTCCTTTAAAGGTATAATAGACCAACCTTTATTATTTTTGTTTAATTATCTTTCATTCTGCCAATAAAATCTCAAATAATTCTCTTTCGCCATCAAATTTGGTTAAGAAAAGCTATTTGAGGAAATTAGTGGTGCTGGTTCCATTAGACTACATCGTTATAAGTGCATATTAAGCTTGGATTTGAAAGGTCTGTCATTCACCGCATTTTTATCATGGTATAACTTGATAAATGTTTACAGGCCACTCATTGCCTCATAATGATGGGTAATTTCATTAGACTCGACTGATGGACATGCATGCAATATATTGTTTGATATATTACAATTTAATATTACTCTTAAAAAACCGAGTAGATTGTAAGTGTTAGCTATGAATGGTTGATTGATAGTGTTGTTATCTACAAACACAACTGCAGTGTACAACATATAAGGAGTTTCCGGATGAAAGAGTATATCGCTAACATCTTGGATTAGTTTCTGGTTTTTTAATGGAGAAAACAACCTATATCAACAAGTAGGTGATAAATTTACAATTTTAGAAGTAATTTGGGTCACATTGTATGCTTCTTCTTTTGCACTTGAACAACAGAAACCTGCTGCTTCTTACTTTCCAGGAGATTAGAGAAACAAATTTGTACATGATAGGGTTGTTGTAAATAGCGTCTTGGCCTCATAAAATGCTCTCTCTACTCTTTTATTAGATGACATGGAAGATGGAACTCATGTGATTGGTGGGCGAGTGTAAGAATTTTTAAGTAGATGTCACTGATGATGTAAGAGTGCACATTGAGGCTTTGGCTGACTGATTTTTCTCCTTTATACTGGCTTCCCGTTTGAAGTTTCGGAAATCGTAAATACTATTCTGTTGTGATGATATCCTAAATATCATTCTGTTTCATTACTCCAGAAAACCAAGTTTTAAAGAGGTATAGAAAAAAACACATTTACTATTGAATCACAGGCATATACAAATCAGATATCCTTAGTTCCCAAAGATAGTGCTGTGGGGAATCTGTGTACTTGGTAGCGCTTAGTGATTCTGTTTACATTCAAGTAGGTCATTACTATAATTTTTGTCTCGTGATTATGTTGCTTAAAATTTGTTATATGTTAGATGTTCGATTAGATACTATGAGAACACTTAACCTTGATTGGGACAATTCCATTTTAGTATTTCATATGGCATCACCCAACATTTTAGTTTTATCCCAACTATTCTAAGTACGATATATATGACTGACTGACTCACTATCCAGTGAATCATTTTTCCACACTTTCAAAGACGGTACAAATTTTATTTTATTTTAACTTTAAATAACAGTTTCCTGAAGCCACATGAATTTGTGGCATTGGTTGTCATCTTATTAAATGCATTAAGATAATCTTCATATTTATATTCTTATTATGGAAATATTATTTGAAGTATCTACTTCATGAGATGTATTCAACTGCTAAAATTGATAAAAACTAATTGTTCTGTCTTTCCTTCCCAGTGTTATCTCTTGATCCTGTAATTGGAGCAATTTCTGCTGGTAACGCTGTGGTGTTAAAACCATCAGAAGTCTCACCAGCCACATCTTCACTTTTCGCAAAAATCTTACCAGACTACGTCGATACTTCTGTTGTAAGAGTTGTCGAGGGGTCTGTTGGTGAAACGACTGCACTGCTGGAGCAACAGTGGGATAAAATACACTATACAGGTTCATTCCCACTATATACTATACTAATTATGATGTTGACGAATCAATATATGATTCCTTATCAATGGTGTTGTATGACTGTCATTTTTTAATTTCATTATTTTCTCTTAGAACGTGTGTTACATTTGAATAAAAAAATTAGCTGATAAACACATGTTCCAGTTGTTGCAGAAGGAAAAAATTAAAAGTGGATGTTCCGGCGCGAATCTCGGCTGGGGGTTTTGATTTGGCATTGAAAATGAAAAAAATATGAATTACATAAAGGACGGCTTTATTTCAGTGATGTTATAAGTGAATGTTGCACCTATTGGAAGTTAATATTTAAATGGGCTAAGGTAAAACTCTACAATGATACTTATATTTGAGCATATTCAAGGAATATCCGGGATAGATGATAAAAAGAGGTAATATGATGTCAATTTACTTGACCCCGACGTCTCCAAATGGTCGTGAAAAGTTTTTAAAATGATGACTGATGAGCACATTCATGTAGATGAAGTTTTTGTCAATGAGTTAGGTTTCGTTGTTGTCCCCTTATCAATATAATAACTTCTTATTTCATTGCATTGTTCAGGAAACCACACCTGCGTGAGTTTTAAGCTTCAATGCTCTATAGGCTGACAATATTTCTTCTGAAATTTTCAGGCAACAGTAAAGTGGCCCGCATTGTAATGGCTGCAGCTGCGAAGCACCTAACACCTGTTGTACTGGAACTTGGTGGAAAATCTCCGGTCATTGTCGATTCGAACGTCAATTTAGAAGTACTCTTCTGTTCTTATTTCTTTGACAGACAAAATTGTCTCATCTTAGGTACCATTTGGAAACATATTTGGGTGATTCTTCTTTTGCAGGAATCAGACTTAACCCAAACATGCTTCCAAGCGTTCCTAATGAGCGCAGCTTTTTAGGAATCTAACGAAATTATGCTTCTTGAAAATCTAATTTCAACAGTTCATTTTCATATTTGTTTCCAAAAGCTAACTTAGTAAGTTTATCGTGACATCTTGTTGATTTTAAGCTTTTATGGATTTGTTTTGGAATTCCAAGGTCGCTGCAAAAAGAATCACAGTAGGGAAATGGGGATCAAATAATGGACAAGCATGCATTGCTCCTGATTACATCATAACTCCAAAATCATTTGCTCCGAAATTGGTAATTATTTATCTGGCAGTAGTATATGTAATGATGTAATTCTGTGGTTCACTTTCTTTTGTTAATCATGCTATCATTTACCAGGTGGATGCTTTGAAATCTACGCTAGAGGAATTTTATGGGAAAGATCCATCGGAATCGAAAGATTTATCGCGTATCGTGAATTCTAACCATTTTAAACGCTTGACAAATCTTTTGGACGATGAGAAGGTTTTGGACAAGATTGTCTATGGAGGTCAGCGGGATGAGAAACACCTGTAAGTACCAGTCCTTATATACCTTTTGATTTCCAGTGATGACATAAAAACCATATAATGATAATTCATCTGAATGTCATTACAGATACATTGCACCTACTATCTTATTAGATGCTCCCGAAGATTCCTTGATTATGAAGGAAGAAATATTTGGCCCCTTAATGTGCATTGTCACGGTAAGAGTTTCTTTTTGTATGCATTCTAGTGGAGCATAATATGCATATCATATATACAATTTTCTCTTTGATTTCTTATAAGGATTAGGAAACCCAAAACCTTGATTACTAATGATCAAGGTATTTATGCAAACCAAACCTGACAGGTTGGTAGAGATTCCTCTCTTCATCGAGGGGTCCTGGTTCGAGTTTTATTTTTATTGATAGGAGAATATTTAATCCGAAAAAACACATACCTACCAAAAAAGAAAAAGATTTATATGATACATGGCTACCTTCCCCACATAAACGTTCACATGTTTGGTTGATATTGATGTTGGTTTTTATGAAGGTTGACAAGGTGGAAGACAGTTTTCATGTGATAAACTCGAAACCGAAGCCTTTGGCCGCGTACCTCTTCACCAAGGACAAGAAACTAGAAAAGATGTTTGTGAGTTCCATTTCTGCTGGGGGGATGCTCATCAACGACACGACCTTACACGTAATCTTACTATACTCTTTTATGATACCTATTCACCTAGATATCTCACATTCACCACACGCATATATAACATTGAACTTTGTATCTTATGAGGCATCATTTCATAGAAGTTTATTGATATCGTCTTTGATTCTTGAACAATCCACATCACATCTGGTTCTACTGTAACAATTTTTTCTTTTTGGGTTTTCGCAGTTTGCGAATCCCACCTTACCATTTGGTGGGGTTGGGGAGAGTGGGATTGGATCCTACCATGGTAAATTCTCATTTGATGCATTTAGCCACAAAAAAGGCGTGTTATATCGAACCTTTGGTGGGGAAGCTTCGGCAAGGTATCCACCATTTACACCTCGAAAGCAAAGAGTGTTGCGAGCTCTACTTACCGGTGATTTCATAGGGCTAATTCTTAGTCTGATTGGATGGTCCAAGGCCTAAACATTCTTATGGTTCTTTCCCATGCAATGTATAGGGAGAATAAGGAAAAGGAATAATGAATTTGCGAATGGGTATTATTTATTTTTAGTGTTTTTTTTAATTGTATATTGTCAAGATGAGGTTACTACAAGTGTGTACAAACTCAATGCCAAAGCATTTTGATAAAACTATTTTGATGCAGATTGCTTTTTATATGAAACATGGGTGAAGTGGGTGAATATTGTTTTTGGATTATGCATTATTGTTTTTTTTATTATTTATTTTCCCTTATTGAGTTGCATTGGATGTAAAAGCTCCAGTTAGTTGGCCTAAACATTTTGGAGAGGTTTTTATGCCTAATTGTTTTGGATCACTTTAAAAGTCTCTACTTTGATTTTTTTTTTTGACCATGTACTTTTATAATAAAAAAAAATATATTCCCAATGAATTGTATATATTCTCTTAGAAAAAAAAAACAAATAATCACATTTTTATCTACCCTCGTTTACCTGATTATGTTGGCATGTTCACTTTGTCTTGTATTTTTTATAACCTTTGGTTTTAAATGCTTGAAAGATCACAGCATTCTCTTTGTTCAAAATTTCACTTTTGTAATCCCATCACATTTTTCAGAAGTTATATATTTTTCTAATAATCTTTTGATAAAAAATATAATAAAATACATAGTCAAATAAATTGAATGCATATCTTTTTTATATTTTTTCTAATGGATTATATACTCTATTATAAATTTTATATATTGTATTAGAATTACATAATGACGTGTACATTTTTTAACGGTGTACAATATAACAAATTATATATTTATATTAAGGTGTTCTGATATGCGGCCGCCAGGCGGTTCAGTAAGTCTATCGAACCGTGTAGGTCAATAAGCGGAGATAAGCGGACAGTGCCCGCATAGGCGCTCCTAGGCGGAATATGTGCCCGCTTAAGCGGGCGCATTAGAAATTTTAAACTGCTTTGTGTTTTTAAACAGAGACAAAGGGGGTCGTCTTCTCCTCCTTCAACCTCGACTTCTCCTCTGACAAGCTTGTGTCGCAAGAAGAGGAAGAGAGGGTCTTCAACTTCAAGAGCTTCGGCCACCCCGGCCACCCTTCCGACTTCGACGGACCTTTCCACCGAAACGTTCGAGATCTTGTCGAATTTGGACACCCCGAGCTGAGCCTTCTCGGCGAAGGCCTCCCCTGTTGCCTGTTGGTCTTTCCAACTAGAAATCCATAGCTCGAACGAATCGAATCATTTTCTGGCCGTCAAAGCCACCTTCTTAGCTTCATTGTTCCTCTTTCTGTGTCTCCTCTCTCTCTCTCTGTTCTCTTTGTTTTTTCTCAAGTGTTTCAAACTGTTTTGTTTTCTTGGGTTTTCTTAGGGAGCTGCTTTAGGTAGAGAAGAGAATTAGGTGACACCTATATTTGGTATCTTTAAACAAATGTTTATATGGGACAGCTTGGGACATTTGTCATTTGGGCTATTTTTTTTGTTATCTTGAATTGATTTGAGACATCCAGTTTTTATTTGTTAAATGTAAATGTTAATTACATTACTATATAAAAGTCTCTTAATCCAAAAATCTACCGTTTGACCTTTTTACCCCTATCTATTCATTCAATCTCATTCCAGTCCATTCACACACAATCACTTTTTCATTTAACTCTTACATTTCAATTCAATTCTAAGAAACTCATTTACATCATTTTAATCTAATTTATACCACTTTAATGACAATCATTTTTTCATTTAACCCCTACATTTAGATTCAATTAAAAAAAAACTCATTTACATCATTTTAATCTTATTTATAGTATTTTATAATACAATACATTTCATTATGTAATATATTCATTAACTTATAATTAAAGTTGGTTATCATAATATTATTAGGATACTCTTACATTTCTACTCAATTCCATGAAATCCATTTACAACATTTTAGTTTCATTCATAGTTTATTATAATACATACATTTTATCATGTAACATATTGATTAACTTATAGTTAGATTTGATTATCATAATATTATTAGGATAAGACATAATATATTATATATTAAAAATATAATTCACAAAAAAAAAACATTCACATTTCATATGCAAAAACATGATATATTAAAAAAAAAGTATCAAATATTAATGTAATTCACATCTATTAGCATTTATTTAATTCACACATATTTGATTAGCATTTACTCTATACTCTTGGATTTCTCTACTCTATTAATGCCCCAAATAATCAATAGTCCATAAGCTCTATCCAACAAAAAAATATATAATTCACAGTAATTAAAAATGCAATCCAATAAAAAAACAAACGTATAAAATACCGGTACAAAAAAAAATTGCTATAAAAATGGACAAATTCAGATTTGAGCTTTGTGTGAATTCAACAATAGATTTATCCAATGAAAATCCATTCATATCATTGTAATCTCATCCATAATTTATTCATATTTTCATCATATCACGTATGACATATTAAAAGTTTAAGTTTCATATTTCATTATACTTATATGATAACTATTATAGATATATCATAAAATAATATTAATTATTTACATCATTTATGATAAAATTACATTCATATGCTCACTTATCCATGAAAAAATTCCTTTACATCAATTATGATTAAATTACATTAATATACCGACTAAAATTATATTAATATGTTTATTATTTTATAATCATATTTGAGTATCATAATATTATTATGATAATAGGATCCTTACAAAATGAAAATATATTCAAAATATAATTCAAAAAAAAATTTCATTTCATATGCAAAGACATGATACATTAAAAAAAATATCAAATATTAATGTAATATCTTTATTATAGATTTTCAAATTATATTAAGAAAATCCATCCACCCTCCATTCAATCTCCTCACCATTCATCCCCTCATCTTCTTCTAGATACAATGGCTTATGCTCTTCCACAAACCCCCAAATTTATTTATGCAAATTGAATACCCATTTATTGTCATCCTCATTCATTTGGATAAATGGATCTATCATCGATCTCTTTTTTCTTCTCTCTCTCAAAATTTTTTTAATCTTAGGAATGTGAGTTAATCTTTTGTAGATATGTGCTTATTTTGGAGTTTTATGTTGCAAATAAACTAAATATGTTATTTTTTCATTTGGTTTCTTTTTTAAAAAAATTGGCATGTGTCTACTGTTAAAAGAAAAAAAATTCTCAAATAAGATATTTGTTTTGTCTTTAACAGACTGATCTTCGATTCTCTATTCTGATTGGAAGTAGCGCAATAGTGGATCTGGTTTTTATTCATATATTTTTTGTAATATAATTTCATTATAATATTTTCATCATCATAATAGAGTACCATTTTTTTCTATCTAATAATGAGAATATTATGATGTCCGAATTTAATTGACTGTTTAACTAATTTTAAAAAAAATTTATTATCTGAATTTTTTTCTTTCAATTTTGCTCTTCATGATACATGATGTGTAGCCGTTTTCTAATTATTAAATCTGATGATCTTAAAATATTTTATTTTAAATTTATTACCCATATCAATTGTTGGTTTTTGCATTTACCATGTTTGAGTTTTAATGATACGTTTTATAATATTATCACTCACCGTCGACTAGAGAACACATGTTTATAGTCTTGTTAATTCAATTGTTGACCTGATTATTTTAAAAAAAATTATCAGTGGCCTATAAGTGCAACATTTTTCATTAACTAAAAACAACATTGATTATTCTACGTACTTTCAAATTACGTTACTGAAAATGCTTTGCCAATAACATTATAGGTTATAGATATGTTAATTTATTAGAATAGAAAATATTACATGACTATCAATTTTCTAAACTGTTTCTAAATAGATGAAAGGGTAACATTACCATATCTAATGAAATATGTCAAGTGAAATTTTATAAATTTTATTACTCATATCAATTGGTGGTTATCATAATATTTAGGATACTCTTACATTTCTACTCAATTCCATAAAAATTCATTTACAATATTTTAATTTCATTCATAGTTTATTATTATACATACATTTTATCATGTAACATATTGATTAACTTATAATTAGATTTGATTATCATAATATTATTAGGATGAAACACGATATATTATACATTAAAAATATAATTCTAAAAAAAAATGTATTCCCATTTCATATGCAAAAACATGATACATTAAAAAAGGTATCAAATATTAATGTAATTCACATCTATTAGCATTTATTTAATTAACAGATATTTGATTAGCATTTACTCTATTCACTTGGATTTCTTTACTCTATTAACTCCCCAAATAATCAATAGTCCATAATATTTACCCAACAAAAAATACATAATTCACAGTAATTAAAAATGTAATCCAATAAAAAAATAAATGTATAAAATACTGGTACAAAAAAAAATATTGCTATAAAAATGGACAAATTCTGATTCGAGTTTTGTGTGAACTCAACAATAGATTTAATCCAACGAAAATCCATTCATATTATTGTAATCTCATCCATAATTTATTCATATTTTCATCCTATCATGCATGACATATTAAAATTTTAAACTTCACATTTCATCATCCTTATATGATGACTATTATAGATATATCATAAAATAATATTAATAATTTACATCATTTATGATAAAATTGCATTCATATGCTGACTTATCCATGAAAAATCCCTTTACATCAATTATGATTAGATGAAAATGTTACATCAATTATGAAAATGTTATTGTAACTAAATTTTTTTACATTAATATTAATCAAAACATATATTACATTTTGTCTATGTGCATCTGCACATACACAACAACTAGTAATCTAAAATATCTAATGTGTATTTTATATATTGGGATAATTTGATTAAAATGGAACATATTGAATGTTTTTAACATATATGTCTTGAATATCTAATATATATCTAGATATGTTTAAAAATCATTATTATATAATTTTATTAATAAAAAATTACAGAACCGCATATACTTCCGCATACCATATATACTATATGCAGTATCCCAACCGCACGTAAACCGCATATCGAAACATTGGTATATTGTATATATTCAATGAACTATATAAATTCATTTATAGAAAGACGTGAAAAATTACATGTTTCATTTAGTAAAATATCTCTCTCTTGACACGTGAGACTGCACACTGTGCTGTAAATGGAGCTGTAAATGCCATTGTTTCACAGTTCAACCTACATCAGACTTTGTATTAAAAAAAAATCAAAATCATTTACCTAACATAGGTTTCTCCAATCCCCCAGCTTAGCTTAATAATTCTAGAAACTGTAATGACATTTCACATGTTGGGACTTTATAGCCAAAATGTGTTGTCCTCTGCTCAGTTTCTGCTTTAACTTTTGCTTATACTTTGGTTAAATCTGTAACTGCAGCCAAGCAAGATTTAAGTCCTTTCTATGAAAACATCATTCATACAATACACAAGCCAGACAAGGCCAATGTAATAACACATCCTAATTGGATCAAAGCAAAGAGAAACTCATATTTAACACAAGCTCATGAATTAAAAACACTGAAATTCCATTTATATATATATATATATAATGCACCAACCATATCATGTAGTATGAACTCCATGAGTCCTCGATGCCCATATTCCAAATACGAGAAACCAGAATACGAACAAGATCGCCCAATAGCGTGCCGGTCCATATTTTATCTTAGATAGAACAAACTGCAACAAACATAAAGCAATTCGAAGTAAATAAGATATACAAATTGTTCATTTCCTGTCTTTAAAACAAAGTCAATAAACCAAATTAGTAGAAATCTTCAACTACGAATCTGTAGGAATTGCTCATAACATGTTGTGACGTGCATTTACAGAATACTGTGTGAAGCTACCTATACAAACCACAGGACATTTCAATAATGAACCATTTCTTAAATTGGCCGAACATAGCTCGCTCTGAACATCAATTTGAGACAGAAAATGTTATTCTCAGTCGTTTTTGCAAGTACTTTTGCAAAGCATACATGTTTTGATTTTTTTTGAAGTACATACTTGGCCAGTGAAATACATTCTTTCATAAAGAAAGGAGTACACACACTTATTAATTGAATGAATATATTTTTCGTTTTTCGTAATAGAATATATATTGGCATAGTGGAGTATATACTGCGTAGGCAATTTCATATGATGCATTGGTGATGTGACATATGCAAAAGTGACTACAAAAAGGATTCATTGTATCAACGCACATATTGCGGATGGAAATAATGTTGATGTCTTCAACGTGGTTCTACCTGTGAGGAAAAATGCAATTTCTTGGCAACAAGAATCAATGTACAAGATGAGAGGAAAAAAAGGAGCTGAAACCAATCTGTTCCTTGCCATACCAAGAGAGAAATCAAACTATTTTTCTTGGATTAGTGTCCTTGAAAGCAACTTGCCATCTGCATGTTATGACATGAGTGGGTTTACTTAATTGACATTCAATCTAAAAATTCTACTTTGAAAATCCCACAATAAGATGAAATGGTTGCATGAATTGTATGAATTCTTGGCTTGACGGATCATATGGTTTAAAGGGTCTGGAAAACACACAACTCGGTTCTTGTCAAAGGGAATTTTTGTAATTAAGTGCTTTATTAAAAATAATAATAAATGCCGAATTTAATGGAGTTGGATAGAGCAACATAAAATAATGCATATCATAATCTGGAGCAGGTTCTTGGAGGTAAACAGGAGGAAATTATCATCTACTTACAAACCGAAGGAAAATAATGACGGTCAAGGCACATATGCCACCAAGAAGAATATGAAGGCCACTTTTTGCAGTTTTCTGCATTCAAAATGAAACCATCAGATGAAACAAATATTACAACAACATTGGAAAAATAAACATAAGATGGAAGTATTGTCATGGCGTAAAAAACCTTCCACAAGTTAAGAGTTCCAAAGTATAAACCATATATACGTTTATATAGCCTTTTTTTAGAATAGAACTATAGAAGTTGGATGTTTTATAGTTCAAATGATTGCAATGTAACAAATTAGCAACGGACATATCAAATAATGAACCCTAGATTTGTATTGATGAAAGAAGACATCAATGTTTCGTTTTGCGATAAAATTCACAATCTTGACCACACCAAGAACTTTGTCAGCAAGTTCAATTAGTACATCAAAGTCCTTGGTAATCACACTCATCTCTGTCATGGTTACTGTAAGAAAAAATAAATGGAATAATGTATTGTATTGAGTAATAGAGGCCGAAAGATCCCTTATATAGTTACAAGATGTACAAACCCTAGAAATAGAAAAAGACCAAAATATCCATGACAAAAATTCAAGAACCCCCGGGCCTCCGGGGATAGGCCCAACAACAGACCTATATAATATTATAATGACTCCAATACTGTAAAGATCAGACATGCCAAAGGCCGTATAAAGGCATGACCATCGTAATGCATATATCATAGTTGTTCCCAGAGGTCTCTACATTAATCTGACTTTTTTTGTTCAAATGATTATGCACTCATCTGGCTCACAGAAAAGAGAGAAAACTTAACCTTCCTCTAAGCACCACTGTAAATGCGTGATTAACCTCTATCAAACTTGACGTAAATAAGCATTTTAGAGGAAAATTTTACAAGGTTAGATTAACTTCATCTACAAAATCCTACTAAGCATGCCAACATAAAGCATCTTGAAAAATATCATTGTAATAAGAAAACAAATACTGGTGCTAATGGATAGTCACAAGTGGCAAACCAATTTGAACACAGATTATTCATGCATGTTTGTGTGAGCAGAGATGGATGCAAACTCAGCTGTGTGTCCTCCAAATGCGAGAAAATGGGATGGAAGATGACAAAGAAAGAGAGGAAGGAGAGCACATACATGCCAATCTAACAACATATATCTTTTAAATACATATATACAGGAATTTATTTTTTTCAAAATGTAATGACAACCGAAGACAATAAAACATTGTTAAAACTGCGACATAAAACTCATACCTTCCCAACACGAGGAGCAATAAGCCAAGCTAAAGTAACAGTGAGCAGACCAGTAGCAACTAGTATCCCAGTACCCTCAACAGCCCATTTGGTTGTAGCATGTTCAACCGGTGATGAACTTTCCAAGGTGGTAGTAGTAGTAGTGGGCTGATCAATCACAACCTGTGAAACTGTGGTGGAATGATTGTTCGGATTGAACCATAAAGATATCTCACTGAGTCTTTGCCTCCGAATAGCAGCGACAGCATCAGGATCAACACCTGTAGTCACCTTCAAGTGTGGATGAGTGGGTTCTCCCGTGGCTGTTTTTTCCCTTAATGATTCGTATTCCTTCAGAGAATCTACGACCTTCTTGAAGTCACAGGGTCTAATATTTTTCGCTACATCTCCACAGATTTCACATATGATGGATCCATGGCTGATAAACCATTTTAAGGCACAAGCATAATGTACAACAGCAATATCATTTTTACAAGAACAGCCGAGTTCAACTAGTGCGTCATGTTGGTGGCAGGAACCCGCCTCTACATCGGAATTACAAATAAATATCTCCCCGTCAGGGCTTATGAATTCCATAACACCAGATTCCTCCCCGGAGCTCCTAGCACAAGGGGTATTTCCAACTGATTCTGGAACAAAGTTATCAGTTCTGTCTTCATCGTTATTTATGCTGACATTTTCTGGTAATGGAGGAGCTATACCCAAGAAACCCAAGGCAACATCTGCCATTCTATCCGATTCTGTACAATGGCAGACACGACATGGGTCCAGATTTCCATTGAGATTTGTGCCATGAGGTGGTGTGGGGCAGGTAACTAAATTCTCAGACGCAGTGTGTAGGCTCACACCATCAACATCAGTCGCACCATCATGAGATTGCACCTGATCCTTCTCAACACCCATGATATCCTCTCGATTTCTTAAAATATTAACATAGAGCCCAACATGTCTGGCATTATACACACACCATGACTACTAGTTTCCACCTGGCATAATCAAGGATGTTTTCTCTATGTTGTGGTATAGTAATGGACATAAGCAGTACTTCAAAATCCTTACATAACTCTCAATGTGATATTGATGCTTTAACTCATCGTTCATGAAGGAGCTTGACTTTACTGTCACAGAGATGTCTAAGGAAACGAAACCTCACAATTTAATGTTGATGTTGTGTATATAGCGCAAACAATTTTTTGCTCAAATTTTTAGTCAAGCCAATGTTGACTTAATCTGCAAGTAGAAATGAAACAATGCCATCAGATTGAACAATAAATTAAGCTTGAAAAGTATTAGGAAGTGAAACTAAGTACCATGGCACGAACAAATCCAGAAGCAAATAGAAAATGCTCAAGAAATTTCTAGCAAAACTGTAAAAATACTGATACAAACATAGTTTAAAAGTATTGTTACATGTGGAACTGCATGATGCAATATTTATCATTTTCTCACTGTATTATGTATCTTATCTATGATACAAAATCATCCTCTTAAATTCTTCTTCTCTCTCTCTCTCTCTATTATTTCTCTCTTTTTTTTTACCTTAACATATAGGATCATTCCACATTTTTTTTTATAGAAATGTTAATGTAGACTATATACAATAGAATCAAACAGAATATACCATCGCATATCATACCGATTTTCCAAGTTACAATATGGAACTGACAATACTTTAAACAGTGGAAGAGTGGTCATATAAGGAAATTCATCTGAGTATAAAGCTGCTGAATTGATGATTATGCTATCTAAAATGTTATGAAGACTGAGAAAAACACACACGCGGTCCTTATAAGCAGTCGCGTTTCCAGTCCATTTTTCTAATGAGATATATACTTTGTTAGATCAAGATGAAGTATATGTTTTTCTTTTTGTTGATAAAAGGTAAGGAAACCTACCTCCTACCACCAAATTTCATTTATAACACTGGGGTGAAATTCCAAAAGCAGGAAAAGAAAACTAAAACGAAGAAACATAAAAAAAATCACCAGTAAATGAGTGGTCTACTAGGATATCTGCAAATCCCTGCATCTACTATCTAATCACCAATCTTCCACTTTTCAATCCCACTCTTGGCCAGTTGCCCCCCCCCCCCCCCCCCCCCCCCACAGTGAATCGCCCAATCCTTAAAGAATATCTCAAAGTTTCCCCATACATTACCAAAACAAAGTTTTTTTTTTTCGAATTTTCATAACATTATATACTTCACTAAATTCAATATAAACTTCTCAAAACATCAAATCCTGCACAAACTTTAAATGAGACTGAAAACAAGTACTCAGTGACCAATGTGGTAAAAAAACACTAGGCGCAGACCGAATCAATCAACTAAGTGAGGATTAATCACCCATTTTTTTATAATTAAAAATACAACACAGTGTACATATTACAAAATAATTAAAATACATTCAATACATAGAGAAAAAAAGGACAAAAAAAAAGGAATTAATCGAATTACGAAATACAAATATCATCAATGTGAACTACTTCACAGTGATTGAAGGCCAACTATGCAAATCATACAACAAGTTATCACCTTTTCAACCCATTCTATCCAAATTCCCATTATACAATATACATAATACATTGGTTATGGAATACTGAAAGACAGTGTTTCATTGATATCTTCTCCCATCAAAGTTTTCTATTAAGCTTCTTCTATACAAACCCAAATCTCTAATTCCATTCAAACCCATTATATATTTCTCTCAAAACCCATAGAATTGGAAGCAAAAGACAGTTTTTTTCACAAAAAAATTTGAATTTACCTTGACTTGATCAAAGCAAGAGATGGGTCAGGTGGGTCTCGATAGGGGTGTCGCCAGGCGGCGATGGACGACCGTCCACCGGCGGAGGAGAGGATGCCGGACGACCGGAGACGGGAACGGAGGGTGGATTCGACGGGATCTCGGTGGGTGACTTCGAGAGGGGTTTGAGTGAGGAGTGAGATTTTTTTATGTGGGAGAAATTAATTCCAGGTACTGCTTTTAATAAACCTTTTTTTTCCTTGATAATTTTTTTTGTTAAATATTTTCTTTATCAGTGAGTTAACTGAATTGGGAGAAACTGAGAGTAACAGAGGATAATAAACACAAAAATCTGTTTATTTGTACCCCCGTTTTGTGGTGGAGAATTAACACATAATATAGGTAAATACTAGAGAATAGTCATTAATTGCTGTTTGTTATTTTAAGATAAACCTTGAAAATAATTTTGTGTGAATAAGCTAGTATAAGCCTAATAACTATTGTAAGGAAAAACTGAATTTTTTATCAGGGTTTATCTATAGGAATGAATAAAGATATTTTTCTCTGTCATTTTAAAAACTTTATCTCACCTAACAGTTTCACACACAGATTCCAAAAACTGTTACATCTATCAAATCAGTCATACATTTCTCACATTTATTCAAAGGTATAATTATTATTTAAAAAATTATAAATATTTATCAATCTCTTATCCACCAATTATCATCACTTTATCCATGGGGAACCATATAACAAAAAAATCATCTTTACATTTTCCAATAAGAATAGCTAAAAAATAATCAAACAAAAATTTGTTTATTCCACATAGATTATTATTTATCGAGGTATAGCTATCTGGGACGAATAAACCTATGTCACATGAACCTCATATGGACCCGAAAAGAATAGGTGGGGTATAGCTATGTCACAATAAGTGAGAATAAACTGATATTAATATTCCAAGTCCCCATAGAGTTTTTAATTCCATTCAATTTCTTTCACTTATATATAAGGGGTCCACATGTCGAATCACCCATTATTATCTCTTATACATCAAGGGGTCACATGTTAAATCAATATTTTAAATATCTTTTATAAGTATTTATTTATATTTTATTCATCTTTTTTTCATAACTTATTTAGGGTAAACCAAACAACAAACATTTTATTATTACATTTTCCATTGAGAATAACTAAAAACATAACAGCAGAAAATGATTTATTCTTTATCTAACTTGTAATATTTATCTATCATGAAATAGCTTATGTTGCTATCCAAACTGGGTCTTCGCTTCTGCTTGGGTAGTGAAATAGAGGGGAAAATGGAGGAATATGGATAAAAAGTCTAAAAAATTATTTATTTGTAAAGAATAACTAAGCATAATTATATCAAAATATGTGAATATAAATTGATCTTGATATTTAACATTTCTCGGGAATTGTGGTATTCCACTCAATGTATTCTACTAGTAGAAGAAAGACCCATGTATCAAATCATTTTTCACTTTTCATAAATCAATATTCACATATTATCAATAACTTATTCATGGTCAATAAAACACAAGAACTTCATTATTATGTTTTTCAGCTACAATAATTAAAAATACAATCAAATAAAAAAATACTTATTACTCATTTATACTAGAATAGTTATCTATTTTATTATAGCATACATTGCTACTTACATGAGAGTTCAGTGAATAGTACACAGTTTTTAAGTACCTCAACTTTTTATTTCAATACAATATATAGTAATGATAGTGCACATAGAATTATAGATGCATAATAATGAACAAGAATTAATATAATAATATAAAAAAATGGATAATATTGTACAAATGAATAACATATAAAGATGAGAACAAGTGTAGTGACAATACGTCACTTTGATCTCCCTTGAGGATCTGTCTTTACAAATGTATAAATAGCACATTTTTGCTAAGGGGTAAGAATATGTCCCACCGACCCCTTAATTGGTCCATGAATGAAGTGGCGATCATATATGTTACATGCTTATCACTATTTTCTTATATTCTACATGCATTTGCATGAATAATCATAGAATAACACAATTAACTAATTTGGTATTCTGACATGCCATCTGAATTCCACTCAACATAGATTTAATATCATAGGAAGTAGTAAGAGTAATATCATTATTTTCTTTTAATTGAACATTAACACAAGTCGGTCTTCTATAGAAATTATTGTTCTCGAGGTCTGGGTTATGATCTAGAGCTAATTAATTTCAATATGAGATTGATGAGGAGCTTTCAGGCATTCTCTCAACCTCTTGTCTCCTTGAGAGCTTTCTTCACAAGCGGACTTATCATTGAGGTTATTGATAGGTAATTTTTCTGATTTTTTGGATAATTGAAACAACTCATTGGATGGTATTTATTTGAATTTAATTCCTTTTTCAAGACTCCGTTGAGGAATGAATATTGGCTTTTCAATTATATTTTTAGATGATGAAGTCAAGGTCTTAAGGCCATGCAAACCCTCAAGTTCTAGTTTGTCATGAATAAATCTTATGATTTTTTCTTTTCTCTCTGTTTGGATGTGAACAACATATAAAGAGAGTTTATAAAAATCTAAAACGAGATGAGCAATTAAAAAAAGGCAAACGATGTAAAGAGAAGTATCTTTTTTATTTGGTGGTCAAAAAATTTTGAATTTTTTTTTCCATAGGCCTCAATCAAATAGGTAGGGCTAAAAGCTAAATGTTAACTTCAGTCTAAAAATGATTTGGCATGTATGTCTCTTTATACTAATTGATTAATTAGATGGAATAACTAGGGCCGGCCCTGAGATTAGTGAATTTATATGGGACTCTAGGCCAACCTATAAAATGGGGGCCCAATGAATTTATATTTAAAAATAATTAAAATAATAATAAAATTATATACATGAATGAATATGCTTAAATTTTTTTTTAAAAAAAATTATATCAAAATGATTAATATACAAAAAAAAATCCCAGATTTTGGGGCCCTCTTTGGGGAGGGGCCCTAGGCAGTTAGTTGCCTTAGTGGCCTCTCCCCAGGGCCGGCCTTGGGAATAACACAATTTTAAGAAGAATCTAAAATATCAATACTAGTTTATTCAAACATATTTATATTCACCTATTCTTTACAAACAAACATGTTTTAGTTTATTCTCCCACATTTCTCACTTTTTTCCAGGGGTGTAACTTGGACGGTATGAACCTGACCCAATTTGAAATTTGGGAGGATTTGGGTTGGGATTTAGCGTTTGGGTTCAAACCGAGCCCGAACCTAAGCAACTCGAACATAATTTGGTTGTGTTTGGGTTAAGAGTTCGGGTAACCTGAACCAACTTGAACTTGAAGTTTTTATATCTAAGTAATATATTCTAAGTAAAATTATAATTTTAAAATTTGTATAAAAAAATTTGAATTGTACTATTTATTTTTATAAAATCTTTTACTTCTATAGTTTTTATATTTTTATTCTCGAAATAAAATTTTTTCTCATGTTCATCTTTTTTATTTTTGTTTTACAGATAATTGATTCTTGCAAAAATTTTATTGTTTAAAATAATACATTTTTCAAGTCTAAACTGAACCCAACCTAACCTGAATCAAACCTGAATCCGAACAAGACCCGACGGGTTGAGTTTGAGTTGAGCTTTTCAAACTCGAGGGTTGGATTGTGTTGAGTTTGAGTTGATTTTCTTCAACCTTAGGTTGGGTTGAGTTCGTTTTGCTCCAACTCGACCCAACCTTTCCTTCTATTCCACTATCAAGTAGAGGCTAATATTATTATACAAATTAGAGAGCTTGGCCTAGTGGTGGTTGAGGTACAAAAAAATCTCATCCCATCTACACATGTACAATCCCCCCCAAAAAAAAAGAAGAAGAAAAGAATTGGTTTAATCACACACACCAATAACAAAGATTTGGGAGGATGATAATAAACAAAGAGTCTAAACCTTTCCAACAATAGGAGTTTGGTGTGGAAGTTATGTACCTAATTAAACTCCAAAAAACACCCTACACAGCCCAAACTAATAAAACAAAACAAAACAGAAGAGGTTGAAGGTTTCTATAATTCCCTATAAATTCATGCAATGGTAGAACTCTCATCTCATCTCCTCAAACAAAAGAAAAAAAAGAGTAAAAAAATATTAGGTTTTTTTAAAAAATATATATAAAAGAGATGGGATTGAATTTGAATAAGCTCAATATGATCCAAATAACTGCTTCTCTGCTGTTGGTGGTGGTGGTGTTTGTTTTTGAAGCAGTGCATGCAACAGAGATGACAGGCAGAGTCTTCAATGTGGTTGATTTTGGGGCTGTTGGGGATGGAAAGACAGGTTCAACCAAGGTTTGTGATTGCATAAACTATTATTATTATTATTATTATTATTATTATTATTATTATTATTATTGAAGCATTAATATTAGAGATTTTATAAACATCAAAAAACATGCATGGATTATGTGATTGATTTTGTGCATCTTAAATTTTTCATATATGTTAGTATTTAATGTCTAGTCTTAAAATACCTTTTTTTAAAATAAATAACTTAGTATGATGATTCATGACTCCCTGTTGGGACAAATACCACTTGGTACAAATGCATCAAAATGGATGTGATAACTGATCAGTTACAATATTGTTTAGCTTATGTGTCAGCAATCAGCATCACACATTTAGACATCATGATTATATGTGCATACACAACCCATGCCCATTCACAAATAACAAATAATGCTATGAATAACAGGCTATCATGAGTGCATGGACAGAGGCATGCAACAGTACTGAGGGGAGGCCAAGGCTTTTGATCCCCCAAGGGACATTCTTTGTAGGTCCAGTGACCTTCAAGGGGCCATGCAAGGGTCCCATGGTGGTGCAGCTTCAAGGGGTGCTCAAGGCGTCCCCGAACCTCGCCGACTATGACTCCGACAACTGGGTCGTGTTCCAGTACATTGACGGCCTAGTCATCACCGGAGGTGGCACATTCGATGGCCAGGGTGCCTCCGCCTGGCCACACAACCAGTGCCCTAAATCCCAGAAATGCAAGCTCCTCCCCACCGTAAGTGTTTTTTATTCAAATATTTAGTTAGTGAATTTGTCGATTTTTTTTCTTTTTTCTCTTTCTTTTTTCTTTCTTCTTTGTTGATACCAACAAAAAACTGATGAAACGTAACACTGATTGGAATACATGAATTTGAATGGTTTGCAGTCCATAAAATTATCATTTGTGACAAATGCAACAGTAGAGGCATCCAATCTATCAATAGCAAGCTCTTCCACATGCTCATCTTTGGCTCCAAGAACATCAACCTCCACTCCCTTAGCATCACTGCCCCCGGCGACAGCCCCAATACTGACGGCATCCACATCGGTAGCTCCTCTGATATCTCCATCACCCACTCTGTCATCGCAACGGGCGACGATTGCATCTCCCTCGGCTCCGGGAGCGTCAACATATCCATCTCCAATGTTGCCTGTGGCCCCGGCCATGGGATCAGCGTTGGGAGCCTCGGGAAATCCCCAGGCGAGGAAGATGTATCTGGGGTGCACGTTAGGAACTGCACGCTAATGGGCACCATGAACGGCGTTAGAATCAAGACATGGCAGGATTCGAACATCCTCAAAGCGAGGGACTTCACTTTTGAGGACGTTGTCATGAAAGATGTCTACAATCCCATCATCATCGACCAACGCTATTGCCCCTATGCCAAGTGCAACAATAAGGTAACACTTTTAGCCTCTAGGGGCAACGTATAGAACAAAATGTCAAACTGATTATGTGAAATACATTTTTTAGAATATTGGTTTTTTTAACATATACGGGTTTTCAAAAATTGCTTTTTAAAATCAATTGTCAAACTAATTTTACAAAATCAATTTTTAAAAGATCATTCTAATTAGTTCCTTCTACAAATTTAGCTTTTGGTTTCATATTTTAATTTCTATGTTGTAAAAGTGAGTCGAAACAATTTTTATGAAAAAATTTAAGAAAATCTTATACCAGAATTATTGGTAGAGTGTCATCTCATCAATAATTAATTTTTATAATTTAATAGTCTATTATATATGCAGGCACCATCGCGAGTCCAAATAAGTGATGTTAGTTTTAGACGCATATGGGGGACATCTGCCTCTAAGGTGGCAGTTAACCTTGTGTGCAGTGAAAGCGTTCCTTGCAAGAATATCGAGCTCAGTGACATCGATCTGACGTACAACGGGAACGAGAACACCGCGACAGAGGCGGCGACGGCCACTTGTTTGAATGTGAATGGAATTTCTTCTGGGAAGCAAAACCCTCCATCTTGTATATAGTTTATATATTTGGTGTCATTCTTTCAAATGGGGCCTTGTCTTCATATCTTGATTTGTTCCATGCTCATTTGATTTCTAAATTTATTGCTTAATGAAGTGTTCCACTGATATGAACAATGTTATTGCAAGTATTTTGTTTTTCTTATGTTGATATACACTTAGTCATTCTTACAATCCCTACAGTCTCTGTTGTCTTATTCAGATAGACTGATATCCTGGGATAGATGGTTATTAGAACATTTTTTTAATTGGAATTGTATTTTTTTTTTCATTTTATCATCTCTATTTTCATCTTTTGTTTTTTATTTTGTGTTGTATAAGACATGGAACATGCTATTCCAAACTCTTTGAAATGACTATTATAGTATTCGTGTTTTATTCTTTGTAACAAAACAATTTTTTTGTTATTCTTATGTTTTCACTTTTATATTTCCCAATGAAAACAACAAAACAATCAAGCAAACAAAAATTTATTTATTCTATATGTATTGTTATTTATATCGATATAACTATCAGAGTAGAATAATTTTATCACACCCAAATGGAAATAAAAGTACTGTGTGTACCCCTATTCGATGATCATCAATTAACTGATTTAGTTAATACTTAAATTTTTACTAGAGTCTAGTCTTAGAAAATGTGGAAAAATAAAGATAATCAATCCTCTCAAAAATTGATAGGGGATATGTAATTACAATGAAGATTTAATCACCTAAGAGGCATGATTCATAAATAGATTGGGTGAGTGACTACAAAAATGCATGAAAAATCACTCATAGACCATTCAAATTGCATGACATCAACTTTATATAGGATGTTCATTCTCATTTTTCTTCTAGACCGTAGTTATTAATGTGGTCCTTTTCCGTTGACCTAAATTAATATTTAATTATCCTTTTTCATTCTATATAAAGATTTGGGAATTTGTTTTTGAAGTGGGCATCATCAGGTTGAGTTTAAAATAATTTGAATTAATTAAATTGGTAATATAGCTTACATGAGTTAATTTCAATGCTTGTTAAGATAAAAAATTTAAATTTAAATTTATTTATCTTCAAATTTATCTTCCTCTTTTTTCAAATTATATTTATTTATCTTCAAATTTATCTTCCTCTTTTTTCAACAACTATCTAAAATATGTTTCAATATGATTTTAACAATCATTTGATAAAAAAAAATCACAGCAAAAAATGGTTCTAATTCATAGAAACTAACTCATGTATAAACAACTCAAACCATTTAGAAAAGATGGATCGATTCTCTATCACTTATTCTTGTGTGTTCTTAAATAGCAATAAAGACATATCAAAATTATATTTTTTTAAAAATATACTTTTTTGGAGAATTGAGATTTTATCTAGGGAAAATGACCAAAAAAATCTTCTAAAAGTTAGAAATATCCAAATAAACTATTTTTTAAATTAATACATAAAAAAGTTTTATTTCACAATTTTGAAAACACAGAAGACCAATTTACCCTTATGCAATTAGATTCTTAATATATTCCATACCTCATTAACTTTGTTAAAATATTTCACTATCTTAATTTTGTTAATGTATTTTACATATTTTCATATAGATAACTTTTTTTTAATATAAATTTTTTGTATGTAGGTGGATTTTGTGAAATATGTATCAATATAATTTGAGTTTTTGATGATGAATTCTAATAAACGTTGATGCTTCTTTAAAAAAATGGATTTGCATTAATGATGTCATAAAATATGTAAATTGCAAAAAAAAATGTAAATAAAGATTTAGAATGTTAAAATATTATCTGTTGCATTGAGACATAACATAGATTTAGATTACATATTATGATTATACACAATAAAAAATGATAAATTTTATCATGTAAGATATACGTAAGAAACACACAATATGATATATAATAACAAAACTTATAAGAGAATTGATTTTGGTTATAAATCTTTCCATGATTTCACTTTAAGAGTCAAGGGATTGATACGCCTTCCACGACCTCGGTTCGTTCGGTTTTCTATTTCAGATCAAATAAATATGTGAAATGTGAGATGCATTGAAGCGATGACCAAGGCCTGTGAAGTAGGGAGTGAGAGCGGTTTATTGACTTTCGGTACACTTGCTCACCCTTCTTTTCAACAAGGATGGATCTTACTCTCATGGTCACTTCTCTTATTGAACCACTCGACGATCATCTATGACTTTCACTTTCTCTTTGACTTTGAATCTGATTTTTACAGAGAGCAGAATGAATCAAATAAGTGCTGCGAGGATTGCCTCTGAATTTTGACTCTGATTGTTATTTCGTAGGAAAATTGGTGTGTAATAAGCTAAGAGGATTAGAGGAATGTTAATGATTTAATTACATAAAAGTAGTTTAGTCTTTTGTATTTTCAAAGTGGTAAAAAAGATACTTTTTTAGGTATAATTTTTAAAAATTGTTGATATGAGTATTTCTAACTTTTAGAATATCTTTTTGGTCATTTTCCCTTTTATCTATGTTAGGACTGTGTCACTTTTAAAGGTCAAATATCGCGTTTTATTTATTTTAATAGTTCGGGCATTCAGTTTCAAATCAAATTGCATATTTGTGGTTCTGGTGTTCACTTGGGCTTACATGGAAGTTTTTGTAGCATTTTGAGGTCTTTTAGAAATTATGCAGTTTCGATTGATATTTGGATTTAATTTTGTTAATGACCAAGATGAAGTAGTAAAAATCTAGTTTTATCATGAGATGTTCAGTATTAAGTTAGCTTTCATACAAAAGTGGAATTAGATCAACTGGATTCATGTATCAAAAGTTATGGGTGTTTTTCCAATTATACCCTGGGGATATGAAATCCAGGCAGCAGCCCTGTATGATGTTTAGCCTAGATTTCGAAATAGCTGAAGAGGTTATTTGATCTGGGTGTAAACATGAAAGCTGTAGATAATCTTCTTAGCTTTCCAATGCCACTGGAATCATGCAATTCCGAGCTGTATTGAGGAAGTTATGGCCTTTTAAGTGAAGGCTGTACAGAGGTTTTAGTCCGAGGACAGCTCGGACATTCAGTCCGACCTTGCCCATTAAATCCCCTCTATATGTTACGACTTCAGCCCTCTCTCACCCTCTCATAGAGCTCTCTCTCCCTCTATTTGGTCTCTCTTTTCCCCCCCATGTGTTTGGTTTTATGCATCTATGAAGGGTGTATGTGAGATGGCTGATTTGGTGGTGGTTGTGGCTGTGCTATGTGGCATGTGTGATGGTGGTTGTTTGTGGTGATGGTGGTGGAACTCCTTATGTGCACCATCTCCTCTTCTTCCCAAGGTATATTCACTTCCCCTTTGTGCCTTGTATGTGTTTGTGTTTATGCTTGTATGAGTGTGTATTATTGAATTTTGGTGCTGTTGGAAGAGTGTAATGTGTAATTGCTACTGCACATGAGATGGTTGCATTAATGCATGAATGGGGTGGTTTTATGTTGTAAGGCAGATTTTCTGTCTCTTTAAGATCCTTGTGTTTGAGGTATTTGGAGGCATATTTTGAGGCTTGTGTCTTCATTTCATATGATCATCTATGTGTCTAGATGCTATATATCAAATTTGGTGTCATTTGGTTACCTGTATTGAAAGATATAGCCTAATGTTCATGGTCTGTCCGGATTCGCGCAGAAATTAACCAGTTTCGGAAAATAATTTATTTCGGGCATTTAGGGATCTTATCAAGTTATTATGTCTTCATGGAATATGATCCTAACATATCATAGAATGTGTGTGATTTATTTCAGTATTTTTGGATGTGTATTTTGTGCTGTGGAGACTAATGTTTGGGGCTGGTTGTAGTAGATGGTCTAATCTTGTATAAATATGTGTCAAAGAGTTATTATGCATGGTGTGGGCAATACCAGGAGTTGATGTTTCATGAAAAAGGCTTGTATATGTGTCGAGATGATTTATATTTAATGGAGCATCATTGGTTGTTCTTGCAGATCTCGTAGACCGGACGCGAGGCGATCCAAGTACTAGTGAGTGGTTCGATCCACCCCTTTTGGGAAGCGCTCGATGCATGTAGTCATGCATCGCGTATCCCTGGGGCCTTATAACTATATTCAATCTTTATTTCTAAAAGAGTATTGCTATACTAAATCGATATTGTGCTAGTTAACCTGTATATTTAGTTTATATGTGATATTATCTCGATGCGTAGTCATACTTAGCACTATTGATCACTAATTGATTCGTATGCTTCATTTATTACTGTCTTGTGGAATGCAGGCTAGTCTATGACTTGTGTTGTTTGACTTCCATTCTATTCATTAGTTCTATGTGAGAGGTTTGGAAGCCTAGAGTGAACTGTATTTTTGCTTGTATATTCAATTAATTGAACTCGTATATGTGTATATGTGAATGCACATGGTTTAATCACAGGTTATTTGGACATGTGGTCCATATATCTCTTTTATGACAGAATTCTTCTTGTTGGATTGTATAAAGTGTGCATATATGTGTATATATATGGTTTAATCACAGGTTATTTGGACATGTGGTCCATATACCTCTTTTATGATAGAGTTTCTCTTGTAATAATTGTGTGTGTGTTTAATTAGTCAGGCATAACTGTGATAGACATATGTGCGATCCATGGTTAGGATCATATTTTATTTTACTATGCAAATGTAGCAGGTTATCTACCCTGCATCCATGCGATGCTCTCATATAAGAATTCAGAAGAATTCATTTATTGTATTCGTTAACCGATATCTATGATAGTATGTTTGGTCTATCTGTAATAGGCGTGTGGATGACCCATCTTTAGGGTCTTGCCATCGTATTGTTAAGTGCGAGAACTTAACTGTTTTTCCTCACGTCCGAGTGATGCATCTGTATAGCAATTCAAGAGAATTCATTAGCATTGTTATTTGCTAGATGATTATAGTTGATCCTTGAGGATCGTATTGTGAGCATGGAATGCTTCTCCCTTACCTCGTATCCGCGTTGAAGCTACCCGGCGTTGGAGCTATCCTGGATTCGGCTCCTACATCATAGGAGGCCCAATGTGTATTTCGATACCCTTGTGGCTTCGTACCTATCTTGGAAGGCCGTCAGGAAGAGGGCTACCCGGGAGAGGGCTACCGGAAGGTTAAGGGAGTTAGCGGGTTGATTTCCTTTCTAATAGTCCCATGTCACCCTAGGGGTGAAGATGGGGACGAGGTTGGAGTGCTTCCTCCCGCATCGTCGTGCGTCGAAGTTTCCGAGCGTTGAATGCTTCTCCCCTACCTCGTATCCGCGTTGAAGCTACCCGGTGTTGAAGCTATCCTGGACTATGCCTCCACATCGTAGGATGCCCAAGGTGTATTTTAACACTGTTTTGGCATCGGACCTACCATGGATGGTTGCTAGGAAGAGGGCTACCCGGGAGAGGGCTACCGGAAGGTTAAAGGAGTTAGCGAGTTGGCTTCTGATTTCAATAGTCCCATTTCACCCCCTAGAGGTGAGGGTTAGGGTAAGTTTGGGTCACGTTGTCGCGTGACATTTATATTGGGAATGCCCAAAGTATAATACATCTGCTGAATGGTGTGAGGCATTGCGATTAGACTTAAGGTACTATGTTATCTAATAATGATATTCATTATGGTTAACCGTTTGGTTCCTCTCCAAGAGTTCTAAGAGATTCCCCCCTACGGGTCGAGGGTTAGGGTGAGGTGAGATCGCGCCTTCACGTGACATTTATATATGTTGAGTTTCATCCCATATTCTTTTTTCTTAGAAAGAAAAACAAAGATGATGAACTAATATCATATGATTATTATAGAGCTTGGATCCTTGCCACTCACTGAGCTTGTAGCTCACCCCTCGTGTGTTATTTTTTTCACCAGGGATTGGGTTGGCGTGGAGCTAGAGCATCTATCTGGCGTGGTTCGTGCGTGGAGTGTCCCATCTTTCAGTTGGCGAGTGCGAGGCTGTCAGCAATCCTATTTTCTTGTATATGTATTAGTAATCGTGCGTGTTGCACATATGGCTGTATTGGACTAGACTTGGACTCTCACAGGACAGTGTTTGTGTATTCAGGTCTGTAATAATGTTTTTGATTTACAGACTTATTTATACTTTATACTTCCGCATTTTTTTTATTGGCTATCGCTTCCATGTAGCCTTGTTACCTTATTCGATCCTTGTCAGTTTTTGTGTGATTGGTATGTTCTCGGGGCGTAACAAAGATGGTATCAGAGCCTGGTCCTGTCAAAGCCTAAGTCTAGTCGTGTAGATGAGTCGTAGGATTTCTATCCAATTACTCTGATCTTAGTTCTCCGCCTTAGGTTGCTGACATGCCTCCTCACTTCCGTTGACGTGGTCGTGATTGCTCTTGTGCTCCGTGAGATTGCCGACTTGGTCGGCGGAGTAGGGTCAGTTGTTGGGTCCCCTGTTGTGGGACCAAGGCCTAGATAGGAGTCTAGACTTAGCATTCCATATTGATAGACTTATATTGACCGTTTGCGTATGGATCACGCTTCGATTAGGGAATTTATTCCCCTGCATCGGTATTGCTTGTAACTACGGAGTCCGCGTATGCCGCTGACTTCTAGTGTTTGAGTGTAAGGTGTGTGCCATCACTTTAATGTGATGTCTTCTTTCATTCTTTTCCTCTCTCGGGGTTAAGGGGCCTTGCGGGGTCATCGTTGAGACCCGAGCTAGGGTGCTCCGTGTTCCTTGTTTGGTTGTCGGGATATCCTATATCGGGACCTCATGGTGCCCTCCCAAGGGGTTCTTTTCCCCAGTTAGGGAATATATTTAAAACATTTGTTTGATGATTGCCTTTCCCTCTCACTTGGAAAGTGCTGTAGCGAGTGGTGATGCGTACGATCGAGATTGGGTGCGTCCTTTAGCAGTTTGGTGGGCGATTTCTTATGGACTGGGTTCCATAGCCACATCTGGGGTCGCTTCGACATATCATCGTGCGTTGAAGCTACCCGGTAGAGGCCAGAGCTCCGTGAGGTGCTCCCAGGTACTATCCAGGACGCTTGTTGGTGTGCCCATATGGCAGAGATAGTGGGTATGGGAGGTTACCAGGAAGAGGCCACACCGGGAGAGGGCTACCGGATGATGTCGAGAGCGTGGACTCCCCGCGATGAATCTGCCCATTGAGTGCAGGATGATGGAGTTCCAATTGTTGTAGTTGGGCGATCTGTCAGTGGCGGCATGTGGAGCACAGTTGTTGATACTGTCACATTTTACCCCCACATTGGTCGTAAATGAACAGACGTGATGCAAGCGTTCATGATGGGACTTAACTGCCGTATCTGGTAGATGACGTCGCATAGGCATTGTCGGGGTTCAACGACCTCCTATTGCGCGTCTTACGGATTAAGTGCGGTTGTGTAGCTTACCCAGCGTGTCAGGGTCATCATGAGCGCCAGGCTGAGGATCATCAAGATGCCGAGGAGAAGAAATTGGACTTAATAGTTCGAAGAGTTGTTCTAATCTCCCCTTGGGGGGGGGGGTTGAAGATAAAGTACCCCTTATCGCGAATTGATGATCTGTTTGACCAGCTCTGGGAGCGAGTGTCTTCTCTTAGATCGATCCTCGCAGGGTACCACCAATTGGAGATCCGGGAGTTGGACGTCCTATAGATGGCATTTCGTGACCGTTTTGGGCATTACGAGTCTTAAGTAATGTCGTCAAGGTTAACGAATGTGTCGAATGCCTTTAAGGATCTCATAAGTTTTATTGGATCTCCTTGGACTAATTTAAGGTAGTCTTCATCGAGGTTGCTAATGGCGTGATGTAAAGGCGACATGGGTGATTTTGTTTCTCCATGTGGCATGCCTCAAGCAAAGTTTGAGAATCATCATCGCATTGGGAAGCGTCAGTCCATCGGGATTCCTCAGTGGAAGTGGTAGTGGGTTATCATGGATTTCATTGCGGGCTTGCTAAAGTCGTGTTAGGGTCCGATGCCGACTAGGTGATCATTGATCAATTGATTATGTTCGCACTCCCCTCCCTATCCGACTGACTGAGTCTCTGGACGATTTGACGCGGATATTCGCCTCCGTGATTATTAGTCTTTATGGCACTCCGGTCGATAATCATTCAGGCTGAGACACGAGGTTTACTTTGGGGTGTTTGTGTAGCCTTCAGTAGGCTTTGGCAGAAGCATCCAGTTAAGTATAGTGTTCATCGCCAACGGACAGCCAGGCAATGAGAACGATTTAGACCTTGAAGGACAGGCTAAGTGTCTGCGTGTTCGACTGTGGGGCAGTTGGAGAAGCATCATCCATTTGGAGGCGGCTTGTCATGTAGCCTTGCCTCCACAGCTGGCTCATGCCCACACCGTCGTCCTTGTCTCATATTTGAAATGTTATGCCCACAATCCTGCTCAGGTCATTTCGTTTGAGCGACTCATCCTCAAGCTGGATCTGTCGTTCGTGGAGCAGTAGATCGAGATAATGGATCAACGTGAGAAGAGACTCCACACCAAGACCGTTCCTTGGGATAAAGTGAGTCCGTGGCACCAGTCTGGTGCCTAGGCCACTTGGGAGTAAAAAGGATACCATTCGTGATGCATAACCCTATCTTTCCCCACTAAGATTCTTAAATTTCGAGGACGAAATTTTTCGAAGGAGGAAATGATGTTAAGACTGTGTCACTTTTAAAGGTCAAATATCGCGTTTTATTTATTTTAATAGTTCGGGCATTCAGTTTCAAATCAAATTGCATATTTGTGGTTCTGGTGTTCACTTGGGCTTACATGGAAGTTTTTGTAGCATTTTGAGGTCTTTTAGAAATTATGCAGTTTCGATTGGTATTTGGATTTAATTTTGTTAATGACCAAGATGAAGTAGTAAAAATCTAGTTTTATCATGAGATGTTCAGTATTAAGTTAGCTTTCATACAAAAGTGGAATTAGATCAACTGGATTCATGTATCAAAAGTTATGGGTGTTTTTCCAATTATACCCTGGGGATATGAAATCCAGGCAGCAGCCCTGTATGATGTTTAGCCTAGATTTCGAAATAGCTGAAGAGGTTATTTGATCTGGGTGTAAACATGAAAGCTGTAGATAATCTTCTTAGCTTTCCAATGCCACTGGAATCATGCAATTCCGAGCTGTATTGAGGAAGTTATGGCCTTTTAAGTGAAGGCTGTACAGAGGTTTTAGTCCGAGGACAGCTCGGACATTCAGTCCGACCTTGCCCATTAAATCCCCTCTATATGTTACGACTTCAGCCCTCTCTCACCCTCTCATAGAGCTCTCTCTCCCTCTATTTGGTCTCTCTTTTCCCCCCCATGTGTTTGGTTTTATGCATCTATGAAGGGTGTATGTGAGATGGCTGATTTGGTGGTGGTTGTGGCTGTGCTATGTGGCATGTGTGATGGTGGTTGTTTGTGGTGATGGTGGTGGAACTCCTTATGTGCACCATCTCCTCTTCTTCCCAAGGTATATTCACTTCCCCTTTGTGCCTTGTATGTGTTTGTGTTTATGCTTGTATGAGTGTGTATTATTGAATTTTGGTGCTGTTGGAAGAGTGTAATGTGTAATTGCTACTGCACATGAGATGGTTGCATTAATGCATGAATGGGGTGGTTTTATGTTGTAAGGCAGATTTTCTGTCTCTTTAAGATCCTTGTGTTTGAGGTATTTGGAGGCATATTTTGAGGCTTGTGTCTTCATTTCATATGATCATCTATGTGTCTAGATGCTATATATCAAATTTGGTGTCATTTGGTTACCTGTATTGAAAGATATAGCCTAATGTTCATGGTCTGTCCGGATTCGCGCAGAAATTAACCAGTTTCGGAAAATAATTTATTTCGGGCATTTAGGGATCTTATCAAGTTATTATGTCTTCATGGAATATGATCCTAACATATCATAGAATGTGTGTGATTTATTTCAGTATTTTTGGATGTGTATTTTGTGCTGTGGAGACTAATGTTTGGGGCTGGTTGTAGTAGATGGTCTAATCTTGTATAAATATGTGTCAAAGAGTTATTATGCATGGTGTGGGCAATACCAGGAGTTGATGTTTTCATGAAAAAGGCTTGTATATGTGTCGAGATGATTTATATTTAATGGAGCATCATTGGTTGTTCTTGCAGATCTCGTAGACCGGACGCGAGGCGATCCAAGTACTAGTGAGTGGTTCGATCCACCCCTTTTGGGAAGCGCTCGATGCATGTAGTCATGCATCACGTATCCCTGGGGCCTTATAACTATATTCAATCTTTATTTCTAAAAGAGTATTGCTATACTAAATCGATATTGTGCTAGTTAACCTGTATATTTAGTTTATATGTGATATTATCTCGATGCGTAGTCATACTTAGCACTATTGATCACTAATTGATTCGTATGCTTCATTTATTACTGTCTTGTGGAATGCAGGCTAGTCTATGACTTGTGTTGTTTGACTTCCATTCTATTCATTAGTTCTATGTGAGAGGTTTGGAAGCCTAGAGTGAACTGTATTTTTGCTTGTATATTCAATTAATTGAACTCGTATATGTGTATATGTGAATGCACATGGTTTAATCACAGGTTATTTGGACATGTGGTCCATATATCTCTTTTATGACAGAATTCTTCTTGTTGGATTGTATAAAGTGTGCATATATGTGTATATATATGGTTTAATCACAGGTTATTTGGACATGTGGTCCATATACCTCTTTTATGATAGAGTTTCTCTTGTAATAATTGTGTGTGTGTTTAATTAGTCAGGCATAACTGTGATAGACATATGTGCGATCCATGGTTAGGATCATATTTTATTTTACTATGCAAATGTAGCAGGTTATCTACCCTGCATCCATGCGATGCTCTCATATAAGAATTCAGAAGAATTCATTTATTGTATTCGTTAACCGATATCTATGATAGTATGTTTGGTCTATCTGTAATAGGCGTGTGGATGACCCATCTTTAGGGTCTTGCCATCGTATTGTTAAGTGCGAGAACTTAACTGTTTTTCCTCACGTCCGAGTGATGCATCTGTATAGCAATTCAAGAGAATTCATTAGCATTGTTATTTGCTAGATGATTATAGTTGATCCTTGAGGATCGTATTGTGAGCATGGAATGCTTCTCCCTTACCTCGTATCCGCGTTGAAGCTACCCGGCGTTGGAGCTATCATGGATTCGGCTCCTACATCATAGGAGGCTCAATGTGTATTTCGATACCCTTGTGGCTTCGTACCTATCTTGGAAGGCCGTCAGGAAGAGGGCTACCCGGGAGAGGGCTACCGGAAGGTTAAGGGAGTTAGCGGGTTGATTTCCTTTCTAATAGTCCCATGTCACCCTAGGGGTGAAGATGGGGACGAGGTTGGAGTGCTTCCTCCCGCATCGTCGTGCGTCGAAGTTTCCGAGCGTTGAATGCTTCTCCCCTACCTCGTATCCGCGTTGAAGCTACCCGGTGTTGAAGCTATCCTGGACTATGCCTCCACATCGTAGGATGCCCAAGGTGTATTTTAACACTGTTTTGGCATCGGACCTACCATGGATGGTTGCTAGGAAGAGGGCTACCCGGGAGAGGGCTACCGGAAGGTTAAAGGAGTTAGCGAGTTGGCTTCTGATTTCAATAGTCCCATTTCACCCCCTAGAGGTGAGGGTTAGGGTAAGTTTGGGTCACGTTGTCGCGTGACATTTATATTGGGAATGCCCAAAGTATAATACATCTGCTGAATGGTGTGAGGCATTGCGATTAGACTTAAGGTACTATGTTATCTAATAATGATATTCATTATGGTTAACCGTTTGGTTCCTCTCCAAGAGTTCTAAGAGATTCCCCCTACGGGTCGAGGGTTAGGGTGAGGTGAGATCGCGCCTTCACGTGACATTTATATATGTTGAGTTTCATCCCATATTCTTTTTCTTAGAAAGAAAAACAAAGATGATGAACTAATATCATATGATTATTATAGAGCTTGGATCCTTGCCACTCACTGAGCTTGTAGCTCACCCCTCGTGTGTTATTTTTTTTCACCAGGGATTGGGTTGGCGTGGAGCTAGAGCATCTATCTGGCGTGGTTCGTGCGTGGAGTGTCCCATCTTTCAGTTGGCGAGTGCGAGGCTGTCAGCAATCCTATTTTCTTGTATATGTATTAGTAATCGTGCGTGTTGCACATATGGCTGTATTGGACTAGACTTGGACTCTCACAGGACAGTGTTTGTGTATTCAGGTCTGTAATAATGTTTTTGATTTACAGACTTATTTATACTTTATACTTCCGCATTTTTTTTATTGGCTATCGCTTCCATGTAGCCTTGTTACCTTATTCGATCCTTGTCAGTTTTTGTGTGATTGGTATGTTCTCGGGGCGTAACAATCTATATAAAAATAATTTTTATGTTCATTAAATATTTGATCTTATCACCTTAATTTTATTTTTCTAAAAGCATGGAAATAAGAATTCAAATTCTGGTGTATATATGGATTCCTATCAAGGTTCTTATAAAAAAATATGTGTATTCTTAGAATGTAATTTGGGCATGTCTATCCAACACATGATATGTAACATATTTTAAAATGTTATATATAATCATCCTAAAAAATTGCCCGAGAAATAATGATAATTAATGAAAAGGATAATTAAAATTTAATTCACCCGTAATGAAAACATATGTACTAGCCGGAAACAATTACATGTTAATATGACAGACTCGAAATGAGGCAATATTTAGAGGCATGGACATATATTGGGAGAATATATGGAATATGTTTTGGACATGTCTAAGAGATTGAGATTGTGAGGGCAAGAGGTGAAAATTCTTGACGGGAGATTGATCATCGAGGAGTGATGGTCGGGCACTGCCGCATTCATCTCGATTAGATATCTTACTAATCAGAGGGTGGCGACGTACTCTTTTGTTGCTTTGATTTATCTTTCCCTCTCCTTTCCCAATTCCCACACGTTTTGGAATTGTGCTACGATTTCAGTAATGAAAACGACAGTAGTATTTAATATCTATATTTGTTAAAAAAAACAATTACTTGATATATAAAACCCAAAATATAGATTTGGGCTTCGTTTTTTCTATCAAACCCTTAGATCCATTTTAAAAAAAAATTATATGAAGATTTTGGAATTTGTTTTGAAGCTTTCTTTGGCCTTATTCCCTCTTATTTCTCACTATTCCCTTTCTATTCCACTACCCATACAAGGGCTAATATAAAGATCTCATCCCCATATAGACACAATCCCTCCCCCCAAGAAAAAATAATAATAATAATAACAACAGAATTGGATTGTTTAATCACACACACCAACAAAAAAGATTTGAGAGGATGATAATAAAACAAAGAGTTTAAACCTTTACAAATTCCAACAATAGGTGTTTGGTGAGGAAGTTATGTACCTAATTAAACTCCAAAACACCCAACACTGCCCCAACTTTAATAATAATAATAACAACAATAACAGAAGAGGTTTTGGACGTTTCAAACCGTTATATATAATTCCATCTATAAATTCTTGCAATGTTAGAACTTACCCTCTCATTTCATCTCCTCAAAAAAAAAAAGAGAAGAAGATATCAATAGAGGCAATAAAAAATATATATATAAGTTTTTTTTTGAAAGAGAAGGGATTGAATTTGAATAAGTTCAGTATGATCCAAAGAGCTTCTCTGCTGCTGTTGGTGGTGGTGGTGTTTGTTCTTGAAGCAGTATATGCAACAGAGACAGTCTTCAATGTGGTTGATTTTGGGGCTGTTGGGGATGGAAAGACAGATTCAAGCTTGGTATATATGTGATTGCATACTTCTTTTTTTTAATATTTGATGCATTGATGTTGATTCGTTTCATATTATAAAGTTAAACAGGTTTAAATATTTAATGACATTCAAATGAGACATGCGTTTCTCTCCAAATACTATAACCATTCATTGATTGGTTGAATTGATTCTAATGTCCATTCCCTCATTATATATCATGTTTTGTCCTTTTTAGGGATTATTTGTTACATATGTGATTAAGTTATCTTTAGTGATTTTTTAACGTAAAAAACATGCATGGATTATGTGAGTGATTATGTGCATCTTAGAATTTTCAACTAATGCTAGCATTTTTTAAATTAAGATAACCCCCGACTCCCAGTTAGGATATATAAATATATACCACTTGTTATAGGTGTAATAACACCTATATTATTCCAATCTCTCCTTTGATCAAAATATTGACGTGCAATCAATCTTTAAATAATGTGTCACAATAGATGTGATAACTCGGATCAGTTGTCATGGTAAACAATCTTGTTTCATATGTCAGCATCGTATGTTTAAACACCAAGATTATATGTGAATTTTGTGTATAGTAGAATTCTTTATCATTAAAAATTTCATTTCTTTTTGATAAAATAACCCCTCACTCCCAACCATGGTAAATATCACCTAGCATTGATGTAATGAAACACACACTACTATGATATTCTAAGATCAAAATACTATCCACAATTGAATGGATGTGATAACTTGATCAGTTGTCACAGTGATCAATCTGATCCCTATGTCCCAAACTCAAAAAAAAAGAGACAATCATTAATCATATGTGCATACACAAATATTCTAAAATTTCATATATATATATATATATCAATGACAGGCCATAATGAGTGCATGGACAGAGGCATGCAACAGTACTGAGGGGAGGCCAAGCCTCCTGATCCCCAGTGGGACATTCTTTGTTGGTCCAGTGACCTTCAAGAGGCCATGCAAGGGTCCCATGGTGGTACAGCTGCAAGGGGTGCTCAAGGCGTCCCCGAACCTCGCTGACTATGACTCTGACAATTGGGTCGTGTTCCAGTACATCGATGGCCTAGTCATCACCGGAGGTGGCACATTCGATGGCCAGGGTGCCTCCGCCTGGCCACACAACCAGTGCCCTAATTCCCAGAAATGCAAGCTCCTTCCCACTGTAAGTGATTTGTAATTTGAATCTTTGGTTAGTGAATATGTTGACTTAATGATGTAGTTGTGTATAGTATAATCTTGTATATTTAATGAAATAGGTTTAACATAAATGCAAGAGTTTTTGTATATGTAATCTGGGATGAGCTTGGTAAATTAAATTGTTTACTGACATAGGTTGTGTTTGAATATGGGATTGAGGAATGTTGATGATTAAATTCTTGCTAGATTTTAACAAATTAAAAGACAAAATGAAAAGCGAAAAAGGTGTTTTGGATCCGCATTCGGGAATTTTTAGCTTTTCAAATACTATATCTGACCAAATGCGGATCCAAATGGGTTATAGTGATAACATGAGAGAAGATGATCATGTCTTCTTTTTAGAAGACAATTCATCAGGAGAAAAATAAAAAACTGATAAAATGTAACATTGACTGAAATACATGAACTTGAATGGTTTGTAGTCCATAAAACTATCCTTTGTGACAAACACAACCGTTAGAGGCATCCAGTCTATCAACAGCAAACTCTTCCACATGCTCATATTCGGCTCCAAGAACATCAGCCTCGACTCCCTCAACATCACCGCCCCCGGCGACAGTCCCAACACCGACGGCATCCACATTGGCAACTCCTCCAATATCTCCATCAATAGCTCCGTCATCGCCACGGGTGACGACTGTGTCTCCCTCGGCTCCGGGAGCGTCAACATCTCCATCTCCAACATCGCCTGTGGCCCTGGTCATGGCATCAGCATCAGGAGCCTAGCTAGGGATGTACCCGGACGAGGCGGATGTGTCTACGGTGCGTGTCAGGAATTGCACCCTGACAGGCACCACAAATGGCGTCAGGATCAAGACGTGGCAAGACTCGAATGTCCTTAAGGCGTGGGACTTCGCTTTTGAAGACATTATCATGAACGATGTCTACAATCCCATCATTATCGACCAACGTTACTGCCCATACGCCAAGTGCAACGATAAGGTAACACTTCTTAGCCCTAGGGCTATGGAACCAATTGTCAATTGATTACCTGAAATGGGTTTGAAGTGTATTGGTTTTTATTATTATTATTATATGGGTCTTTTCAACTTTAGCTTTTGGTTATTTATTTTGGTTTTTATATTGAATTAATGTATATGACAACTTGTTTGAACCAAATGCTCTCGGTGATTAAAAAAACAAAATTTCGTTATTAAAAAAAAACTTTCAAGATTCTAACAAAAGTGTGTTTAAAAATGTTTAAACTGTTTTTAGATTTTGACTTAAGTGAATGCATTTTTAAACACATTTGTAATGCACCCCATAAAAGCCAACAAAATAGCTTTCATGTACAAGATGAAAGAGAACAACTTTTATAAAAAAACTGATTTTGAAAATTAGTTTTTATTTCAATGGTTCAAGCCAGAGCCATCATAAACTAAATTCTAGTCAAATTTTTATTTTGAAACTGCTTTAAGGTAAAACCATTTGTCAAATGATTCTTACAAAATCAATTTTTAGAAGATCATGGTTCCTTTCAAACTTTAGCTTTTGATTTCACATTTTAATTTTTATTTCATATAAAAGTCATCCAAAACAACTTTTATGGAAAAAAAAGCTAATCAAGAGCCCAAGTATGAGCCAATGGCAGACTATCATCTCATCGTATAATTGTTTTTTTATAAAATATAATTGTCTATTATATATGCAGGCACCGTCCCGCGTCCGAATAAGTGATGTTAGTTTTAGACGCATAAGGGGGACATCTACCTCAAAGGTGGCAGTTAACCTTGTGTGTAGTGAGAGCGTGCCTTGCAAGAACATCGAGCTCAGTGACATCGATCTGATATACAAAGGTGTCGGGGAGGCGACAACAGCGGGGGAGGCGGCGACGGCCACTTGTTTAAATGTGAATGGAATTTCTACTGGGAAGCAAAACCCTCCATCTTGTATATAGCTCATATAGTATGTTTGAGAGTTATTCTTTCAAATTGACACTCTCTTAATATTTTGTTCCATGCTCATTTGAGATATAACTTAGTTGATTCATGAAGTTTTATTGCAACAAGTATTTAGTGTTTTTCGATGCTGATATACACTCTATCATTCTTGTAATCCTAATAGCTCTCGTTGAGAAGTATTTGCGACCGACAACATATTACCGTCAAAATTTGAGCATTTGCGACGGTTTTTCATATTCCGTCGCAAAAACTTCGTCGCAAAAAATGCATTTTTTTTTAAGTGATACGACAGTTTTATTCACGATAGATTGATATTTTATTGGTTTGATTGTATTTTTTAGTCTTCTTGCAGGCTATTTCCAACCCTTTGGAATGCATATCAAAATATTGGTGCTTTATTCTTCCTAACAACAAGAAATTTTTGTTATTCTTAATTATCTTATCCAACTCTTATTTCACACCCCAAACAAGAAAAATAAAAATACACTCACAAAATAAATTAATTGCTCTATTAAGTATGTATAAAATGTAAATTTTGTATGAAATTTATTAGACCAATATATGTTTTTAAAAAATTCAAAAAATTGTTGGGATCGCAAAATCAAATAGCTGCATATACAAATCTGTGTGCAATGTCACATGATTTTTAAAATTTAGGATCAGGGATCATTCTTCACTTTTTTATTAATTTTTTTTTATATAGCAACAAGAACTTAAAAAAAATGTGATTAATTGTAGGTGAGTGAAAAGAAAATAGGAGGAATGAAAAGGTTGACTTATTAATAAGACATGTATATGCATTCACAGACATATTGTGGTGGCCCATGTTTAAAACCATCGACATGTGCACGCCATCAAGGCTCTGATACCAACTGTGGCGATTTGTGTCTCAAAACGTCAACACGAGCACGTCACGTGCCTAAACCATAATATCTTTTTTTTTCTTTTCTAAAACATCGAAACGTCCACCCTATATAATCACATATGATAACAACCCTGTGATAACAGATAATCAATAAGATATGTATAATCACCTATATCACAACACACCCAGGAAAGTTTAAGCAATCAACAGAGCATCTAACACACCTTACATACAGTCATCCATATGTACAGAGCAGTTAACATATGCATGGTTCGCTAGACCAGCCTCTACCAAAATAATCATATATAGATTCAAAACATCAAATATACACATCTATATATACCTATCACCAGCTGAACGTGGCACTAAAAGAAGACTAAGCTAACGTTCACCAACCCCGCATCTACTCTGCAAAAATAAGAGAAAATAGAATGGAATGAGCGAAAGATGCTCAGTAAGTAACCCAGACATTCCACGCATAAGGAAAACAATAATGACGCCCAAAGTCAAGCTCAGTAATCTCAATAAACACCAGGTCAAAGTATAATGACAAATGGAATCATTGTATAAGCATCAGTGGAGAACAATAACATCGCTGATATATAAACATAGGAATGAATAACCCAAACTAACACCTCACAACTGATAAGGCCAATAAATATCATCAAGATGCATCACAATTGACCCATCAATCGAAAGGATGTAAATCAAATTAAATTAAATCACTGATGCCCTGGAAATGTCACAATACTACAAGAATGATAAGGGAATCACAATTCTGGTCTCTAAATGTCCAAAGCGTAGGATTGACCATCTGCACGACCCCATCTTGGCCCCTATGTCCAAGATATCCACATACCTCGCGTGTGGCCCTCCACAACAAGAATTATGAGTTTACCCGACGGCTTAGAGCCGTCGCCATTGATAATTTCCGACGGACAATAACCGTCACGCGTCCGTCCGTGTTAATGGTGTCGGGAAAAGTTGTGCGACGGCTCTAAGCCGTCGCCATTGTTCTTATTGGCGACGGCTTATAGCCGTCGCTATTGTCTTGTTGCGACGGTCTATATCCGTCGCTATTGATATAATTTGCGACGGCTAGTATGCGTCGCTGTTGAAGTTTGCAGGGACGATAATAGCTATTTAGCGACGGCTATTGTCCGTCGCTAATGTTGTGAATTGCGACGGCCTATAACTGTTGCTTTGGATATTATTAGCGACGGATTATGACCGTCGAGGTAGACTGTAATAGTGACGAATGGTAACCGTCGGAAAATATGTTTTTCTTGTCCCAATTAGGAACGGCTATGAGCCGTTGGAATTGTTTTTTTTCTCTCTAAATTGGAATGAAACCAGCCACATTGCCTAGTTTTTAACAAAAGCTACATCTCCAATCATTTTATTAAAAAAAATCATCATTCTATAGACATTGGTCAAAGTGATTTCCATTCATAAAATAAATTTATAATTACTTAAACAATAAGTTCCAACAATAAAGGATCATCCGCGAGGGTACCTCCTCAACTAAACATTTGGATAAAGCAATGTCAAAACAAAGAAATAAACCAAGACAATAGTATTTTCTACACCTAAAACTTTGTCAACAAGGGTATTCTACTAACTATTTTGAATAATGTTTCAACAAGTCTTCTTACGTCAGGTGGTGTCATTAGATATTCATGCAGAAGATAGAACCTGCAAAAAATGAAACACAAGTTCATTAATCCCTATATCTATCAATAGAACCTGAAAGACATTGTACTTCATTCTTGTGTAGAGTGAAAAAAAATACATCTATTTTATTTAAAGAAATCATTCCAAGGCATTTGCATTTATTGAAACAAGTTCACAAATACAAGAAAATATCATTGTATCAACTTATTCATATAGCTAAACATGTGCAAGAATGTGCTACTTGCATACACATATATATGTACACTCTCAATAAATATCTACTACCCAATCCAGAAATTCATATTTCAATTCCCTTCCCATTTCACATCACAAAAAAATATTCCAATCAAAATAACATCAAACTAAACAACAAAAAGGAAGATTGCGTACGTACCTCAATATACAAAAAGAACCGGAACAATATTGATGATTCACATGTTTCCTGTCAAGCAACATAGCAATTGGTTATAAAAGAGATGATACACCATCGCTAAGACAAGTCATAGAATGGACCAATTAATCTACATACATGATTTTACTAATTAATAGTTACAAATCGACGATGCCAAACTACAAAACCACCAACGCCAACTTCACCTAGGGTATAATGATACCCATCGTTCTTGAACAAGTCCGCATCCTCTACAATGATTTCAACCAACACAACTTTATAAAATCCATTGCCCATTCTCGAACCATGCACATTGAGCAACGGATCTACTGAAACAATCTCTCCATGAGCAACAATCTCATAATCATAGTTCAACAAAGAACATTTCTTGCCAATCAACATGTCAGACACCTACATGTATGTAATACGTTGTTAATAATATTTAAATAAGATTGATTAATATAGTTAAATCATTATCAAATCAATCATACCGGTGGTGCCTCAGTAGACGTATTTGGAAGGCCTCCACTACCACCCACATTATGTGTTTGTGAACCACCAGATCTCACTACTCCTACTGATGCAGTGGTCTACATGTAAAAGCAAATCAATCATATGTTTTTACTATATAATCTACTAATCAAAATGTTACCTGAGGAACATTCATATTTGCTAGGAGTGCTTTAACATTCTTCATTTCTTCTTGTAATATTTCGATTTTCTCACCCATTTGCATTTTTTCTTTTTCCAACTTCAGGTTCTTTGTAATCATGGATGTGGCATTCTTAAACACAGTTTTGTTTATTCCTGCACCCATACCACGCATGCGTCCTCGACTGTCATTTCCAAGAACCTGTACATAATCAATTGTAACCCACTAGCGTGTGCAATTATATATGCATATATGAAATTTTATGTTTTATGGGTGACTTCAAAAATACTTGTGTGAGAGCATCATCTACACTAGTCTGTTGAGAACTTGGATTTGAGTCTTGAATCTCCTTCAATTTTTCCTTAATGTTTGGAACAAAATTGGTTAGCACTGTAAAATTTTCATTTTTTTCAAACAATAAAATCAAATACGAGCTTGTAATGCACTTACGATTACATCTGGGATCTGCACAGTTTTGTCTTTTTTTGTATGTGCCCTGATATACACTTCAGACCTACTTATTTCAGCATCAGAAGTAGCATTCCTCTCCATAGCCTTCAAAAAATATAAATTTAAAAAATACAAATTAAAGATGAAAGTAAATTGATAAGCTGTAGTATTGACATTATTGTTAATTAGTTAGTATTCACATACCATTTCATGACGAACAACAGCCATACTTTTTCTACCAAGTGTGGAAGGTGATTTTAACTTACTTCTATTGACAACATTCCTATCACTTATAGTCTAAATCATGAAAAAAAAATTAGAGCCAAATCATATTGACATTATAATACTTTAAATGGTATTGAGATTTATTTAACAACAAACCTTATGTTCTTCAGAATTACACATATCCACAAATGTCCGCCAATCTTCTTTCGACACATTGGGTGGTATCGGCCCTTCCTTGACAACTGCAGGGTCTTTATCCTTCACGTACTTGACCTTCAAACCATATTTATGACTCCTAAACATCGCATTCATTCTTTCATCCAAGTACTTACCCACAACTACCCCTGTCCCATCAAACTCAAATTTCTCATTCAACGTGTCAGTGACCTTCTTCTTGTATTCAGAAGGCACATCTGCATATGACTTGTAGGTAATAGGGATGTGGGAACGAACGAGGATACCAATGGCAGATCCTAAGGCCTCACTATTCGCATTTGGTTGACCAAGTTCATTTATACATACGGTTTTCTTCCCCTCAGATTTTGAAAAGATACCCCTCATAGGGCCTCTTCTCTTTGACGAAGTGGAGGCCAAAGATTCAGGATGTGATGATTGCGAATCCGAATCCATGAAACTGTTAAAAACACAAAGAACTTCCCATATTTGCATGGAGTCAATGATAAGGAAAGAAAACTCAAGTTACATGATGAGCCAAGCCATTCCTATTGAGCATTCACAGTGACTTACCAGACCCAACGTTGAATATGAGGTCCTTGAAGAGCTTTGCAAACAGACCCAGCAAATAAGAATCAACTCACTTTCTTGGCCTTGATCAAGGTGTGTATCTTTTCAGACTGTAGAAAATAAATAAATCAGAAACCCAATTGAAAAGTAGAAGGGAAGTAAAAAAAGGACCAACAAATGAGATATTCCACCCAATTTATGCAACTAATCTAAATAATTCAATCTCAGCAACATCAATGGATATCAACATAAAATTAGTTAAACATATATCCTTTTATTCTCTTCATTTTCTTTGATGACAAAGAGGAAACCATTAATGCAATACTTACTGAACTGCATAGCAAATGAAACTGGTCCTCTCACAATATCTTTAAACTCCTCATCAGTTTATTCAATAAACTCGGACTGTTTTTTCAACCATGGTATGAACTCTTCATGATCAGGCAACTTATAGTTGCTTGTCTTTTTTCCTACTGCTGCCCTACGTGCCTTTATAAAGTCATTATGTTTTCTGCACATTTTAGTAAATATATTAGCATTATTAAAGGACCACATATTAAGAATATATATGTATTACAAATATAATTGACTATATACCTTAACCATTTCTCATAACTGGGATGACTTTTTAAGACCCAAATACGAGCTTGCTCATATTCAATGTCCTCAATGACAACAATTTGACTTGAACCAATAGGTCCACTTTCATCACAAATAATATCGTCATAAATATTCTCTAGAGACTTTGGCATCTTCGGAATTGATCCTTCAAAAGCCATCTCTAATTGATTCAAAAGGTTTGATTTACCTTTAGGTTGATATCCTCTGCAATACAATATTGTTTCTTCTTGAATATACCTTTCTGCTATACATCCCTCTGGCCGTGATTTATTGTTGACATATCCCTTGAATATCTTCATTAATCTTATTAAATTAAAAATTAAAAATCAAATATATCGATAGATATAAAATATAAAAATAATAAATGAAAAAAAAATTATACCTCTCAAACGGATACATCCAGCGATAATACACAGGACCACATACCCGAGCCTCATACGCTAAATGGATTGGCAAATGCATCATGATAACAAATATCGATGGAGGGCAAACTCTCTCAAGCTCACACAATGATCTGGCCATGCCCCTCTCAAGAATATTGAGCTTGTCAATATCAATAACTCTTGAGCATAAGACGTGAAAGAATGTGCAAATGCTACTTAAAATATGACGGATTTCATTACGATCTCTAAATGCATGTTGTATCAAGGTAGGAATCAAATGTTGCATCAAGATATGATAATCATGGGACTTCATGCCCTTCAGGTCTGTGCCATCTTCTGTGGTGACATTCCTCCAATTACTACTAAAACCAACAGGGACACGTAAATCACGTAGAGTTTGAAGGAATAATTTTTTTTCTTCCTTTCGAAACCAAAACCGACTAGGCTTTTGAATCTCCTTCCCATTTTGTTCTTTTAGCCACAATTGCTCTTTAATTCTCAGTTCTTTCAAATCCTTGCGTGCATTAACATCATCTTTAGTTTTTCCCTTTGTATTAAGCATCAACGCGATTAGAATTTCACACATATTTTTTTCAATGTGCATCACATCTAAATTGTGTCGCACGGTAATGTACTTCCAATATTCAAGGTCAAATAGTATAGAACGCTTGTAGAAACACACTGACCCATTGACACTGTGATCGTCTTCATCATCCTTTTCAACCTCTTGCCCCTTTTTTATTTTCTTCCCCCACTGCATGTTTATATTTTTGGTCAACTTTTCTACATCAATACCAGGCATACTAATCGGTTGCCTTCTAAGTTCATCTTTCTTATTGAAAGTGCTAGCACGTGTGTCTTTTCTAAGTACATCATTCAATGACAACCACCGCCTGTGACCCATATAGACATGTTTACGTCCATTACGAAGCCTCAATGAATCAGTATTTGGACCACAATACGGACAAGCAAATTTACCTTTTGTTCTACAACCAGAGACATTTCCATATGCTGGAAAATCATGTATTGTCCACAACAAAATTGCACGCATATTAAATTTTTTTTCCTGTGTGCATCATATGTATCAGTACCTTTATTCCACAAGTCTTGCAACTCGGCAATGAGCGGCTGCAAATATACATCTATGTCCTTTCCTGGTTGTCGTGGCCCTTCAATAAGAAGTGAAAGCATTGTGAATTGTGGTTTCATGCACAATGATGGAGGGAGGTTATATGTGACACACATAACTGGCCAACAACTGTATCCTGAGCCAAATGTTCCAAATGGATTAAACCCATCGGTTGCTATTCCCAAGCGAACATTGCCAGGCTCAGATGAGAAATCCTTATACCTCTGATCAATCTGTTTCCATGTGATTGAGTCCACTGGATGTCGCATCTCCCCGGCAATAGGTGATCTCCCATTTGAGTGCCAAGCCATTTCTTTTGCAACCCACGGTACACTATACATCCTTTGTAATCTTGAAGTCAATGGAAAATATCTCAATATCTTTCTAGGAATACGCGCCCATTTTTTATTCAATTCACTTTCTGTCTTATACCTAGAAGAACCACATGTTGGACAACTATTCTTCGATTCATTTTCTCTCCAGTACAAGATACAATCATTTGGGCAAGCATGAATCTTCTGATAATCTAAACATAACTTTCGGATTATCTTTTGCGCTTTATAGGTGTTAGGAGGAATCTTATTTCCTCTAGGAAACACCATCTGGAGTAGTTGAAGAAGCTCTGTAAAACTCTTATCACTCCATCCATGATTCACCTTCAAGTTAAACAATTTTATGATGAATGTGAGGACAGTGAAATCTTCACATCCAGGATACAACGACGTCATAGCCTCCCGCAAATTTTCTTGAAACTCTGTTTCTATATTATCCTCAAAAACATTTTCACATTCAGGTACCACAGGCAGCTCATCTTGGACAATTTGATCTATGTTATTACCAAGGCCTTCAAGAATAGTGTTCAAAACATCTTCTTTATCTTTATTACTGCATTCTCCAATGTTATCTTCCACATTCTCACCATGTAAATACCATACCGTATATGTTGGATTAAAACCATATTTCATTAAATGTAACTCAACATCATCATAAGAGACTGGAAGACGAAGATTTCGACACCCATTGCATGGACATGAGATGTTTGTTTTTTGTGGATAATTTTTACGTGCAAAATTAAGAAATGTTTTTATGCCATCCATAAAAAGTGGATCTGGAAACTGAAGTTTAATCCAATCTCGATCCATTAGGTAAGTCCAAAGTGATATCTTGATGAATAATTTGCCAAGAAAAAAGAAGTCAATAAGAAAGTTTTAAGCTTACCGAAAAAATAGTAAGTTTAAAGCTTACATGATATCAGCAATAATAAAATTTTTAAATCAATGTTTAAGTTTTCTAAACAATAACCTTTTCTATATCAAGGTGGGGCCTATGTTACTATATTTAGTCTTATACCAATCTATGTAACTAAAAATATTATTATCTATTTAACTAATATAATTTGAACCAAGGTGGGGATAACACAAACTAAAAAATTAAGCTATGAAACTAACCTCGGTCTATGTAACTAAAAAATATTATTATTATTAGTGTAACTAATATAATCTGAACCAAGGTGGGGACAACACAAACTAAAAAAATAAAATATGAAACTAATCTTGATCAATCTATACGAAGGTGGGGCATGTGTAACTAAAAAAAGTCATATCTCGATCTACAACTATGAATCACAACTATGAATCATGTGGGTCCTATGCATTAAAATTTCAACTGTGACTCATCCACATATGACAAAAAAAAAAGCAAGCAAGCAAAACTTTATCAATGACAAGTCATAAATAACATCAAAAAAAGCCACCACCCTTTTAAACCACTCCCTTTCTTTCTCTTGCCCAGAGAAACAAAAGTCCTATTGAGATGATGTAGGTGATATACATTATTTCACAACTATTTGAGAGATGATTCAAATAAAAAGAAGGGAAAGAAGCCATACCCGAGTGCAACAGAGATCGGCGGAGGTCTTGCGAGTGGGATCGCTCGGCGGCGGACGGTTTCCGCGTGTGAATGGGATTGGCAGCGAGGGGAGATCGAATGTAGACACCGACGAAGAAGTATCGACAAGAATGGGCGGATTATAATCGACAAGAACGGACACAATCAATCGGCAAACAATTTTCTTGATTTTCTCTGTGTTTTGGTAGAGGACGGGCTCGGCTAGGGATTTGGGATTTTGGGGACCACTTTGTTGACGTGGGGGGTTTTTTTTTTTTGGGTGACGCACGTGGGGTTTTAATGGGGTAGAATACGGTGATTAGGGGTTGTTATATTGGGTATAATAAGGTGATGTGGGATGTTAAATTAGTTATAATAATAGGATATATTTGATGGGGCTATAAAATTGGTTATAATAGTTGTATATATTTGATATGAGGGTGTTAAATTGGTTATAATAATATGATATATTTGATGTGTGTATGAAATTGGTATAATAATCGGATATATTTTTGATGTGGGGGTGTTAAATGGGACCACTTAGTTTCTCTTTAAAGAACACTATATTTGAAATAAAAATAATTGTTAAGTAGAATTTTATTTTTGAAAAATATCATAATCAAAGTGTAGTTAAGAATCCACTACTCAAAATAGGTTTATAACATACATAAAAAGATGTTCTAGAAAAAAAATTACATGTACAAAAAATAAAAGAAAAGAATACATGTCCCTTCCCTTAACTAATGAATACATAAAAACTACAGCAAATCATTAAATTATCAATACACCATTTGACAAATGACTGTTAGGTGTTATATATTGTGAAACCTGATTATGTTCACAGAAGATTGTTGACGCTAAGCAGGGTCGGACGGGGGTTGAGCTCCCCGCAGAGCTCACGGGGATCGAGCTGTCCGGTCAGCTCGCGGGGTCTGGGGGCAGCGCCCCGAGAAAAAAAAATTTGGGTGCTTTCGTCTATTGACATTTTATTCCTTTGATTGATTACATCCCAAAATCCAAAAAATCATAACATTGTGTAAATTATCCCTATAATAATAATAATAATAATAATAATAATAATAATAATAAGAGAATTTGAAATGGAGACTTTCCGACGGCTCTAAGCCGTCGCCAAAAGTGCCTTAGAGCCGTCGTCGTAGGATCTGAAATACGCCGTCGGGATCCGATTTTTCTTGTTATTTGGCGACGGCTCTAGGCCGTCACTATTGTTCGACGGCTATAAGCCGTCGCCAATGCTAACGAGCAGCCGTCGGCAAAAAGCATTTTTTTGGTTGTGCTCGGAACGTCCACCGCGTATTCACTACCTGGCCCTCGGAACGTCCAGGCATGACATAGTATTCTCAAGTCTCCCTCGCTGGACCGTACGTACTTATGCGCGCTAGGGAGGCAAACCTCAACCCTCACTGTAAGGTCTATGGTCATCCAACTCCAAGTACACAAGAGGTAATATAGAAGCAACGATGTCAATCACACTATAAGGTTTCATGGTCAAACAACACGAGCATACAGATCATAGGTTCATAGCAAGACACTAAGATAGATACATATCATGATCAAAGAAAGGCTCATGATACTAACAAATCAATTATAAACTCACGAGATATAAATAAGGAAAGTAAGCTGGAATCCAATAAAGAACAACTCCAAGATATAAATAGACCAATTAAAAGAATATTTTAGAATATCTAACAACCACAGTCTAACAACAATGAAGGAATGTGTCTCAATAATAGACCATTTAAATGCGGTACTCATAATCAAAATCATCTGGATTATCAAATACAATTGAATAGCCTCAACAACAATAAAATGTGGGGTGGAATGAAATGAGTAAATGTCGAATCAACAATACCACGTGGAATGAAATGGAATGGAACAATAATGGAATGAACGGAACAAGCAAAGTCGATCGGGTTACTTACAAAAATACAACATGAAATGGAACGGAACAAGCAAAGTTGATCGGGTTACTTACAATAATACAACGTGGAATGGAACGGAACAAGCAAAGTCGATCGGGTTACTTACCTCACAATTCACAACCTCAAGCTGGACTCACCCTATTCCAGCTCCTAATCCACGCTGACAGGAAACCCACTGATAAAATTATATTCTCAATCAGATACTAAAATATAACCCTAATAATAAAGATATCCTCAGTTTGCCCAAAACAAATACAATATCCCCACTACAATCCCTAAATTGATACTGTAAAATCAACCATCAAATACCTATTTATCCTTCCCCAAAAACATACTCATATCTCTGCCCCAAATCACAAATTTGATTCAAAAATGAAATAAAACGACCTTAGATGAAGAATAACAATGAAAAGAACAAGAATCTTTACCCAATATATCACGAAAAATACTCCACGAAACTTTTCCAATTTTTCTAATTTTTCCTTGATTTTTCCTTTTTTTTCCCTCGAAATGAGTCTCGCGACTCTCTCTCTCTCACTCGCAATTAATCACCAACACCCCCTCCACCGAGACACCGTTTATTAAAAACTTTAGATTCCATCAAATTACAGAAATGCCCTTCCACTAAACTCTGCGCAACCTCGACTCAAACAGCCATATCTTTTCGCAGGGAAATCCACTTCAGATGAAACAACTTTTATTGGATAGATAACGAAAATATCTTCAACTTCTATGTTTGAGCAAGATTAGAAGAAGCCTCCAACTATATTTAAAATAACGACGAACAGAAGACCTTGCGATTTCTTCTTCTAAGGGTAGAAATGGTAAAACAACCATAATTTTTCTAATATAACTCCAAATAATGCCAAACTATTTTATATGAAATGTAACTAAAAAATGAAGACTTCATATGTTTTAGCACGAATCTAAAATATGCCTTGAAAGTGCTTTCCAAAAATTAAACCAAATGTACGACTTCAGGGATAATAAAAATCAAAAGCGCAATAACATAAAATTATCCTCTCCTGTAAACCAAACACGTAAATATTAGTATAAACCGGCATAAGAGGGTCCCGGCTATTACACATATATTTCTTATTCTTCATATTTCTTATTCTTCACATTCGCATAAAAACATATATATTATGGATAATAAAAAAACAAAACCAAAAGTGATGCTGGTTGTATCTTTATTCATAATAATGTAAATCCTTTTATAAACAAAAGAAGGGAGACATGATTCACAAATAGATTGGATGAGTGACTACAAAAATGCATGAAAATCACACATAGACGATTCAATTGCATGACATCAACTTGATATACAGGGCTTGAAACCAGAGTTATCAAATGGTCCATAATATATATCCTAATTTCTTTTTCTTAGGGTTATTTGTATACTTAGCTTCATTTATCAACCGAAAATGGTGCCATATGGTGTCTATCTTTAATGCCGCGGACTATTGCAGTTACTGTATTAGTGATCTTTCCATTCAACCAACTATTAAAAATGCAAAAGGCGAAGTGCTCATTGTGAAAGAGATTGAGAGGTTAACAAAAGAGAAAGAGGTTTGAAAGAGATAATGAGGTTAAAAAAAACAGAGAAAGACATTTGAAGAGATGGAGGTTAAAAAAAGAGAGAGGAGATTTAAAAGAGATGTAGAGGTTGAAGAAAGGTATTTGATGTAAAAGAGGGCATTTCAGATATTCAACCACTATTTTATGGTGTAAAAAAGGTGATACTTGACCACACCAAATGGAAGATAAACACAGGGGCATGGATACACTCACTTATGCCCCGTTTGGGAAGCGGAATAGGCGTGTATAAGGGTAGTATAAGGGTGGTATAAGAATGGATAAGGAAAATGGTTGTTTGTTTGCAGAGTATAACTAGGTATTACTAAGCCAGTTTAAACGAGTATAAGAGAGTATAACAATTCTAAGTAACCCTTAGGATAAGTTATACTCACTTTATCTATTCTCATGGACCCACATATCAAATCAACTTTTTACATCTTATCACATCAAATCACCTATCAACACCTCTTATACATCAAAGGGTCCACATGTCAAATCAATTTTTTTACATTTTATTTATATTTTATTCTTTATCAACCAAACAACTCAACCTTCATTCTTATGTTTTCCAATAAGAATAAAAAAAACACAACCAAACAGAAAATCTCTTATTCATGTAGATTTGTTATCTATACTGGCATATTTATCTATCCAGAATAACTCAATTCCGCTATCCAAACGGAGACTTAAAGAATAACATAGGGATTTTTGCACAAAGGGTTTTAACCGGGGTATTTTGACAAAATTAAAATATAACTGGGGTATATTTGCAAAAATCCCTAACAATATATACGTTTAGCATCCCAGGAGACTGCATTGTCCTTTGATCATCTTGTAAGTCGGTATGTAAATGGATTGAAAAAAAACTGAGGTTGTTGATTATGAGCAGCCTTTTTAAAATATTTTTTTTATTTACACACACATCGGTGCCATTTGGGTAGTGGAATAGGGAGAAAATATGAGTAAATAAGGGGGAAATAACTTATAAAGTTGTTTGGGTAAAATGAATAGATGTATATACTTATGCCAGAATTGATGGGAATAAGCTAGTATTCCAAGTCTCTCCTAGAATCGTGCTATTCCAACCATTGATATAAAGGAAACTCACAAGTCAAATCAATTTATATCACCTCTTACACAAGTCAAATCAATTGCCATCAACTCTTATTAATTAGAGAATTCACATGTTAAATAATTTTTTCACTTTTTTTAAATATTTATCTATATCTTATTCACACTTTTTTCACACCTTATCAATGGTTAATCAAATACTAAAAGCTTCATTATTATGTTTCCTGACAATAATAACTAAAACACAATTAAATAGAAAATTACTCATTCTATTAGTACATTTAGTTATTCCTAGAATAACCATAAATCTCATAATAACTTATGTGTCTATCCAAACTATCCGATGTGCGTGACGAGAAAACTAGTTATTGCTATTTAAGAACACACAGGTGATAGAATCGATCCATCTTTTCTAAATGGTTTTTGTTTATATAAGAGTTAGTTTCTTTCAATCAATTTTTGCTTTGATTATTTTAAATTTTGATTATTTAAATCTTATCTAATAATTTTACACACACACTTTAGATACCTACCAGCCTAGAAAAGATGAAGGTAAATTTGAGTATAAATAAATATAAACTTAAAATTTTATCTCAGTAAGCATTGAAATTTACTCACGTTAAGCGATAATACTAATTTAATTAATTCAAATTATCCAAAACTCAACCCGATGATGCCCACTTAAAAAACAAATTCCAAAATCTTTTTACAAATTCCAAAATTGTTCTGATAGACATTTAACCCAGATGAATAAAATTTTATCTCAGTAAACATTAAAATTTACTCATGTAAGCGATATTACTAATTTAATTAATTCAAATTATCCAAAACTCAACCTTGATGACGCCCACTTAGGGATGGCAACGGGACGGGTTGGGGCGGATTTTGTGAATCCCAAACCCAAACCCGCCCACAAAATCCTATCCCAAACCTGTCCCAAACCCGTGACAGGTTTAGTCTTTTCATTCCAAACCCGTCCTATTTAAATCAGGTTGGGTCCCAAAACAAGTTTAGGAAAAAAATTATTAAAACATATTTTTATATAATATTTAATCTAAATTAAAAATTTTAATTGAAAATAAATATTTATTTGAATAAGCCCTACAAAATAAGAAATACAAACTTTCAATACAAGTGACAAATATAATGTTTCAATTTTTTTTAAATACCAAAAGACAACCCAATGAATGTTTATATGATTTCAAATTTCAAATTTCAATTAGCGTTTAAGTTTATTCATTCTTATTTTTTTGATATTTTTTTGGAAACACCAAATCAAAATATAAATTATGTAATTATTATAACAAATATTTAATTTTAATATGAATTGCAACCAGGGCGGGTTCGGGGCGGGTTTTGCTAAATAAACCCATTTCACATCCCAAACCCATCGGGTTTCATTTTATCTATTTCAAACCTGTCCCAAACCCAAACCCAAACCCGACCCGTCCCAACCATGTCGGGTTCGGGTTAGGTACCCTATTGGAACAGTCCTACTGCCATCCCTACGCCCACTTCAAAAACAAATTTCAAAATCTTTATACAAATTCCAAAATTGTTTTGATAGCCGTCTATCCCAGAATACCAATCTATCTAAATAAGACAACAGAGACTATAGAGATTGTAAGAATGATTGAGTGTATATCAGCATATAAAAAAAACAAAATACTTGAAATAACATTGCTCATAACCATTGGAACACTTCATTATACAACAAATTTAGATCTCAAATGAGCATGGAACAAATCAAGATGGAGGGAGGGTTTTGCTTCCCAGAAGAAATTCCATTCACATTCAAACAAATGGCCGTCACCGCCTCCGTCGCGTCCTCCCTGACTCCATTGTATGTCAGATCAATGTCACTGAGCTCGATGTTCTTGCAAGGCACGCTCTCGCTACACACAAGGTTAACTGTCACCTTTGAGGTAGATGTCCCTCTTATGCATCTAAAACTAACATCACTTATTTGGACACGGGATGGTGCCTGCATATATAATAGATGATTAAATTATAAATTTTTTTTATTGATGAGATGCCACTCTGCCAATAATAAGTTGTCCATCAGGTTTTTCATAAAAAAAAATTTGGATGACTTTCATGTAAGGGCCATCAAAAAGCACGATGCCCGAAAGCTTGCCCTATCGGGCCGTAGGGCCTAAACCTGGCCCATAGGCCTGCCTAGACCGGGCCCGCCAAGGGGTCCGGTCTGTAAGCATGTAAAAAGTCCAGAAAAAAGATATTTTTTTAGTTTTGAGGTCCACTCATGGCCCAAGTCCGGGCCCGGCCTGTTGCCGATACCTTCTTTCATGATATAAAAATTAAAGAGATTTTTAGTTTTAAATCCTGTAAACATGCATATTTAGGTATCGATCCCTCCCTTCTTCATATTTCTTTTAAAGTCCTCATATTCAACCGTCTATTTGGTTTTAGTCCCTCCGTCAAACGTCCGTTCATACACCGTTAATTTGTGAAATGTAATTTTATTTTTAAGTTCTTGTAAACTATGTTATTTAATGATTAGTCTCTGTAAAATATGAAGAAGGGAGGGACTGATCACTAAATAACACAGTTTATAGGGACCAGTGTTCTGAAAGGCGGCCTGTGCGGCCGCCTATGCGGCCGCACAGGCGGTTCGGTAAGACTACCGAACCGTCGTGGCCAGAAGCGGCCGATATGCGGGCCGAGCCCGCATAAACGGCCAAAAACCGGCGCGGGCGCACAGGTTTTGAAAGTTAAACGAGTCGGTCATACCCGTTTGTCCTGCCCGACCCGTTTAACACTTAAAAGTAAAATAATGAAAGCTCATTTGTCATGCCCGAAAGTGTAGATCTTCAGTCTTCTTCTTCTTCATCAAGCCGGCCCTAAAAGGGGGTTTCTTCATCGAGCAGGGCTTCTTCATCGACGGCTTCTCCTCTTCCTTCCGCGGCTACCTCCTTCTTCTTCTTCATCGACGGCTTCTCCTCCTCCTGCGGTCCTGCCGCGGCGACCTCCGTCTTCTTCTTTAACCAACTCTCTGTTATTTTATCCTCTCCCATCCAATCTCTCATAGTCATGTATAATGGGTTGATAACATGTGGAAGAGAAAGTGACATGTGTTTTTTTTTTAATGGAAAAGTGACGTGTGTTTAAGAGAGTAATACATGTGTTTTTTTTTTTTTTAATTGAAAAGGTGGCACATGGGTTGGAGAGAGAGATAATCATTAACATATACACAGCCATGTAATGTGATGATATGAATTTACATATTTAGTTCACATAGGTACAGATTTCTCCACAGCCACAGGTATCGTTTAAAAAGTGATTTGTGAATATTTTTTTTCAAAGTTATTTTTAAACATATTATTAATTATTGTTATAATATTATTGTTATAACATGTGATTAAAAATGTGATAAAAATTAAATCTGATTTGTTATATCTTCAAAATTTATTATAATTACTTTTTATTAATATAAAATTATTGAACCGCATATACTCCCGCATACCGCATATACTCTGTGCGGTACCTCAACCGCACGCAAATCGCATACCGCATATCAGAACACTGATAGGGACTTTAAAATAAAATCGTATTTCACTAATTAATGATGTATGAATGGACGTTTGACGGAGGGACTAAAAACTAGATAGACGGTTGAATATGGGGAGTTATGAAGAAGGGAGATATCGATCCCTAAATAGGCATGTTTACAGATACTTGAAACTAAGAATCCTAAAATTAAAATATGAAACCAAAAGCTATATTTTTAAAAGGAAATATTTAGAATTGATTTTTTTTTTAAATTGATTTTGTAAAATTATTTTGACAATTGATTTTAACTTAAAACAATTTTGAAAATAGTAATTTGATAAAATGTCACGTTTAGAATTAATTTTGAAAATCAATTTTTTTCAAAAATCTGTTCTTAATCCAATTCTGAAAGCTATTTTGTTGGCTTTTAAGGGTGCATTAGAAACAAGTTTAAAAATGCATTTAAAAACATCATAAAAGCAAATTCTGAAAACAACATCAAACACACTTTTGTTAGATTCTGAAAATTTATTTATTTTTAATTAAAAATTGTTTTTTACTTTGATCAAATGTGGGGATCAAACACGTTTTCCTACGCGTTAATTCAACATATATAAAACCTAAAATCTGCAACCAAAAGCTAAAGTTAGTAAAAGACCCACATAATAAATAAAAAAAAACAATATTCTAAAACTCATTTCACATAATCAGTTTAACAATTTATTCCATATGATGCTCTTAGGGGCTAAGAAGTGTTACCTTGTTGTTGCACTTGGCATAGGGGCAATAGTGTTGGTCAATGATGATGAGATTGTAGACATCTTTCATGACGATATCCTCAAATGTGAAATCCCTCGCTTTAATGACGTTCGAATCTTGTCATGTCTTAATCCTAACACCGTTCGTGGTGCCTGTCAGCGTGCAATTCCTGACGTGCACCCCAGACGCGTCTGCCCCACTTGGGTACTTCCCGAGGCTCCCGACATTGATACCGTGGCCGGGCCGCAAACAACATTGGAGATGGAGATGTTGACTCTTCCAGAGCCGAGGGAAACGCAATCATCACCTGTTGCGATGACCAAGCGGGCGATGGAGATGTCATAGGAGTTGCTAATGTGGATGCCATCGGTGTTGGGGTTGTCACCGGGGGCGGTGATGCTAAGAGAGTGGAGATTAATGTTCTTAGAGCCAAAGATGAGCATGTGGAAGAGCTTGCTGTTGATAGATTGGATGCCCTTGACTCTTGCGTTTGTCACAAATGATAGTTTTATGGACCGCAAGCCATTCATATTCATGTGTTCCAGTCAATGTTACATTCCATCATTTTTTATCAGTCTCTAACAATTAAATAAATAATTTACCAAAATGACACTAGAAAAGTGCAGCAAACAATTAAATAAATAATTATCATAATTATTTATTTATTTATTCACCTAGGGCCCGTTTGGGGTGTGACGTAAGGTTATTCGCCCTTGATAGCTATACTGGGATAGATAACAATCCATGTTGAATAGGTAAATTTTTGTTTGGTTGTCTTTTCTGTTATTCTCATTGGAAAACGTAAAATTAATCTTTTTGTTGTTTGGTTCACCTTGAATAAAGTAAGGATAAGTGGTAGATAAGAGATGGATAAGAATTTATGACTTTTTAAATGACAATTATACCCCTGCATAAATTATGTGTTTGGGAATAAGTATGAGATATGTGTGTGTGATATGATAGATGTGATAGTTTTTTTGGAATGTGTGCAGAGAGTGTTAGGTAAGATAAATTTTTTAAAATGACAAATAAGGGTATTTTTATCCATTGGTATAGATAAACCCTGATAAGCAATTCTAGCTTTTTCTGAGAATAATTATCAGCCCTTATCCTAGCTTATCCAGACATAACTATCAAGGTTTATTCTTGTCAAACAAACAGCTGTTTGGGGGTTATTCTACTGTATTCTCCCCTATCCGACGTTTACGCTCCACCCCAAACGGGGGGCTAACGATTTGATGCCTCCTTTAAAAAGAAGACATGATATATCTTTTTCTCTTACATTATTAATATGGTCCCATTTAATTTGGAGTGACATTTGAATGGATTTGACTTTTTAAAAGGACATTCCCAAACCTACACGTCCGCTTTTTTATTAGTTATAATCCAACATGAGTTTGAGAATCACCGCTTCTCAATTCCAGATCCAAACACAGCCTACGTCACTTAGACAAAATTTCTTATAAACTACATTACTACATCATTAAATCAACAAATCCACTAACTAAAGATTCAAACAAGAAATCACTTACGGTGGGGAGGAGTTTGCATTTCTGGGATTTAGGGCACTGATTGTGTGGCCAGGCAGAGACTCCCTGGCCATCGAAAGTGCCACCTCCAGTGATAACTAGGCCGTCGATGTACTTGAACACGACCCAGTTGTCGGAGTCATAGTCGGCGAGGTTCGGGGACGCCTTGAGCACCCCTTGAAGCTGCACCACCATGGGACCTTTGCATGGCCCCTTGAAGGTCACTGGACCTACAAAGAATGTCCCTTGGGGAATCAAAAGCCTTGGCCTCCCCTCAGTACTGTTGCATGCCTCTGTCCATGCACTCATGATAGCCTGTCATTCATAGTATTATTAGTTATTTGCGAATGGGCAAGGATTTAAGAATATTTGTGTATGCACATTTGATTGTCTCTGTATTCTGAGTTTTGAGACTCTGTACAAAAAATGTGGTTCTATTCTAGGATGGGTGTGACCATATGGTGTGGTGGTCCTGTCTAGACATACTAGGGGTCATATATCATCTTACTACAAAATTATATAAAAAATTAATACTTTTATAATTAAAAACACTAAACATCATTTGAAAAATCTCAAATGCACATAATACTCACATAATCCATGCATGTTTTTTGACAAAAAAATGAAACCAGTGACCATATTTAATTCAACATAACGCATGCATGTCTCATTTGAATTTTATTAAAACCCAAACCGTCTAACTTTGTATATGAAACGAATCAGCATCAATGCATCAAATATATATACATAATGTAATAAAAAAAAATTCTCATATATTATATAATGTAATCACAAAACCTTGGTTAAATCTGTCTTTCCATCACCAACAGCCCCAAAATCAACCACATTGAAGGCTCTGCTTGTTATCTCTGTTGCATGCACTGCTTCAAAAACAAACACCACCACCAACAACAGCAGCAGAGAAGCTGCTCTTTGGATCATATTCAACTTATTCAAATTCAATCCCATCTCTTTCCAAAAAAAAAAAAACTTATATTTTTTGTATTGCCTCTCTAGTTTTTTTTTTTTTTTTTTTTTTTTTTGAGGAGATGAGATGAGAGAGTAAGTTGTAAAATTGCATGAATTTATAGATGGAATTATATATAACAGTTTGAAACGTCCAAAACCTCTTCTGTTATTGTTATTTTTATTTTTTAAGTTGGGGAAGTGTTGGGTGTATTGGAGTGTAATTAGGTAATTAAATAACTTCCTCACCAAGCACCTATTGGAAAGGTTTAAACTCATTGTTTTATTATCATCCTCTCAAATCTTTGTTGTTGCTGTTTGTGAATTGTGATTAAACAATCCAACTCTGTGAGATCTCTATATTACCTATTATTTGGGTAGTGGAATAGAAGGGGAGTAGTGAGAAATAGGAGGGAATAAACCCAAAGCCAGCACCTACAAAACAAATTTCAGAATCTTCATAGAAAGTGCGTTTGGCAGCACGATTGTAAAACTGATTCTATAAAATCTGGATTTTAAAACTGATTTTACAGAAAGCTCACCCCCTAGCTTTTCAAAATCACAGTTTTTTAGCACTATTTATTTGAAATATGTATGTAGGAAATTTGTACAATAAAACTATTTGGTTACACGATTGTAAAAACAACTTCCTACAATCGTAAAAGCAACGCAATCGCTCAACCAAACGCACCTAGAAGAAAAATTTGGATCAAAGGGTTTGATAGAGAAAAAAAATCCCAATTGTAGATTTTGGGTATTACATATCAAGTTGATGCAATTTGGATGGTTCTACATTTATAGTTCATGCATTATTTTGTCACAATGTCACCCACTCTATTTTTATAAATAGTGTTGTTACATATAGTCCGTTGCGAACGGTTTCATAACTGTCCAGTTAAATATATATCTCATTAGGTAAGACACCTCATTAAATGTTTATTCAATTTTTGATGTATACTTTGTAGGTGATTGAAGAATCATTGTTATTTTATCTTTATCTTAGGAGCAGTATAACACTGTGGTTGATTCACCAAACTAATTATAAAACTTTGTAATCGATTTTTTTATAACACTTATTCTTTATTCCTCCCTTATTCTGCTAATGGAGTTATTCCTTGGAATTACAAATCGATTTCATCTTGTTTTAAATTGTCTTCAGTTCACACCCTATTAACATGTGCAACTATTGTTTCTAGTACATGTGTTTTTATTACATGTGAAAATTTAATTATTTTAATCAGGGTCGGCCTTGACAATCAGAGCCCTAGGATAAGGCCACCAAGGAAATTGTCTAGGGCCCCAATCCAAGGAGGGCCCCTAAATTATCTGATGAATTGAATTTTTCAAAAAATGAATGCTATGGTGTGCCATTATCTGCAATTAAAAAGGTGTCTAAACACATGTTTTATGTTTAATATCCCCAAAACCAAGCCTAAAATATCTCTTACTCCCATCCCCAAATCTCTATAACCATAATAGTAATAGGCATTTGAATTGCAATTTTTTTTCTCCAATGTCTCTTACTACCACAAAATAGTTTTTTTTTCTCTGTATCTCTCCAATCATCTTTATTTTAATTGAATAATATAGTGTTTAAACCTTTTTTAAAAGATCATTTATAGATTTTTATAATTTTTTCATTCCATTAAAAAAAATTTATTGCTTTTTATTAAATGCATAAGATTATGTAGAAGATTTAAATTTAACTGATTGTATAATATTATACATTTGTTTGATAATATTGTAGCTTAAAATAAAATGATGTGTGACATTCAAACAATCTTGATTTTTTAAAAATTATTTTAAAAGCTCACCCAATTTTCATAGCCGGCCAAGACTACAAATGCATGTCATCAATTTCAAATATAATATACATGATTTATTTTTTCTATGTATCAAGTAGTTACACACAATTTTCTTAAAATTTATGTAGATTTAGATAATTTAAATCAAATGAATTTATTCAAATTTTATATATTGAAATTAATTTTTTTTAATAAACTTTAAATTTCAAATTAGATGATGATATACAATAAATCTGGATGGTTTTTTAGTAGATAAACTTCCACGTTAAATGAAATACAAATGATCTATATCCCTTTTATCATGTACATAAAACTTGATTTTAATAAATTAAAAGATCTACGTTAACTGATAATAACATTTAAAAATTACATTACAAAAAATTACAATAAATTAAAAAAAGATTTGACAATACCAATCAAGTTACAATTAAATACTCTTTCAAACACCTATATCATACTCTTTCAAACACCTATATCATAATTAAATAGTGTGTTTAGCTAAACACCTATATCACAATTAAATCGTGTGTTTAGCTAAAGAAGTTATGGGTCAAAAATCTTATCCAAAAACATCTCATAAGAATAAATAAAAAAAATAATTCATATTTTTATCTATAAATTCAAAATAGAGAAATAATAAAAATCGCTAGATATACACAAAATTATATTTCAAATAAAAATTAGAGACTTATTATTGGGTTTTTATCCATAAATATTTATATTTTAAAAAAATAATTTATTAAATATTTGATCTTATCTTCTTAATTTTATTTTAAAATTAGAATACTTATTTGTTGGGTTTTCATCCATAAACAGGTTATTCTTAAAAATTATCGAATCTAAATTTTAATTAGTTAAACTAAAAACTCTTTAAAATAATTTTCATAGGATAAAAATGAAACTTTAATGACTAAAAATTGTTCATAAGATTAGAATACTTCGGCATCATTCATTCATAAAAATAAAGTGTATGAGTGACTACAAATGGATGACATCAATTTCATACATAATATACCAATTGATGATTTATTTTTTCTATGTATCAAATACTTCCATACAAATATTTTTTTAATTTATATAAAGTTTTTAAAAATTGTTATGAAGTTGGCGTTATCGGAAATATATATATATATATATATATATATATATAGGTTTAGATAATTTAAATCAAATGAATTTATTCAAATTTTATATTAAAGTATTTTGAAATTATTATTTAACAAACTTTAAATTTCAAGTTAGATATTTTGTGAAAAAAAGATTTTATGGTACAGTAGATAAGTTTAAAAAATATTAAATTTAAAATCAAATAATATTTTTAAATTAAAAAAAAAGATTATTTATTAGGGTTTATCCAAAACTACATTAAATACGGGATGTAAAACTAAGTCATAAAATAAAAGAGAAATTAAAAAGATCACAACACTCCTCAGTTTAGAAAAGATGGGAGCTTCTCAATTGTTATGGGTGTTACTGTTTTTGTGTGTAACAGCAAAAGCAAAACAAGAAATAAATAATAATGTATTCAATGTCATGGATTATGGTGCTTTTGGGGATGCACAAAGAGACTCAACAGAGGTTTGAATTTTAATTGATTTTTTTATTGATTTTCCATTGCATTCATGTCTTTGTTTTACTGTGTTTTTTTTTAATTCATTGATTCCATATAAGATTTGAAGTTCTTAGGCTTCATGCTATTCTTGTGTGCATTCACTTTATATATAAAAAATATTTCTTGTGTTGATTTTTCATTAAATTCATGTCTTTGTTTTCCTTTTCTTTCTTTTTTATAAATTTCACTTGTTCCATATAAAATTTTAAGTTCTTAGGCTTCATGTTTCGTTAGTGTGCATTCATTTAAATATAAAAATATATATAATGTAATTGATTTCTTGTATTGATTTTTTATTAAATTCATGTCTTTGTTTTCCTTTTTTTTCATTGATTCCACGTAAAATTTTATGTTCTTAGGTTCATGTTATTCGTTTGTGTGCATTCATTTATATATATATAATATAATTCAATCGATTTCTTGTATTGAATTTCATTAAATTCTTGTCTTTGTTTTCCTGTTTTTTTTTTTATAACATGCATTGATTCCATATAAAATTTTAAGTTTATAGGCTCCATGTTATTCATTTGTGTACATTTATACATATATAAAAAATATAATTTAATTGATTTCTTGTATTGATTTTTCATTAAATTAATGTCTTTGTTTTCCCCTTTTTTTAGACATTCATTGATTCATATAAAATCTTAAGTTGTTAAGCTTCGTGTTATTTATTTATGTGCACAATTTTGAATTAGCCAACTGAATTGTAAGAGGAAAATTAGGGTTTCTTTGATGAGAAGTGAATGGATTAGATTTAATTAGAAATTTTTACAAGTATATTTTTTATAGATGGAAAGAAAGTTTAATGAACATTTTTTTTATCTAATAAATTCAATTTTGCTGATAAATTTCACAATATCTATTTAATAATATTCAGTTCAAAACATGATATTTTAATCTAATAACATATTCCACATAAAAATGAAAAGTTTTACCATCAATCAATCATCTATATAATTTCTTACTTGAATCCATGGTTTCTGAAGTAATGAAAAAAAAATTAGAAAAAAAATAAATAATAATTGCAAATAATTTCCTGTCTTTGGATAATTCTTTTTCACATTAGATGTTGAGATAGATTGAGATGTGCAACCGTGCTTTGTTTTAATAAGACACTATATATTTGGAAAAGAGAGTCCCTGGGAGCCTTAGTTTTATTGATTAGATCTTCTCTTTCAAATAACCAGATCACTATTCTGACTAATTCATTTTTTATAAATGCATTTGAAACTTTTTGTATTAGTTTAAAAAAATCCCACAACAAAGTAATAATGATATGTTTCATAGAAACCAAATAAAGCAAATTATAAGGTCACATAAATGTATGTGAACATTTATGAATTAAAAAAAATATTTCTTAATCCAAAAAGTATAGATCGCTTAGATGATTAAAAAAAAAATTATTTATGATTGCATTTTTTCCTTTATGTTTTTGGACTATGTCATTCTAAAATTAAAAATAAGACAGATGTATCTTTATTCAATTAATATTTATGTATTCATGACTCTTTAGGCCTTTATGACCACATGGACCAATGCATGCAAGGCCAATGGAACGGTGAGGCTTCTCATCCCCAACGCGACATTCTCGGTTGGTCCATTGATCTTCAATGGACCGTGCCAGGGTTCCATGGTGGTCGAGGTGATGGGGGTGTTAAAGGCGTTAACCTACAATAACTCGAATGGTTGGGTTATGTTTGAGAACATCGAGGGCCTAACGATCACTGGAGGTGGCACATTCGACGGTCAAGGGGCTTCAGCTTGGTCACAAAACGTGTCCTCTTTAAGGATCCTTCCTACTGTAAGTCTTTCCATTTCCAATAAGGAATGACATGTGACAAGATTATGATATTTCTAGTCATGTGCCAGTCACATAGAGTTCAAAATATATTTGATTAACATTTTTGTTACATGTGACAGTCCATTCAACTAGGCAAGGTGATCAATGCAACTGTTAGTGACATCAGATCACTCAACAGCAAGCTATTTCACATGACCGTCGGCGACTCCAAAAACATTGTCCTCCAGAACCTGACCTTCACCGCCCCGGCCGATAGTCCCAACACTGATGGCATCCACATCGGGAGATCGACCAACGTGACCATCACCGACTCAACCATCAGCACCGGGGACGACTGCATCGCCTTCCTATCGGGGAGCACTAACGTCTCAGTCTCTAACATCCAATGTGGTCCAGGCCATGGCATCAGCATCGGGAGCCTAGGGAGATTCCCGAATGACGAGGACGTATCAGGGTTGACCATCTCGAACTGCACCCTAACCAGAACGCAGAACGGTGTCAGGATCAAGACATGGCCTAGGCCGAACGCATCCTTGGTACACAACATCACGTTTGAGAACATCATCATGAATGATGTCCACAATCCTATCATCATCGATCAACAGTACAATCCGCGGTACTCTGTAAACATGGTAAGCAACATCAGACCAATCACAAAATTGATGCCATCCATAAAATATGATAAGATTATATGTCATTTTTATGATTGGTTTGGTCACCAAATTGATATCATTCTTTTGTTTGTTCAGACATCATCGCATGTGCAAATAAGTAATGTTAGCTTTAGAAACATAAAAGGCACGTCCGTATCAACAGTGGCGGTTAGCCTTGTGTGCAGCGATAGCGTGCCTTGCCAGAATGTGGAGCTTGAGAACATCGACTTGAAATTCTACAAGAAGGGAAAGAAAACCAATGCTGTTTGCGTGAATGTTAATGGATCTTCTTCTGGGGTTGAGAACCCTCCATCTTGTTTATAAGTCATCAGGCCCGGATCCAGTCAGGGATGTATCCTGTCACAGACTGCTGTTCAAGAGTAACATGTGATAAACATCTAAGATTCGCGACATTTCATGTCATTGAGAACTGATGAGACATGACTTAGATTCCATGAAGTGTGCATATGTTGTTTGATTGTTTGTTTTCTGTTTTAGAAAGCTAGGCATATAAGCAAACATATTGTTATTTGTTTAGATTGTTATTTGTTTGCTTTGCTTTGTTTTACTTGTTTGTGCTTTTTTTGTGCTTGTTATTTAGTTTCTTAAAATGAGACAATGTTTTTTGGTGTCAAGTTTGTTCTGACACCAACATGTCCTGTTATCTTGTAATTATGCAATAAAATGTTCATCTGATTATGCACAATGTGATGTCTATGTTTTTTTTTTCCTCAAACAGGAGCAATGTCACACCATTCAACTATAAAAACCATTGATTGTAACAGGCAAATCTATGACTAACATAGATTGGATTCTGTTGTTTTTTTAATTAGATGGGTATGTGCACACCTTTATCATATAAAGTATATATTTTAGGGGAAGTTCGAATCTCTCATGCTTATTTGTATCAATGGCCTTCCAAACACACACATTACGAAAGCAAAGGATAACCAAGATTGATTGAAAAAGTACAAAGGAAAAAAGATATACACTGCCCCATTTGTAGCCCATTTTACAGCCCATGATTTTTTAAAAATCATACACTCATCTTTTGCATACTATTATATGAACTGAAGTATATACTAAGATACATTAATGCATTTTTTTTCATAATAAAAAAAAATTGGGTCATATACTATGTTAGAACTCATACGCTAAGATCAGTATATACTAAGTTATCTTAGTGTATAGGGCTAAAAACGGGCTGCATATATCAGCGCCCACAAAATATATTTTCATATTAGCCACACATGAAACACAGATTGTAATTCCCTCAACCTATCTATCTCGATTGATGGAATTTTTTTTTAAAAGAATAATTTTTTTTTCTTTTTAAGGTTTACCTGTGTTAAGGGTAGGTATTTGGTTCAAGTTTTGACACTAACTTACTTACTTGTTTGTTAGCGATTATTCGAAATAATTTTCTATGAGATCGAAGTAAATAGGCGGAGGACAATCATCAAAAGAACAAACAGGTTATTCAGAATTTGGTAAAATATATAATATCAATTATTAGTGATCAATTTTTTTGAGGAGAATCTTATTGATAACATTGATTAAACTGATGGATCTTTTGGTTCTCAAATTTCAGTAATATTTCAAGTGAAGGAGCTTCACAATGAGGATGGCTCGAATTCTTATTTTACGGGCAACTCTGGTCTCAAAATAAAACATCAGAATAATGTTATATGCAATATAAGGTATAGACATCAAGGAAAGCAAGCCAAATAGAAAAAAATGCATCTAACAAGATGTTCACACGCTACCTCAGTCTCCTCCAATCTCAAGCACTTCTTCAAGGATTAATTTAAAAACACTAAACGAGCATCGCATGAGGCCCTGTAAAGCAGAGAGATACGCTCTCGCTCCTGATTCACATGCTCTTCTGCCCGGCCATATCGATGACTCATGAAATAGATTCTCTCCAAAACTACGGCATTCCCCAATAAGAGTTCAGCTAACTCGATCTCTTCCTCACTCCCTGAGAAGCACGACATACTGATCTCCCTCAGATAATTCAATGCATAACACCCATCTATGGCACAAGTTCTTCCATTTCCTTTGTTACCACTATAGATGAACTGCAGCGAAAAAAGAAAAAAGAAAGCTCATTATATTCGATATGCCAGATGGAATCCAAGTTCAATCACAGTAAAAATAGATTTAGCATCTTCCTCCAACAAACAAACACAAAAAAAAAGGAAAAAGGAAGCTATTAGCATATAACCCACCCTAATCCAGAGTTTTTCTAGGTGTCGAAAGTGTTGAAGACCAGCAGCTATGATACCATTTGTGAGCTCTACACTCTGTGATGGTTTATACAGGTACAGTAACTTCACATCATCAAACATACCGGGAAGCGCTTGAAATCAAAGTCATCGATATACTTCATTTCAATGCAGAAAGAATGAATGAATTATTAGGCAAACTCACAAAAACAAGAAAGGCGTGCAGAAATGAAACTTATAAATTCGTTGAAAGTTCAATCGCATACCTTGAAAATATCTACAGCATGATCTGAACACACAGACATATGAAATCTTTTGAGAACAACTGCGCTCCCTAATAGAAGCTTGAGCAACTGCATCCCTGCCTCTTCTGGGCAGAATCTTTTCACCTGGATCGTCTTCAAATGATTCAATGGATAGTACCCTTCTATAGCACCAGTGATGGGCATGCCATTTCTTTGTTCTTCCAAATGATTGTACTGCAGCCATTTATTCTCATCAATTAGTACCAGTAAAGATTAGTGAATATAAACAAGAGAGAGAACCCACCTCGATTGAGAGATTTTCTAGACACTGAAAATGTTGAAGACCGGCAACAATGGCAACAATGGTACCATATGTGGGCACCCCACTACCTGACCGAAGACCGTCACAAAGATGCAGATTCAATGACTTGATGTTGTCGAACAGACCTGGATAACACTTGAAATCAATATCCACAAGGTACTTCGCTGGGAACTTGGAGAGTTCTTTTAGACATCGAAAGTGTCGAAGGCCTGCAATTATGGTAGCATTTATGGTCTCTTCAAAATTTCCCAGATTCAATGACTTCACATCGTCAAACAGACCAGGGAAGCGCTCAAAGTCATGATCGCCGAAATCAAGATCATCCATACTCTTCAGATCCGTACAGAGAGGGAAAGAATGGAGATTATTAGACAAAGGCATCAATAAACATCACAATTTAATTAAAAATTGCATGTTTGGCACCTTGAGAATCTCGAGACCTTGATGTGGTTGCATGGGCACATGGAATTTTTCAAGAACGGTCCCTCTGCGTAATAGAAACTTGATTAGCTGCATCCCTGCCTTTCTTGGGAAGAATTTCATAACTTCGATGGTCTTCAAATGATTCAATGGATGATGCTCATCTATAATACAAGCAGTGGTTTTGAAATCGTAGCGCCAATGTGGGCACTGCAGCCATATAGCCAATAGTGTGTGCACTAAATTAAACATGCACTAAATTCATCTTAATCCAAGCCAAGGCAAAGCCATACTAAAAAGATCAGAATAAACCCACCATAATCCAGAGCTTCTCAACACATGGAAAGTGTCGAAGGCCTTCAATGAGGGTACGATATGGGGATTCTTTCTCATTATATAAGCGCTCAACACCATACGTCGCATCCACATGCAACTGCTTCACATTATCGAATAATAGATCAGGAGAACGATCAAGATCAAGAATAATTTCCTTCACATAAATAACCAATCATTAGACAAATATTCGAAAACGACAAATGTTATATATATATATATATATATATATATATATATATATATATATATATATATATATCCGATAAAAAAAAACACAATCGGCTCCCTATATATATATATATATATATATAGTCGGATGATAATATGCGGGACGTGCGGTCGTGCGGGACCTTTCGTCCGATCGCGGGTCCAGATCGCACACGGTCGGGGGCGATTCATCTCGACCGTTGGATGCATGGACCCGCGATGGACGAACGACGTCGTTCCCGCAGACCGCACGTCCCGCATATTATCTCCGACATATATATATATATATATATATATATATATATATATATATATTAAAAAAAACACAATATGATGATCTGCACCTTAAGAACAAGATCATGGATGGTCAGGCTCTCTACACTCTTGACATAAGAAAAAACAATCTCATTGAATTGAAAGATGGGGTTTTTGTATCTGAAGTACATGAACAGGGTGGCTTCTCGCAATGCGGGTACACCCTTCAGAGAGAGTGTCCCTCTGAAGAGTTTCAAGTGAAGTACCCGTAGTTCCGCGGCCGGACCAATCTCCACATCTCCATATACACATACATCCAATGTCTTCAGCCTATACGCATTGCGTTCAGAGAGCACGAGCCGACTCATACAGTCCACACGGATCGACTCCAATGGAGGGCATAAGTCCAACATGGACGCAAAACTCTTATCAGATAGACAAACTTTACTCAAAGACACCGACTTTAAACGCCCAAAACAAGAGTCTTTGAAACCGCCCCAAATTGGGGAGCCTAGCCAAGGAAACCCCGAAAGACTGCATTGGTCCAGCGTTAGTGATCGTACCGATCAGAGGATTCGAATCAGAGAGAGAACCGACGGCCTGAATCGATCGCTTTTCAGGTTCCAGCGGCCGCCGCCGCCGCCGCCGCCGCAGTGGAAGCAGACGACGAGGTCTCTGATGGAGGAGAGACCAGCGGCGAAGCGGAGCCATTGATCGGGGACCGGAGGGGTTGCTTTGCCGATGAAGAAGTCGAGGTGGAGGAGGCGAACGTGGGTTGTTGGGTTGGAGAGGCGGAGGAGGCCGTTGACGATGTCGATGTAGTTTTGACAATGGCGGAGGCGATTCTTCTCGCAGTCGTTGGGCTTGTAGTGGTCGCCATGGATGGATTTGTAGCAGTAGTCGAGGGTGGGGATGGAAGAGAAGAGGTCCCTCCATCGCTTGGAGAGGGACCTTGTTTGGACCCTCTCTTTGATTTTCAATGAAGAGAGGATTTGGTGTATCACATCGTCTGGTAATTCACTCAACCTATCAACCTCCATTGATGTTTTTTTTTTTTTTTTTTTTTTTGTCCTCTTCAAAAATTAGGTCAAGAGATTTGACGATTTGAGGGTGTTTGGGTATACATACACAATCTCTCAAATTTCTGGTATTATTCTGGTATTACTATTTCGTAGGACAATAGAATAAGGAAAAAGTTACATCCCATAATATTATATATTATATATACAGTATATCATAGAAGCTGTACTCTATCCCCTGTTTGGGGTGGAGAATAAACACTGGATATGGAAGAATACAGTAGAATAGCTCTCAAACAGCTGTTTGTTTGACAAGAATAAATCTGGATAGTTATACCTTGATAAACTAGGATAAAACCTTATAATTATTCTCAGAAAATGGTAGAATTATTTATCATGGTTTATCTATGCCAATGGATAAAAACACTCTTATCTGTCATTTTAAAAAAATTATCTTACCTAACACTCTCTGCACATATTCCAAAAACTATCACATCTATCATATCACACACACATCTCATACTTATTCTCAAACACAAATAATTTATACAGGAATATAATTGTCATTTAAAAAGTTATAAACTCTTATCCATCTCTTATCTACCATTTATCCTTACTTTATTCAAGGTGAATCAAACAACAAAAAAATTAATTTTTCGTTTCCCAATGAGAATAACAGAAACGACAACCAAACAAAAATTTACTTATTCAACATGGATTGCTATCTATCCCAGTATAACTATCAAGGGTGAATAATCTTATGTCACACCCCAAACGGGCCCATGGGTCCGTTTGGATAGAGACATAAGTTATTCTGGGGTTTATACTTATTCCAGGAATTATTGACTTTATCAATGGAATAAGAGATTTTCAGTTATTCTCATTGGGAAACGTAATAATAAAGATTGAGGTGTTTGGTTGATGAAGAATAAGATATGAATAATGTGTAAAAAGTTGATTTAACATGTGGGCCCTATTGATGTATAAGAGGTGATGACAGATAATTTGATGTGATGACATGTGATTTGATAGGTGAGTCTCCTTATTCCAGTGAAGAAATAACACAATTCCACGGGTGGACTTGGAATACATATACCAGCTTATTCTCTCCTTATTCCGCATAGTTATACCCTCTTATTCCGTCTACCCAAACACCTGTTTTGTCTATTCCTCCCCTATTCCACTCCTATTCCACTAGCCAAATGGCCCCTATAATAATATAGTATATCATAGTGAATTAGATTGCAAACAGGATTGCGTGTATATGCGCTAAATAGAATAAACATTTTTGGGTGGGTACATTATCGATGGATTAATTATGATTTTCTCTTAATTAATATTTAATGTGAACAAAATTGGAAAAATCCAAATAACCCCTTGACTTTTTCTAAAGTCCATGTAACCCCTTAAAAACATCTATGTAAATTCAAATAGCCTCCTGAGTTAAATTTCTGTTGATAGATTAGGATTATTCTGTGAATATTCTGTTTGGTTAACCCTGGTTGAAAAACATAACATGCCAAAAAAATTCCTATAATGTGTTAAAAAGATGAAAAACTCATTGTAAATGACGATTTTGCCCCCTTACGATAGAGTTTTATAATCTATTTAAAATAGTAAAATCATGTACACGAGGTTACTGCATTTTTAACAAATTGTAGAAGTTTTTTTTTATACTGTGTTTTCTGTTTGGGTCAACAAAATAAAATATTCATCATCTGTCAATGGATGTTTAACCCATAGGGTTATTTGAATTTATAAAGGTATTTTCAAGGGGTTAAAAGTTATGGGGTTATATGGATTATAGGTCCGGTGTTCTCTTTTAATATCGAGTTTTGATGGCTACCACGAATTCGTTTAAGTATGAGAACTCTTTCACATTAAATTATATACATCCAGATGCAATTGCTTCACATTATTGAATAGATCAGGGGAGCAATCCAGATCAAGATTAAGAATTTCCTTCACATCATGTATGAATAACCAATCATCAGGACAAATATATGTTTTGACAACAAATTAAGACTGAAGCACATGTAGTTCCTAACTAATCATATGTTCATGTACTTTCCCAAATTCCAATCCTTCCATCAAAAGATCTGTTTTTTTAAACATCTCACATTGAATGGCATTGACAGTTTAAATTCCAATCATATTCTCAAAACACAATTCCAAAGAGCCACAAAACTGAGATCAATAATGCAACCTTTCTCTTAAAGATTTCAATCCATAACAAAGGCAGACACACTGCATCATTGGAGCTACATAGGTTAACAAATCAAAAATTGAAAAACCAAAACAAATACATTACCATGAAAGAGAAGTGAGAGAAAAAAAATATATGATCCCAAACATATTATTGCACACAACAATGAGGCCATTTTCATTTTTTTTAGCTCTTTCTTTTCCTTCCAGATTTGAGGATTAAAGATTTTACTTGGCACTGGCAAGCTCCTTGCGGAGGAGTTTGGCAGCGGCGACCATGGCGGCGAGGGCGGGCTTGACCTCCGCGTACTTGCGGGTCTTGAGACCGCAGTCGGGGTTCACCCAGAGGATGTTGGTCTCGAGCACGGCCAACATCTTCTTGATGCGGTCCGAGATCTCCTCCATGGAGGGGATCCTTGGGGAATGGATGTCGTAGACGCCTGGGCCGATGCCTGCGCCGTACTTGACGCCCTCACGGAAGACGGAGAGGAGCTTCTCGTCGGAGCGGGAGTTCTCGATCGTGATCACGTCCGCGTCCATGTCGATGATCGAGTGGATGATGTCGTTGAAGTTGGAATAGCACATGTGCGTGTGGATCTGTTGGTCGCAAAATTTTAGGACCAGTGATCAGTGTTCGCATCTCTAGACTCCAATGAGTTTGAAAAACAGCTTTTTTCACTTAAACTAATTTTTAAAAATAACTTTTCAGGATACATACTTTTGTTATATCCTCTGTTAGATAGTCAAAAGATATTAAGTGCACATGCACTGATTTTCTTGTAAATAATCATAACATATGGTGGCATTTTCATGGATTTGTTTTTTTCGTGTTTGTGTGATGGGTTTTCATTGGACAATACAGAGATTATATGTGATTCACAAAGGATCTAAACGTTCTGAAAACCTGCATTTGGGAACGTGTTTGGAGAACACTTGAAGATTTTGCTATTTAAGAAATCCAGATTCATCCAAACTCCCCAAACGCGATTCCAAATGTTGCCTAAATAGATGGGAGAAAGGTGGGAGTACCTGTGTGCTATCCTTGACACCGCAGTTGGTGATACGGAAGGAGTGGACGGCCCAATCCAAATAGAAGGCTTCTTCAGATTTGCGCAGAGGAAGGCCTTCCCTCAATGCAGCCTCATCAATCTGGATGACCTGCAAACATAATAATATCGGGATTACTAGGGGTGCATTCATGAAGGATTTTTTTTTTTTTACCATAGTGATGTCAATGGTTTGGATTTAAAAACTATGGCTAACTCGTTAGGTTCGGTAGAGATGGTGCAAGAGAAGGAGCACTAAAAATGTCCACTAACCGTAATACCGGCGGCCTCAAGGTCCTCGACCTCATCCTTGATGGCCAGAGCAATTTGGTAGCATGTCTCAAACCTAGCAATGAACACATGCAATGTTAGCAACTTTCAATGAAAAAATCTGTTCGGCAATTGGTTTCAAACGAGGCCTCAGACGAACATCTCACCTTGGTTGATCATTTCTGACAAACGACCAGTTGAGGATGGTAACTGGACCAGTCAACATTCCCTTCATCGGACGGCTGGTCATGCTCTGCGCCATGCTCGACCAGAACACAGTCATGGCCTTGGGACGGCTCACATCACCATAGATGATTGGTGGCTTCACACAACGAGATCCATAGGATTGCACCCACCCATTGACTGTGAATGCGAATCCTGACAACTGCTCTCCGAAATACTCAACCATGTCGTTCCTCTGCGCATTAAAAAAAAATCAGTGAGATTTTGTCAATTCCATTTGAAATGAGTCTACAAATGTTTTCGTTGTTCGGGCTCACCTCAGGCTCTCCATGAACCAAGACATCAATGTCAAGTTCTTCCTGCAGCTTGACAACCTGAGCAATTTCCTCCTTGATACCCTTAACATACACCTCCTCGGAGATCCTGCAACAAAAATTAGACATTGAATGAGTCACTTACATGCAAGATTACAAAAGAAAATTAAAAGTAAAACTATTGTTGAATAGAACCTACTTGTTGGCCTTGTATTCACGGCGCAGCCTCCTGAGCTCTATGGTCTGAGGGAAAGACCCAATCGTGGTCGTGGGAAGAAGTGGGAGATTCAGCTTCTTCTGCTGGGCCTCAAGTCTAGAACTCACATTTGTAGCCCGGCGGTGGTCAGAGCCCTTCAGTGCAGCAGCCTATAAAAGCAAGACATAATAGCATCACTTAAGTAAAATAAGTATACATACAGCAATAAATTATGCACAACATTTTAATGTACTTACAGCCTTTTGAACCTCCGCGTTGTTGACCCTGGGAGAGGACTTCCTCGAAGCCTGGGCAGCAGCGTTGGCAGCGAAGAAAGCCTGGAGATGATACTAAATAGTTAGAGACCGACAAATGTTAAATGTGGTCAGTTGATGTTAAGGCAGTGCATAAGTAACTACCTCATCCTTGTGACCAGCCAAAGCCTTTGCCAAGGCGTTAACCTCAACAACCTTTTGAGCAGCGAAAGCCAACCACGATTTGATTTCGTCGTCCAACTTGGTCTCGTTTACGAGGTCAACAGCGGTGTGTTGGAGTGAGCAGGAGGTGGAGACGACGAGCTTGTCTGTTCAAAAGAAAAAGGGTGTTAACATAGTTCTCCAATATAGTTCAAACAAAAGAAGCAAGCCTGTCAATTATTCAAATTCAAAAAATGTGCATGTGCTCCATATTTGTATCCAAAAATCAGAAACTATCCAATATTCGAGTATCTGACGTACAAATATGAATATCAATAAATCCATTCCGAAAATATATCCAAATCTGACATATATTGTGAGATTATAAAAGTTTGTATTATATACTGTTCAAATTCAATTATCCTGCATTCTTAATCATAATCTTTGAAGGAGACAAAAGACTCTGAAATCTCAATTCTAATTTTTTCATCTCTATGTCACTTGATCACCCAAAATAATGTCATTAAACATGTCAATTAACCGAAATTTTTTTGCATCTGCTCCAAATCTGAAAATATTATTATCCGTATCTGAATGATTTAGGATATAATCCAGATGTTAAGGTATCTGATCCATGGACGGGCTTAAAAAGAAGTGAAATGAATACCTTTGCCTACAATGGTCTCAAGCTCCTTCAAAGTACTGAGGGAAGAAGCCAGATCAATCGCCCAAATGTTCCTTCCATCCACAACACCGGCAAAAAGATACTTGTTTGCAGGGAAACCTGCACTCTTGATCAAATCGAGAGTCTTTTCTCCACGGACTAGATCAAATCCAAGCCCAGTAACAGCTTTCAATGAAGTGATGGTCCTGGGGAAAAACAGATACACATATAAGTAAAATAATCTATTAAGACGTATGTTAGCATTATGTCTAAAACTTTGTTCTCCATCTTCTTAAACAACTTACTTGTATGCTGCAGCAGGAACATCGGCAAAGTAGGTTTCAATGAGAACATTCAAGCCAGACAGGGATGACTCTAGTTCTGAATAGGCCAGGGTAAATGCCTGAAGTTGGTGAGAATCAAGATCCTTCACCAGTGTCGGCTCATCGAATTGGATCCATGAAGCACCTGCTTCCTTCAATTCAGCAATGACTTCCCTGAACACAAGTATTCAAATAACCTATAAGTAAGATATAAAGGGAATAACAGTATCAGAAAAAATTGAATCATACAATGTGCTACAAATAAGCTTTTATAATCCTTACTGATACACTGGCAGAATTTTTTCCAACAGAGAGAGAAGAGGAAAGCCTTTCTCAACTCCCTTTGCAGGTTTTGAGAGCAGCAAATAAGAAACAGGTCCAACAAGGACTGGAACCGTGTCAATCCCAAGCTGCAGTTAAGGAGGAAAGTAAATATTCAGGACAAACAATCCAGTAAATGTTTATTCTTGCAGGTTGTTTAGACGAAATTTTCAAAGGAGTTAACAAGATAACACGATAGCAATGAAGAATTAGCACTACATAATTTTGTATCATTATGATAAATTGATTTCACATTAGATGTTCTAGTTAACCTATATATTGAAATATGCTGAAGAGATAGAAAAATTTCAAGACATGCACTTTCTTCCAAGTATGAGAGTGTGAGAAACAAAAAAAACGACGCTTGCTGTAAAATGAAGAGCAAACTTGAAACCATAGTTCAAAACCATGTGCGGTGGGGTCCGCACATGGCATATGCGGCCGCATGTACCGAACATGCGGTCGCACATAGGGTAAGATAATCGTTCGAACCCCCAACGGTCTCTTACCGTTCGAATTGCGTTCGAACAGATTTCGAACGGTAAGAGACCGTTCGAATTCCGTTCGAACAGAAGTTCGAACTCAGAGGTAGGTTTTACCGTTCGAACTGAACTTCGAACGCCCTCTTACCGTTCGAACGGAATTCGAATGGTAAGAGACCGTTTGAATTCCGTTCGAACGGAATTCGAACGTGCGCCGCATATTGGGTATAATGTGCGCCCGGGGGGCGCACATCAGCATGTGCGGCCGCACGTACTGGTACGTGCGGCCGCATTTCAAACTATGCTTGAAACTCTTTTATTGTTCACGCACCGCTTTGGCCTCATTGTACTCAGTGACTGCTTTGTGAGAAGCATAGCAAAACTTCGTGTTCGGCCCCAATTCAGGGACAATGAAATGGCTGTATCAACAAGCGGAAAGCACACATCAATACGTGGTACAAAACAGATCCTTGTTTGCACAGTAATTAAAACCAATTAGATGATTTGTTACTACACTTACTAGTTGGTGTCAAACCACTTGGTCATCTCCATGGCAGGTAGCGAGGCATTACCTCTCGCCATGGAGAAGTAGGTAGAGAAACCAATCTCTCCACCCGTCCAGTTGTACCGGTCGGGGACAGCGCCAAGCATGGCAGTTGTGTCGAGCACCTGATCGTAGTAGGAGAAGGTGTTGCTTGGGATGTACTTGGTCCCAGCTGCAGCCATCTGCTTCCAGATGGATGACCTGAGATCCGCTGCAACCTTCTGCAAGTCCTCGGCACTGCTCTTCCCATCCCAAAATGATTCCAAGGCAAACTTGAGCTCTCTCTTTGGCCCCATGCGAGGGTATCCAACGATGTGTGATGCCATCTTTCTAACAGATGCAAGAAATAAAGAAAATGAGACAAGCATGCTATTTATCAAACCACATAAATTCATGCATATGAAAAACTGAATGCTAAAGAAAAATTATACTGATGAATGGGGAAAAAATGCCAAATGGTCAACTGAATAGGGAAAAAATGGTACAAACTGATGTCATACACACTATCATGTCTACCCAACACACTATCATATCATTTGTGGCAGACCCCTTAGCGGGGTGGTCGAGGCACACCCTCTCCCAAGGAGAGGTCGGGGATTCGATTCTTACCAAGCAAAAAAAAAAAAACACACACACACACACACTATCATTTAAAAAGTTACATTGAAAACATTCATGATATTGACATGTCAATTTAGTTCCCATTTATTGGCCCATTTGTTAGTCCATGTGGCATCCTTGCCTATGAAACAAATGTAAAATGAGTATTATGAGAGTTAAAACTGGCCCTTTCTGGATACTATGAAAAATGTGTTTAGAGGTAAGGGCAGATAATGACTAATAACAAATGTACAGTAGATTGAGTGGCTATAAAAGTCCCTTCTTTTTTAACTATTTCCACAAGGAATCCAAAAGCACAAAGAAGAGGGTGAGTGGGTGGCATAAAATCAGTTAAAACAGTCATGCATGCATTGATTAAAAAATGAATAAGTTAAACAGATCTAGCTTTTTAGCCAGATTGTTCAGTCAGATTGACCAAGTAATAGCAAAACATAAAGTAGATTGAGAGGCTATAAAGGTCCCTTCTTTTTTTTGCTATTTCTACTCTATAATTAAATAGGCCAAACAAAACCCAAAGTCACAAAAATGGGACCCAAAATCAGTTAAAATATCCATGCATGCATTGGAAAAAAAATTAAACAAATCGAACATATATCTAACCCAATCTAGCTTTTACAACAGATTGTTCAGTGTCAAATATTGAATTCATGTTGGATTTAATCAGATCGTCTAACTAATTGGAAAAACATTTAGTAGATTTGGAGCCCTTTTTTTTCTTTTTACTATTTCTCTACTCTCTAACTGATAGCCACATGGAATCCAAAATCACAAAAAAATGGGTCCCAAAATCAGCTAAAACCACCATGTGCAAGCATTGATAAAACAAATTAGAGAAACCAATCAGATATATAATTAGATCTAGATTTCAAACCAGATTGTTCAGTGTTAAATATTGGATTTGTGACAGAATTAATCAGATTGTTTTAAGTAATAGCAAAACATACTGTAGATTGGGAGGCTATAAAAGTACTTTGTTTGTCTGATTGAATTGGTGACAGAAACCAAAATCACAAAAATAAAATAAAAAAGTGACTCAGATCAGTTAAACTAGCCATGCATGCTTTGACAAAAAAAATGTTTTTAAAGAAATTAATCAGATCTGATCAGATCTAGCTTTTGAACCAGATTGTTCAATTTTAAATATTGTATTCGTGTCAGATCGGATCAACCAAGTAATAAAATAACATACAGTAACTGAAAGTCTATAAAAAAAAAAAGACCTTCTTTATTGCTATTTCTACTATGTATTAGCCACACAGATCCCAAAATAAATAAATAACTAAATTAATTGACACTTATCAGTTAAAACAACCATTCATGCATTGATTGAAAAAAAAATTAAAAATGAATCAGATCTAATCAAATCTAGCTTTTAAACCATAATTTTTAGTCGTAAAAATTGAATTCATGTTGGATTTATTCAGATCGACTAAGTAAAGTAGATTGAGTGTGCTATTTCTACTCTCTCATTGAATTGGCCACACAGAATCCAAAATCACAATACAAAAGTGAGTCAAATCAGCTAAAATCGCCATGCATGCATCGAAATATAAAACTAAAGAAACTAATCAGATCCAATCAGATCCAGCTTTCAAACCAGATTGTTCAGTGTCAAATGGTGGATTTGTGTCGGAATACTATATCAGTCCCTTCTTCTTCACTCTTTCTATTCATTAATTGAATTAACCACAGCTAATCCATCCATGAAGGCAATGACAAAAAAAAGAACTTCAAAGAAATCAATCAGATCTAGCACTCAAAACCAGAATATTCATTCAAATCGAATCAGATCTACAAATCCTATCACGTTAGATCCACAGATCTAGCTTCTGAAACGAGAAAAACACACGAATGCATTGAGAAGAAACAGAGATTCAGATCTGCCCAGAACAAGAAGTAGAGATGGTTCACCTTGATTTAGTGTTTCTTCACCGGGAGAGAAACCCTAGTTTTTGATGGTTCAGGAGAGATTGAAAGCACGATTTCGAAGGGGGAGCTCTCGCTGGTTATTTATAGGCCCATATTTTGGAAGAACAGAATTTTTTTTTTCCATTTTTGTTATGTGAGATATTGCTTCGGGGCCCTTCGTTTAATTTTATTCTCTTTGTGTTCCCCGAAATTTTCTTTTGTAAATATAGAACGATAGAGTTATTCATTCCTTATAGCTGTACAGGGTAAATTTTTATATGGTAATATGTATGACAGATTTAAAAAGAAATTATTACATAATATTTGATTTCAAATCAGTCCTCAAAACTACAATGATTCATTTTAAATCTGTCATACATCAATTATGTTTTTTGTTGTTTAGTTTAACTTGAATAAAATGAAGATAAATAGTGGATAATGAATGATAAGTCTATGATTGTTTAAATAATAACTATACTCATGCATAAATAGTTTGGGAATAAGTGCAAAAGATGTGTATGATATTATAAACCGAAAATCAATGCTTGATATTTTACCATATTATTAGAACATGGTTCGGATAAGACGAAAAAGAATAGGTGACATAATTTTGTATGTGAGTGAGACTGTTAGATTAAATTTTTTTAAAATAACACATAAATGTAATCTTATCAATAGGCATAAATTAACCTAATAATTAATTCAGCACCCTGGAATAGTTATTAGACCCATTCTTAATTTTACAAATGGATTATTTTATATTAAATAATAAAAATACATTAAAAAAGTTTATTTTGCATCTAAAAAATGCTTACAAAATTTATTAAAGAACTTATAAAAAAAAATTTATTTGTTTAGCATTTTATCTTATGTGCAAATATAGTGTGCTCTCCACGACTTCAATTTTACCTGATAATAACTAAGACTGAACTTAAACTTGATATAATTTGACGCTAAAGATCAGTTTGATAACTATAATTAAAAGGAGAATTTTTCATTTCTCAAAAATCCAATCCCCATATATTTCTTCGAAATGCAACAAATATTGATATTGCATTAATTATATATATATGAGCTGAATCAAGTAAAATTTGAGTCAAACTTGTTTCCTAATAGAGCCTCATATTCTTGTGGAAGTGGTTTGATTTATTTATTTTGAACATTTTAGTCATTTTTGGTCATGTTTCATTGTTTATAGAATAATTGTTCAATGTTGTTGTTCAATGTTGCATTTGGAATGTGCATGACTTTTTCTATTAACAGGGGCCTTAAATTGATTCAAGGGTCAAAGCCAAATGAGTTTTACGGTTAAAGAGGATAAAATTCAGTAATATAAAATGCAACATATCTTTTCTAAATTAATTCTAAACAAAGAACTTGCCCCTGATTTATCTAGTCTAGGTAGTGAAACAGGGTGAAATAATAAGTGTGAATAAATAAAAAATATGTTTATTTACTAAGATAAATAAATGTAATTATGTTAGAATAGATGAAGATAAGTTGGTATTAGACATTCAAGTCCCCCTAAAATTATAATGTTATATTGTTATAAGGGATATTCATATGTCAAATCAATTTGTCATCCACCTTCTTATAAATCTCAAGACCTTACATATCAAGTTATTTTTTTACTTTGTACAATTCATTGTTCACATTTTATTCATAAAAAAAATATATTATTACGTTTCTTAATTAGAATAATTGAAAACATATGTAAAAAAATAATAATTTATCATTTATCTATATTTCAAACTATTTACCAAGTTTAGAATAACTTATAGAATAACTTATGTGTGTAGGTATGATTTGTAATAATAATAAAAAAAATGGAAAGGACAAAAGAGTTTGGTGAGTGGGGTTGGTGGTGGAGTGGTGAGAGGCCTCTCTGTCACCACTAAATTAGGGGGTGGGAAAATTTATGAATTAGTCCCTGTCACAACATTTAAAATGCACCCCAAAAAAATTGGTTGGTGAGATTGGATTATATTTTGCCCTTTTTTCATGATTGTGATATGTGGTTTTTGAGTGGTACAATGAATAATATCTCCTCTGTTTTCTTCTTTTTTTTAACCAGTAATTTGTTGACTAGTAATTGTCAATGTTTGGGCTGTGAATTAGTTCACACGTGCTAGCAAGTGAACCTTGTAGCTATTGTCCATGGTGTGACGTAATTTTTTTTTTTTTTTTTTTTTTTTGGGAATGATTGATACTTCATGATAGTTATTAAATTAAAACAATTTATATTTGATTATAATTTTTTATTCTATCATCATTTTTTTTTTAGATAGCATAAAGTATCCAGTCTATTCCAGCCCTCATTAAAATAAGTTTTTCTTAATAATATAGTAAAATTATTTTTCATGAAAAACTATTTTAAACTCGTTTCTTAATAATAATTATCCTCGTATTTTTTTTAAATAGTATACCTCATCCTATTTTATAAAAAATGATATATATACTCAAAAAAATTGTATAGACATAGTTAAAAAGAAAAGTAATTTTTTTTTGTATATGTTATAAATGAGATTATATGTAACAACGCCCATTACCTAATAAAAAAAATGATATGCCCATTCTCATTTGTAACCCTATATGTAGTCCCTTTAGCCATTTTGATTTTCTTTTAAGTACATAATCGCCAAATGAAGCATATGATATTTTGAAAAGTAAAATATATATCTAAATAAATAATACATATTTTATTTTATTGGAAAAAATTCAAATTACCCCCTGTGAAACTGCCTGAAATTCCATATAACCCCCTGACTTTTCCTAAAATCCGTAAAACCCCTGAAAACACCTATGTAAATCTAAATAATCTTCCGAAGTTAAATTTATGTTGACAGACAATGATATTATGCGAATATTATATTTGAGTAACCCTGACTGTAAACATAGTATTCCACAACCCCCCTACAATTTGTCTAAAATGCTAAAAATTATAAGTATATGACAATTATACCCCTCTGAATCAAATTATAAAATCCTATCTAGGAGAGATAATATCATAATTTTTAGAGAATTTTTCACATTTTCAACACATTATAGATAATTTTATATATACCGTGTTTCTAGTCAGAGTTAACTAAATAGAATACACGTAGAATATTCATCATCTGTCAACAAAAATTTAACTTAATGTCGTCTATTTGAATTTACATGGGTGTTTTAAGGGGTTATGTGGACTTTAGAAAAAACCAAGAGGATTATTTAGATATTTTTCAATTTTTATTTTTAATAAATTATTTTAATAAAATAATAAAATAAGACTAGTGAAATATACAGTCCACTGAAAAAATCACTTTTAAAATGTAGAAGGGGCTGCAAAGAGTATTTTGTGTACCAACACTACTAATTGGGTTGTTGACCATTCTTTCTTCCAAAGGCTGCTGTCTCACTCCAACACCAACTGCGATTGTTACGTTTTACTACTACTTCCTAACTTTTATGTATTTTTATTTTCTGAAATATAATCATTTAAAAGTTCTAAAAGAGTTTATATATTATTATTATTATAGGATAGGAGATGTTAGTGGAGGCACGACCAAGAAATCTGAAAGCAAAAAAACACAAAAAAGAGGCCATTGTCATAATGTCATGGTAGGTGCCTATCTTTTTATTTTTATTTTTAAAAAAAACATCAATCATAGTCTCCTTTGACGGTTTGACCCCTCACGTTACTTGGAATTACATAGAGGTGATGTAGACAACAAACCCAGCTACAAATAATTTTCTTTTTTTGGTAACTGGTAAATATTTTTTTTCTCAGTTAAATTCTTTCCTAATCCTCTCACTAAAGAGTTGATTATTTTTATCATCCTACCAAAAAAAATTTGATGCCTGACTATAAACATATAGAAATGAATTATCTATTTTCGTGCTAATTTGATTTTCGATCAATATTACGATCTTAAATTTATTAAATAAAATAAATCAATCCATTACACATTATTCTATTTATGATTTGATATAATTATCCAAACTGAAAGGTTTGGATTTATATAATCCTATGTTTGAAATTCACATTTTGAAACCCCCTCACTTTAGATTTTCAAAACTTTGTTCAGATTTTGTTTGTTAAAAATAGTGTAAAATAATTTTTTTAATTGATTGTGAATGTGGTGTTTTACACTCAACAAGTACGGATGCGTCGGAGCTCCACCTACGAGTGAAGATTTGGGTCCTCGTGTCTAAGATCCTGCACCCAAATGGTCCGTTTGGATAGAGGCATAAGCTATTATGGGGTTTATACCTATTCCAGAAATTGTTGACTTTATCAATAGAATAAGAGATTTTGTGTTTGGTTGTGTTTTCTGTTATTCTCATTGGGAAACGTAATAATAAAGGTTGAGGTGTTTGATTGATGAAGAATAAGATGTGAATTAGGTGTTAAAAGTTTGATTTGACATGTGGGCCCCATTGATGTATAAGAGGTGATGACAAGTGATTTGATGTGATGATATGTGATTTGATAGGTGAGTTTCCTTATTCAGTAGACGAATCACAATTCTATGTGGACTTGAATACAAATACCAGCTTATTCTCTCCTCATTCCGCATAGCTATACCCCCTTATTCCGCCTACCCAAATACCTATTTTACCTATTCCTTCCCTATTCTACCCCTATTCCACCCTAATTCCGTTACCCAAACGGCCCCAAAGAGTCTAGGACACCGGTGTAGTGTGATCAAGGGGATTTCGATGCTCAAGTCAGTGAAGTAAAGAAGATGACTCAAAAAATCAGAAGACTAGATCAATGTTTTTAGTGTTTACTTATGAATTATCCTTCTCTCATCCTGTTCTTTCCTTTTTAGCCGAATGAGTGGCCACGCCATTTTCTGTCCAAAAGTCCCTCTATTAAGTGAATATCTCCTAACATGAAAGATTTCGTGAAGTTCAGTACTAGGGGTTTGTTATAATGTTGTGGTCATGTGGCATAGCCTCATTGGCTCTAATCGTGACCACAATAAGCAGTGGTAGGCTGCTTGTCGGGGTCAGGGCACGTCTCTGCTAATTTGGCTGGGCAGAGCAACCCTAACTTTATCTTACGATGCCAGTGGTCCCCCTCCTCTCGTGACCAGGGCTAAGTCTGGACCTAGGCTCCGAAGCTGGACTCGGGGGCACTCCAACGATCATGTATTGAGAGGGGATCAAATCGAATGGTCAACTGATCCTCCTCAGGTAGTCGGTATGGTTGCCTTTTATGGTGACTAACAAACCGAGCTGTCCTCCTCGGGTGAGAGATCGATCACCCATAATACTTCTCGAGCGTGGAGTCAGTGGATCCTCGGCTAGTTGATATTTGGTTGTAATATTCTGGGTCAAGTCAAACTATTCGTTTACCCAACTTATGAAGACATGTGACTCCTTTGGGTCAAGCTACTCGTTTACTCGACTTATGAGTAAAAAAACATGAATTTCAAAAGATACAAAAACTGTTTTGAAAATCTACTGTTCCAACATTTGAAACGCAGTCTTCCCCTTTCATGATGTTCAAATTATCCTTACACAATTATGGAAACGACATATACATATAACTCAAAATATCAGCTCTCTGGCTAATCCAATTTTTAGTTTAAAGATATTTTGGTAATCAATTTGTGGAGGAATGTGAAAATTGATTTTGATTTCATGTTCGAATTCACATTTGAGAATTTTCATTTTTCAAACACCGAATACACCTAAATGCGAATACCTCTAAATGCGGATTCAAACATGTCTAAAATAAAAATATTAGAAATATCTCTAATAAAATACTTCATTTTAAATGACTCAGCTATATTTAGATCATCAAAATATAATAAAAAATTAAAAATTACTTTTGAGGAATCATATAAAATATTATTCAACCCAATACACTATCACTATTTTTCTTTTATTTTAACAAAATTTATCTAGTAAACAAATTTAACTAAAATGTACATCTCCATCAGAAACGATAATCTTATTTTTTCTCACCAGCAAGAGATCTCATTAAAAGCCAATTTCTCTTTCAGGATCTGACATTACAATATAAAATCTATACTACCTATAAAAGTATCAATTCATGAAAAACATTCATTGGACATATTTACCCTTATCAATTCATGAAAGCCCATTCCTACCCCCAAATGATATTTGATTAGACATATTTACCCTTTCAAATTCATTGAGATCAAATATCCTATATAATGTGTTTAATGCATTTAATTTATACATTTATTTTAATTCTATATATTTATTCGTATTTATCCTTTAACATTCTTCACAATCAATTACATGACTATATGTTTAAATTTAATATATGCAACTTCATTATATTCACAATTTAATAAATTTAATATATCTATATTATTGTGAATATTGTAGATAACCACCACCACTTCAACTCCCATCACTTTCTCCATAACCCCCCTCTCTTCACTTCCCTAACCCTCCATCTCTTTAACACTCCATTATGTACCCCCACTCATATTACTTGTAACATCCAACCTTTGAGTTTCCTCCATGGACCCTATAAATTGAGGGGTATGTAATGTATTCCATAACTAACAAATAGTGAATAAGAATATCTGTGTACTTCTTTTTCTATATGCTTGTGTGTTTTGTTTATGTATTCATATTCTACTTAGTTTACAACACATTAGATTTTGGGTTTGATTTTTTATTGTTCTTTGATTCATTATTAGAATTTCTTTTTTTATTATTTTAATTCTCTTAGTACAGAATGCAGATTGTTTTGTTAGAAACAATGTTTGTGTGTTTGTCGTGAGGTTTGTTGGATAGGGCAGATACCTCAAACTACTCACATTATATATATATAAAACTTAGCGCATTACAATAAACTTTATCAACACTGTATTGAAAAATTATATATACATGATTAAGGTAGACAAACTTTAACAACTAATTATAATAATTCACAAAACAAACCTATAATTTCAACTAATATTTATTCATTATATTTCAACAAAGTTGATCATGTGCAACGCACATGTACATCAACTAGTTTAATTAAAAATATATATGTTTTGTTCGCTTGCATATCACTCTCCTCCCACTTGGATTTCAGTAACACCAGTCTCCCACTTCCCAACAACAACAACAATAAATAATCCTATTGTGTGGACTAACAAATAAAAAAAAATTATATTCTCCGCATTTTGATGTATGAACCATTCATGGATAAAGACGTAAACTATTATGAGATTTATACATATTTTAAGAATGATTGATTTTATCAATTGAATAAATAATTTTTTATTTGATTTTATTTTTAGTTATTCTCGTGAGAAAACGTAATAATAAATGTTAGAAAATTTGGTTGATGAATAATAAAATGTGAATAAGATGTAAAAAATTGATTTGACATGTGAGTCTTATTGATGTATAAGAAGTGATGACATGTGATTTGATAGGTGAGTCCCCTTATACCAGTGGAGGAATAATACTATTCTATGGGAGGATTGAAAATACAAATATCAGCTTATTCTTACCTAATTCTGTATAGTTATACCATTTTATACCACCCACCCAAACAATTTTTTTACTCATATTCCCCTTTATCACCCCTATTCCCCCCTTTACTCCCCCATCCAAAAGGGGCATTAGTGTCCATATAAATTTTGATTTATTTAAATATATATTTAATTAATAAAATATATTAATTAATAAAATACATAATATTTGAATAAATTAATTAAATATTTTTATAATAAAATATATATTGTGTTTTATTTTATTTTATGTATTACTCACTGTATCAGCACTCAATAAAATGAGAGTATTGTTATATTTGGTTTTTTTTTATATTTTTAAATGCGGTCTTTATATTTAATTAGTCCAATATATTCACCACAACAACGTATATACACCGTTAGAAATTTTTATATATATATATAATTAACATAATTCAATTAATTAAAATATATATTATTATTATATTTATATGATGTATGATATTTATGGCTGAAAAAAATAATGATTGTAACATTTCTTAATAAAATAGTATGCACGCCACGCAAGAGAATGGAATTACGTGCTGCACGTGACTTGAACACGTGCATGCACGAGTATTCATGTTAATATGTTATGTTATTCTGCATTTATTACTCTCAGTGAGACTTTTTTCTCTCTCTCTTTTCTATATCAATGCATGCAATTCAGTGAGACACACACTCTGTGTAGCATTTCAACAACACAAAAGACAACCCACCTGATGACCAGCTACATATATGATATATGGACCTTGTTGTCCCAATTAAAAAGGGGCAGATGTGTTGCTACACAGTGGTCTTTGTTTTCAGCTGAAAGAAAAAAGGGATACATACATCATCAATAGAACCTAAGCATATCTTTTAAACCCAGGAATTTAAACATTAATACAAGGAACGGAGGGATTCATCACTAAATTATATAGTTTACTGCAATAGGGGCTCCATAAATTTTTATAAATGGGATCATTTTAAAAAATAAATTCTATAATTTTTAAAAAAAATCTACCCTTAATATTGTTATAAAAAAACATAAGTTTTTCATTTGAAAATATTATAACAACTTATATTAATTAAAATAAACAATTGAATGAATTAAAAAAGATGCAACAAACAAGGATTACTGTGATAAAGATGTTTACCATTCATGGTAGACGGCGAACAACGACAGGGGCTGTGTGATTGCGGCGGGCAACAGGTGACGATGGCGAGCGACAGAGTGTGGAGATTGAGAGAAAAAAGATGGTTCAGATCAAATGTTTATTAGAGTAACACCGTAACATGAGTAATTTGTGGGGTTAAAATATGAAATATGGGCCGAACATGGTCAATTGGTGGGCTGGTGGACTGGGTTGTTATGATTTGAAAGAGTGATAGTGATAGTGATAGTTTATGTTTTTTTTTTTAATCTGATTGGGTCAATTGACCCCATCACACCCCCATGGAGTCGCATGTGGTTTGCATGTGGTTTACAGGGCCTTAAAAATAAAAAAAAACATATAACATATTATACAAAATTAATTGAGGATCTCCTAATCTACACCTACCCAAATTTAAATTTGAGTACAAGTCACCCAAAAATAGTTTTTGAAAAGATTTGAGTAAAATAATAAGTAATGGTTGGAGATGCACCATATAAAATGAATCTTTTTACACAATTTTTTTGGTAAAATTTGGGTATGGGTTGGAGATAACCTTTATTTTGTATGATAATATATATTTTACTATATGAAATATACACCTTAAAAAAATGATACTAAACATAATTTTATATCATCCTAATTAGTTTTGGGTAAATTGGGGATTATTGTCTTGAGTAATTAAAAAAGATAATAAAAAGTATGGTAGGAAAAAAAGGGATTTTTAGTTTTAAGTCCCCGTAAACTATAGGATTTAGCTATTGATCCATCACTTCTTCATATTTATGTTTTAGTCCCTACATTTAATTGATATGTTCCTTTTTAGTCCTTGGGAGGGACCTATTCCTAAATTATTTAGTTTGCTTTTTAGTCCCTTGGAGGGACCTATTCCTAAATTATCATTTAAATGTAGGGACTAAAACCTAAATATGAAGAAGTGAATGCTATAGTTTACGGAGACTTAAAACTAAAATCTAAAAAAAAACATATATAACCAAAATAATAATAAAAAACGAGAGAGCTAGCTAATCCACTAAATACTGTATTCATAACTCACCCAATCTTTGTTTTTTTTTTTTTCATGATTCTTTGACACACTCTACTGTATACCTAAGAATTATGTCTTCTAAAAAGGACATTTTCTTTAAAAGAATGTCAGGGACTCAGGGGTAGTTCTACTTGCAGCTAAGCCTGTCAACGGACCGGATACGGAGCGGATATGGTCATATCCGTATCCGTATCCGAAAATTTTTTTTATATCCGTATCCGTATCCGTATCCGACGGATATTTAAAAAGCGTATCCGTGTCCGATCCGTATCCGTATCCGACGGATTCGGATAATTATCCGAAATATCCGAAATAAATAAATAAATAATTAAATATAACAAATTTTTATTTAAAGTTTAAAAATTGATTTAAAATTAAAAATTCACAAACACAAGTCCTAACTTTACAACTATTAGAAAGAATAAATAAATAATTAAACAGAACAAATTTTCATTTAAAGTTCAAAAATTGACTTAAAATTAAAAATTCACAAACACAAGTCCTAATTTTACAACTATTAGAAAGAATGTGAGCCACTTAATCAAAATCCAATGGTAGATATTAAATACTAATATTAATATTTTTTTAATGCCATCGGATACGGATATTTTTCGGATCGGATAGGGGTATATCCGTATCCGATCCGAAAATTTTCGGATACGGATTATTTTTTCGGATACGGATACGGATTTTTCGGATATCGGATATTTTCTGCATTTTCGAATACGGATTCGGATCGGATGCGGATATTTTTTCGGATAATTGACAGGCTTACTTGCAGCTTTGAAATTTTTTTATATATAAATATATATTTCATTAAAAAAAAAAATGATGTGTGTGTGTGGTGGGGGGGGGGGGGGGGGGGGGGGGGGGGGGGGGGGGGGGGGGGGGGGGGGGGGGGGGGGGGGGGGGGGGGGGGGGGGGGGGGGGGGGGGGGGGGGGGGGGGGGGGGGGGGGGGGGGGGGGGTGGGGGGGGGG
>CM060876.1:1841844-1976844 GCA_030737845.1 Acorus calamus
CTTTCTTAAAAAAAAAAAATCATTGGTTGAATTGAGAGTTTTAAAGTATGAGGAGAGTTCGTTTTTCTATTTTTCTCACCATCGGATCCGTCCCACCACGTGGCTTAGGATGAGAAAATGAACAAAAATTTGTGTGTGGACTTAACATGATGCTTGGTTTTCAAGCTTTTTTTTATTTAGTTTTTCTTTCTTTCCCTCCACTGAATTGACTTGTATCGGGTCACACACGTCTAGACTTGGACTTTGAGTGCATTGAAGTCTTTTGATGTAGATTGGAACCCAGCAAATGGACTCGTGGCTTTGATTCTTGGGGGTGGTGGTTTGAGGAGGCACTCTTTGAGTTGGTGAAAAAACAAAAAAAAGTTTTGAATTTTTATATTATATTTTAATTTCATAGGGAACTTTAAACTGTTTTATTTCACTTGTTTGTTATCAATCCTATGTGGAATTGACTAGTAGTTAAAGCTGTCTACTTTGTTGAGGTCAGGGTCCATATGTTAACAATGTACACACATTAAATTGCTCCTGGGAATGATTTTGATTTGTTTTACGCGTTTTCATCATTAAAAAAAAGGGTTTTTATTTTTAACTCCTCGCAAATCATCGTATTTAGCGATCACTCCCTCACTTCTTCGTATTTAAGTTTTACTCCTCAGATTTAAGAGATAATTCCTTTTTACTCCCCATCAAGGACTAAAAAAAATTAAATAATTTACAGATAGGTCCCTCACAGGGACTAAAAAAGAATTATCCTTTAAATCTGGAGAGTAAAACCCAAATACGAAGAAGTGAGAGAGTAATCGCTAAATTCGATGGATTGTGGGGAGTTGAAAATAAAAAACCCTAAAAAAAAAGGTCATGAAAGGTTATATATATGACATTGTTATGCTAAGTGAACATAGATTTCCAATACAATACACAAGGTACCAATTTCTTTGATTTCAAATGATCTGTAGCAATGAATAAGATCCAATGCTGAGTTAAGAAAGAGGAATTCCATTGTTTGCCCCTCATATTTACTGATTAACCTAACAAACAGAAAATCAATTCCAACATTGGGTAATAGCCAGATTTAAATGAAAATAAGAACTTACATTATATAATACAATTATTATTAAATTATGTAATGATAACAAAAAATTTCACAAAAAATCTAAAGGAGATATGCTAAATATAAAAAGTTACTAAAAATAGCAAAAATGTCATTTTGAGGACCGATAAATGGAAAAATAAGGACGTGTTGTGGCATAGCGACAACTCTTGAAGATTCTCTCGACATCTACCTCCAAGAAAATTCAGGCGATTCCGAGTCCGGGGCGCTATTTATTTCTACTAGCCGGCTTTTCTGTAAATATTTGAAAATCTTCAAATGGACCCTTTCGGGTTTATCGTTCCCGGAACGCGTCGGTCACCCGTTCTGCATCAGCAGGGAACCCATTGAAGGGAGGCAGGGGACCCGAGAAGGAAGTGTTGCTCATGTTGAGTGATTTGAGGTTCGGGAGTCTCCCGCATTTGGAGATGAGAGTGGGTGATGCTGGGTTGATTGGGTTGTTGGAGATGTCGAGGTTTTGGAGGGAGGGGAGGGTGCAAGAGAGGGAGAGGGCTTATGGGTTTTTAACAGAAACGGGTGGGAAGTAGAGGATGATGACAGCGGAGTTGCCGGAGCTGCAGTGGACGCCGTACCAGTCGCATGGGTCGTAGATGGGGTCACAAATGGATGAGAGAATGAGTTTGAAGAGGGAGAGCATTGTTTCGGTTTGGGATTGGGGGAGGGTTTGGGAGGTTGTTGGGGTGGTGGGGATGGTGAGGAGGATGAGAAGGAAGAAAGGCAATAATAATGCCATGATCAATGGTTTTGGTTGGTTGGGTGGAGAGAGAGAGAGAGAGAGAGAGAGAGAGAGGAGAGTTTGATTTGTGGAGGTGTGTTATCGTTAAATATGAATAAACAAGAATCGGCTTGGAATTAAACATAAGTCAAACCACTGGTTGAACTGATTGTATATTAGTTGGAGTGATTGGATTTTAAATTATATACAAAAAAGCTTTTGAAAATTGATGCAGACATCATGGCCACCCATTATATGGACGGCCGAGATCAGATGCATCAGCGAAAGTAGAGACATCGTGATCGTTCGGGGGCGCCGTAACTTTAAACGGTCATAACTTTCAAATCGTAGATCATAATCGCTATTATAATATGTCTATGCGTTCGTATCGCCGAGCCCTACAAGAGTAGTGACAATATGACTATGCAAAATTTCTGGGTGTTCTGAGATCGTCTTGGGGGACAAATCGATGATTGAAAGTTAATTTTGCTATTTGAGGCAGTTTTTAGAATTTGTTAGGATTTATCTCATTGATTTAGTTACTATATTTAGATCTGAATTTCAAATCATATATTTGAATTCAAATTTAAATATTGATTAGAAGATTTGTTTGTTAGGTTTAAGATTTACATAATTAATTGAGATACTAGTTTGTTGGGATTCTCCACTCTATAAATAAGCATGTAAACCAATTGGCAATAAACAGATTATTGATTAATTGAAGTTTATTTATTTTATCTATTGTATTTTGTTAGGAGTAATAACATTTACATAGAAACACCAAATATCTGGTATTTCTTAGGAAATCAACAGGTCTTTGAAGCCCAACATCCCTGGTATTCTGCCTGAAGAATCAACAGCTTTGTTGGAGCCTGCAAATTCGTTCCTTAGATCGAATTAGCAGAAGAGCGTGATCTTCGCTGCATCAGTTAGTATCAGAGCTTGCGTCAAATTGTCAGCACATCGATCTAAAAAAAAAAAAAAGAAAAAAGAACAAGCCGCCGAGAAGACGTCCTCTTAGTGATGCCTATGACTGTGAGGAGATACAACATACCATCGCAGCAGTTACAACAGCAACTTATAGACACATGGACGAAAAATTGGAAGCAATCACGTGCCAGATGGAGGTGGTGATGGCGTTTATGCAGCGTCATGAACGATCTCCAACCCTGCGATCACGATCACCAACCTCACGATCTTCAACTGCGCGATCTGAGGCGAATGATTCCATTGGAGGAGATTTCGATAACTCGTTCAAAGAGACGATCCATCCACCTATCTTCGATGAAGATGAAGATGATGAAATTGAAGAGGCAAAACCTACCTTTGATGAAGATGAAGATGAAGAGATTGAAGAGGTAAAACCTATCTTTGATGAAGACGAAGGGGTTGAAGATGAGAACTTTCCACCTATTTTTTATGAGGAGATTGAAGATGTGAGACTTCCTCATATCTTTTATGCAGAGATTGAGGAAAAAGACCTTCCACCTGTCTTTGATGAAGAGATGGAGGAGATTGAGTTCAAGAGTCCCCCTCAAATATTTGGTAACAATGATCACATCCTTTCTTTATCTACTACCTCTCATCATAGTCTTTTCACCACCAAAATCATCGACACCCACGTATTTTACGTGACTGGAGCTTCATCCAAATTTTTCCCGCTAGACTCCTTTCAATTCACTCATACCGCTTCACCATCGAAAAAGCTATCACATGAAGCATTTCATCCACCCTACCATTACTTTGTGGATCCATTCTTTCGCTTTTTCATTTCGTCTGATCCACCACCCCTTCTTAGAAAGTTATTGCTTGAAAGCTGGATTCGTGAGTATTGGTCCGATTGGATGGATGTAATGCGGCACCCTAAAAGATTTATTGTTCGTAAGAAATCCATATCTGAAGTTCATGGTGACAGTTTTGATGAGGATTTGAATTCGAGGGCGAATTCTCTCCAGCCTGGGGAGGATGATGCAGACATCATGGACACCCATTATATGGACGGCCGAGATCAGATGAATCAGCGAAAGCAGAGACATCGTGATCGTTCGGGGGCGCCGTAACTTCAAACGACCATAACTTTTAAACCGTAGATCAGAATTGCTATTATAATAGAGTAGTGGCTATGCCACTACGCAAAATTTCGGGCATTCTGAGATCATCTTGGGGGACAAATCGACAGTTGAAATAATTTTGCTATTTTTACGCAGTTTTAAGGATTTGTTAGGATTTATCTCATTGATTTAGTTACTATATTTAGATCTGAATTTCAAATCATATGAATTCAAATTTAAATATTTATTAGAAGATTTGTTTGTTAGGTTTAAGATTTACATAATTAATTGAGATCCTAGTTTGTTGGGATTCTCTACTCTATAAATAAGCATGTAAACCAATTGGCAGTAGACAGATTACTGATTAGTTGAAGTTTATTTATTTTATCTATTGTATTTTGTTAGGAGTACTAACATTTACATAGAACCACCAAATATCTGGTATTTCTTAGGAAATCAACAGGTCCTTGAAGCCCAACATCCCTAGTATTCTGTCTAAAAAATCAACAGCCTTGTTGGAGCCTGCAAATTCATTCCTTAGATCGAATTAGCAGAAGAGCGTGATCCCACGCTGCATCAAAAATTTATAAGGGTTTTAGGGTGATATTATTATATGTAAATATTTAAAGAGTATTAGAAATATTTTCTTAAATTTTTTGTATTTTTAATATATTATTATATCATTACTGTTTCTTGATACTCTGCCAGGTGATTGGACTAATGATTTTATTCATGTCATCCTTTCCTTTTCCATAAATAGCTTAGGTTTTTTAATATTGCTTTATATCAATATTATAGGCCTTATTTAGATCAATGGTGGACACACGTGTTTCTAAGATTTTAAAGTTCAAATCCTACTATAGAAATAAAATTATGGAGAAATTAATTAGGGGTCCATGGAAACACCTCTGTAATAACAGTAGGTCCCTAGACTGTTTTACAATAGCAATAAATCCCTAAACTCAAAATCTATTATCTTTGGGTCCCTCAAACTAATAGAGTTCCTAACAGCCCTTTGAAATACCCTTTCTACCCCTCCCACTTACAACCCTCTCCCCCAAAATCATTCTCTCCCTGCCTTGTGTAAACCCTAGTTTCCCCTTCTCTCCCTCCCTTGTATAGCCCCCGCCACCCCCCCCCCCCATTTCCACTCTCCTCTCTCTCACACAACCCCATTTTCGATGTCCAACCTTGCGAAGGATTCCGGGAGCTCAAATCAGCGGTGTCTGCGCTCTCTCCGACGAGATTGAGAAGGTCATGAGGTCTCACACAGAGCTTCGGAAGCTCGAATCGGTGGTGTAGAAACCTGTTTTCTCCCTCCTCACAGTCCTAGATTGAGAAGGTAGCAATGTTTTTAACATTTTCACATTTGAAGGAGAAATGTATCAATGCGTTCAACATTTGACATATGAATTAATTCATTTTGTTTTCTCTTACTTGGAACTTACAACCCCATAAGTCATTCTGTTTGCTGTGTTTTGATGATGGAGATGGGATTGTAGCAATTGACAATCATTGGAACTTTATGGAATTGTTATTGATTTTATTAATTTCTTAGAACTCTGGTTGGATCTGCTTACAAATACATTCTGTATGCCCCCACAACTACCCATGTCTTGATAATCACTACATATAATCACAAATTCTTCATATGTAATGGGCTTCTCATGCTATGTGTGAGGATAAATGCTCTTAAAACTATCCGTATAAAAGCAAATATGCTTACATTTGACATATGCTCAAAATTTATCAAATTAAATAAATAAGGCAATCTTACTCACATTTATTATATGTGTATGCATTGAAATCGTCTTTAAATTATTATATTATTCAGCCCCACTTATGCATTTAGTCTATTAATCTGACCATATTTGGTCTCAAGAATCCACTTTAGATGAAGGGCAACATACATTAAATTTCTCACTAACAACTTGAGTTGTTGTTACAATTGATAGACGCTCTTTCTTTGTGAAGCCCCTGTTATGTTCTAATGTGCTCTTGGCTTTGCAGGCTATGAACATCAGCAACAACACTTTAACTTCTTTTTTTTATTAGCAATTTATGAATTTCTCAAGTTAAGTCAGTCTACTAAACCTCTGTAGTCTGAATTTCTTAAAACTATTATAAAAGGCTAAGACGTGAAGTAACAATATGTGATTTTCTGTTTTTCTTTTCTGATTTTCAATAGGCAGGAGTTATGGGAATTATATGTCAGCTACTTCCATCAAAAATTGATTCAAGGTGATATGTAGATCTGTTTCTATGGGGCAATATCCACTACAGAGCTTAAAAGTGAGATTCATTCATATAAATAGTAATCAAAGACGGCGAGCACCTCATAAAAAGAACGGACATGTTTTTTGAGAAAAAAGACATTCCAAGATTCCGAGGGGGATACGTAATCAAAGTCATTCGAAAAACTGAAGAGAGTGAAAATCAGATAAAGAAAATATAAGAAGATTGTGAAACATATAAACAGTAAATGTGATGTGTTTGTAATATATTGTGGTGGTGGTGTAATGTGATGTACTGTTTTATATAGGTGATGGTGATGTTTTATATGGTGTTGATGTTTTATATATTTTAAACAATATATAAATATGTACACTGTTGTGGATGTTACATGTTCTTTGTGTTACAATATGTACACTATTATGCAGTATGTGTACCATGTTCTGGATATTACATGTTTTGTATTTTACACTGTGTACACTGTTATTCTCAATGTGTACACTGTTATACCTATTATATGTGCTTATCAGGTTTACAGGTGACCATATGTACACTATTATTCTCAATTTTTATACTCTTATACCTCTTAAAGGTTCTGTGTGTTACACTATGTACACTCTTAGCAACAATATATACACTGTTGTACCTGTTACATGTTTTGTATGTTACACTATGTACACTGTTATTACCATTGTGTACACTGTTATATCTGTTACATATTCTGTATGTTACACTATGTACACTGTTATCAACAATATGTACACTGTTATACCTGTTGTATGTGAATATGAAGAAAATATATCATTATAAAAGAAACACAGATTATTCGTCAATCTTTTAACATAGATAGATGTTCATAAATTTTCAATATAATACGTCATTGATAAAGATAGACAAATGTTCATAAACTATCAATAGAGTAGTACATCATTGATAAAAAAGATAGATTTTTAAAAGCTTTCAAGAAAAATACATCATTCCTCGACAGCCATTGGATTATTGCATGTCTAACCTTGTCATTCTTCACGTACAAAAAATCAAATGAATGTGCTATGGCATAATTGGTTAGTTGCATTTGAAAATCTTTAATATCTTCAAACTGTTGATTGACTGAATGAATGCAGTTATCCCCAAACTTGTGAGCATCCCATTTGACGTACTCTCACAAATGGCTTCCCCTTGGGTGACCATGCTACAAGATGTAGATGTCGTATTATTCATGTTCAAATAGACTGTATTAGACATCCTGCAATTAATTTTGTCGAGGGCATGCATTAGGTATAACAGTAATATACATTGAATTCCTGCTTTATGTGTCAAAATTATATATATGTGTGTGCACACTATTATCTCTGTCTGTGTACACTAATAAAATTCATATGAAATGACTGTCATTTTTTACCTTATTCCTACATCTCCACCACAAGATTTCTCATCATTCAGAGTTACAGATATCTCGACAACCATGGCCCCACACATCTTATGGATGTCGTACATCCTCTCTACTGCCTTATCCTTACTCATTTCTTCCCCGGAACTTTATACTTCATAATAATGACTTCGACCGCATCGAACCCCCAACTTTACACCAATTCATTGACAATATAAGCATATGTTGATGTTCTACATATGTTAATCAGCTCTGCATCTCCCATATATGTACAAATTATCATGGTTGGTTCCATTGTTGAATGATAATAAAGTAATATGTAAATATCAAAATGCAACTGACATGAATTTAGACTGTGTGCATGCTTAGAAAACACACAACATTGTTGACAATATACATTATTAAGTTCTCTATGCATACTATTATTCACACTTTGAGAATCTTATAGTTCAAAAACATGCACAACTATACAAAGAGTAAAAGTTTGAGAATTTCATAAATGTATAACATGCATGACTACAAAAAATGGACAAGCGCCGCACACAATACCATGTATTGTATGTGTACACTGATAAGTGCATTGTGTACACCCTTACACTTTGAAATTCTAAAAACTCTCTATTTGTGAAACATTCATATAAACATCCCACATTACAACATGTAAGAAGAGGAATACAATATTGCAATAACATTACATAAAAAACATACATTGGTACCTCAAGGGGGTGAGATAGAGATGCGAGGGAGGTCGGGTCGCGATCGGGGGGTTGGGGTCGCGGGAGTGGGAGAGGGGAGCCGTGGGGGACGCGGGAGATGGTCGAGGGAGTGCGATCGGAGTTGTTTGGGAGTGAGATCGGCGCAATTGGGGGCTCGTGGAGGTGATTTGATAGATTTTTGAGTTGTTTGGGAGAGAAGTTGGATGGAAGGACCCAAACAAAATACCACCACTAACTTAGGAATCTAAAGAAAACAATAAAAAGTCAAGGGACCTATTGTTATTACATAGGTGTCCCCAGGGAGCTCTAATTAATTTCCCCAAAAATTATATTTGAAAATGATAGAAAAATTGACATGGTTAAGTGTAAACCAATGGTTTTGAGCGGTGTAGATGCGGAAGCTAAAAATCTGATTGGATCTACGATGGTGTTATCCTAACTTTCTCACCATTTGTGTTTGGATATAACATTATGGTTGGTTTTCAAGCCCTTTTTTTTTTCCATTGAATTGACTTGTATCAGATCTCACACGCCTTGACTTGGACTTAGACTGCACTAAAGTCTTGATATAGATTGAAACCCAAATGGACCCATGGCTTTGATTTTGGGGGGTGAGGGTTTGATCTTTGAGTTGGTAAAAAAACAAAAAAAAGGTTTTGGAGTTGTATTTTATATTTTTATTTCATAGGGAACTTAAAACTAATTTATTTCACTTGTTTGTTATCAATCCTACGTGGACATACTTGACTAGAAATTAAAGTAAGGGCAAATTATAAAAATAGCATTGTTTAAACCACTATTAGCAAAAATAGCACTGATAAGAGAATATTTGCAAAAAAAACACTAATCAGTGCTGATCATTCTTCTTTTTTTACATTAGAGGCGCTGTATATATATAGTGCCTCTAGTGATTTTAGTTTTTAAAGGGAGACACCTTATATATATGACGCCTCTAGGCCTTTTTTGCCCGATGTGTGAGGGGTGTCGATACAAAAGAGGCGCCATAAATATACGGCGCCCCCTTTGTTTTATAAAGGTCGGCACCATATATATAAGGCATAATATGAAAAATACAAGTCATGGAGGTAGTGTGATATGAAAAATACAACTCTCAAAGATATTACACTCAGCCGGCATGACTATCATGATATATACTTTTCCAACACAAGATATATATCTTGTTAACAATTTTTTATGTTATCAATCCACTGGGTCCATAAATTAGATCATGAAATTATATACATTTTTCTTAAAAATATATACCTTATTAAATGTCGTTTACTATTTAAAAAAACTTAAACATGTGTAGACTACTGTGGGATTGTCCTTAACATTAATCTATGTCAATAATACCCTCTAAACACATTAAATTACTTCTGGGAATGATTTTGATTTGTTTCACGCATTCATCATTAAAAAGAAATAGGTCATGAAAGGTTATATATATGACATTGTTTTGCTAAGTGAACATAGATTTCCAATATAATACTCAAGGTACAAATTTCATTTATTTTAAATGATTTGTAGCAATCAATAAGATCCAATGCTTAGTTAAGAAAGAGGAATTCCATTGCTCGCTCCTCTTATGAAAATCAATTCCAACATTGGGTAATAGCCAGATTTTAGACTGAAAATAAAAACTTACATTTTATAATACAATTATTATTAATAGGGAAAATGACAAAAAAATCTCATAAGAGTTTGAAATACTCAAATCAGCCATTTTTAAAAATTATACCTAAAAAAGTCTCATTTCACCGTTTTGGAAACACAAATGACTAATCTGCCATTATGTAATTAAATCTTTAATATCTCTCTTTATTCCACACTAAAAACTTATTTTTCCTACAAAACAACAATCTCTTTATACATGATGAAAATCAATCCTCTTAGAAGTTTTGTTATTATATAATATATATCATACTGTGTATTTCTTATATATATCTTACATGATGTTTATCATTTTTCATTGTGTATAATCATAATATGTAATTTAAATTTGTGTTGTGCCCCAATGCAGCAGGTGATATTTTAGTATTCTAAATTTTTATTTATATTTTTTATTTTTTGGCTATTTACATATTTTTATTATATCATTAGTATATATCCAGTTTAGAAAAAAAATATCAACATTTAATGGAGTTCATCATAAAAAATTCAAATTATATTGATACATATTTCACAAAATCCACCTAATCACAAAAAATTTACAATATAAAAAAATTGATCTACATGAAAATGTATGAAATATATTAATAAAATTAGGAGAGTGAAATATTTTAACAAAGTTAAGAGATATGAAATGTACTAAGAATCTAATTGTATAAGGGTAGATTAGTCTTTTGTGTTTCCAAAATTATAAAATGAGACTTTTTTAGGTATAATTTTTTAAAGTGGCTGATTTGGGTATTTCTAATTTTTGAGAGATTTTTTTAGTCATTTTCACTTATTGATATTATGTAATAGTAAAAAAAAAAATGTTGAATGCAATCAAAAATAAATAGATCAATACATCAAAAAAAAAAAAATGGTTTGCTTTAAGGAAAAGCACAACAAATCACAAGTTCTTCTGAGACACAACCCAGCTACTCCCAGGTGTTCTCTTCATGCCCCCCTCCACCATCTCCCTGCGCACGCCCTCCGCCTCCGCAGACCTCCCCGCGCCCGCATAAACACTCGCCAACGCCACGTAATTCCTCGAATTCTCAGGATCGATCTCAAACAACACCCTCCCCACGACCTCCGCGAGCCCCACCTCCCCGTGCTTCCGACAAGCCCTGAGAAGCGCCCCCCAAGCCTTCGCACTCGCCCTCACCATCGGGCATCCCCTGATCGCTTCATTTTATAAATGCATTTATTCAATTAATTGAAGTATATGTTTTATTTTTTATAAAAGTTTGTAACTATTTAGTTGATGTATACTTTTAAAAAGAAATTCAAAACATGTGTAAACTGAAATTGGGGCGGTACATTTACACTATTTTAAGTATTATCAGTATCCAATATGAGAGTGACATTTGTACCGCTGTACGATTTGATTCACAAGTTATGTACTTCGATTTATAGGTTGGAGTTCAATTGTTGGGTACAAATGTCACCCTCCTATTGGATACTGATGGTTCTGACCAAACTTAAATCTGATTGGATCCAGACTTAGAAAAACACTATCTCCCCATTTTTATTTCCTTATATTTAAATGGTAACTCCAAACTTAGTCTTTATTTTTTCCTCTCTTCAAAATTTTATGGTATTCTCGTAGTACTATTGAGGCAACATCTAGACAGCGTTTGGATCCGCGATTGACTGCGATAAAAAATATCGCATAAAATCACCGCGTCTCCAAACAATTTTCTCACATCCACGGTGGCAAGGTGAAAAATGGTGTTAATAGGTCATTTTTGTCAACGATATAGAAACTCCAAAAATAACGTTTCTCTACCACATGCGGGCCGCAGGCATCCGCATCTTCATCCCAACGTTTCTCAAAGTTTATTTAAATGTATCAAAATTATATAGTGGGTCAACTTATCTCCTAATGTTTCTCAGAGTTGGAATGGCATAGATTTGCTAGACAAAGATTAGGTGACAATCAGTGGCATGCACAGTATGGATAGATAAATAAACTCCCAATTTCAACTGGTACTGATTAATGATCACTCAAAACCTTAACAATCACATTTTTGAAATTGTCTCTTTTGGCAAGCTGGGATTGAATGGGAATGTGTTGCACAAGGTGAAGTTGACCTTAACATTGAAAGACATTCTGAATGTTAAAACTAGGGTTAAAAAAGAAAAAGAAAAAAGGGATATATCTTTATTTTTTTCACTTACTTTCCCCATGGTTCCGAAGCACATGAAGACTGTCAAATGTTCTTAAAAACCCAGGGTTGAAAAAAATGTTTATCTTTACCTCCGCTGGACGCTGAGTGTTGTAAAAGTTCAGAGATCTAAATATAAAAAAGGGTAGAAAAAATAATTCTAGGAATTAATTTCCCCAGAGTTCGAAGGACATAAAGACCGTAAAACAACATGCAAATGTAAAATGATAATGTTACACTCAATCCATTTTACAATCTAACACACAAGTTGCACCTTTTTTTTTTTTGGTTGTTGGTGAAGTCGAGGTTTTGGAGGGAAGAGAGGGTACAAGAGAGGGAGAGGGCTTGTGGGTCTGAAACAGAGGAGGTTGGGAAGGAGAGGCTGATGACGGTGGAGGAGTTGCCAGAGCTGCAGCGGACGCCGGACCAGTTGCATGGGTTGGGCTGCTTGGTTGGGTCCCAAAGGGGAAAGAGGGTTAGATGGTAGAGGGAGAGCATTGTGTTGATTTGGGATTGGGGGAGAGTTTGGGAGGTTGTTGGGATGGTGGGTATGGTGAGGAGGATGAAAGGGAATGATACCATGATCAATGGTTTTTTGAAGGTTTGGTTATGTTTATTTTGGATGTTTGGATGGAGAGTTTGTTTGAAGGTTTGGTTATTTGTGTTCTCTTTGAATATGAATATGAATATGCTTGGAATTAAAATTAATCAATCCATTGGTATTATTTGGAGTGATTGGATTTTAAATTATAAAAAGAGTATTTGTAATTTGTTAAAAAGGATTTTAGAGTGATATTAGATAAATACTTAAAAGAGTTTTAGAAATTTGTTTTTGTATTTTTAAGTAATTAAAAATTAATATATTATTATATCATGACTATTTTTTATACTCTACTGTGCCATTGAAATTATGATCTTCATCAGTGGGCAATGAATCACTATTATAATCCCAATTTGGATCCGTGATGAGACGTCTGTGTTGTGAAAATCCATGGGTTGGAAAAGCTATGTTTAAAGTGCATAAAAGTTAATTTGATAATGGGTGTAACTTTATTTTTTATTTTTTAATATATTTTTTTATAATTGAATTGACTTGTATTGGGTCACACACGCCTAGACTTGGGACTTTATCTGCACTAAAGTCTTGATATAGACTGTTTTATTTCACTTGTTATTTATCAATCCTACGTGGAATTGACTAGTAAGTAAAGTTTTGTTTCGAGAAAAGGTCGACTATGACTATGATAGCGTGGGGATGAACAAGCTTAGAATTAAATATCAATGTTTTAAGAGCGTTGATATCAGGGTTGGTCTTGAGATCTGAAAATTTAAGTCGGGTCTTAGATGAAATTTATAAATGAGGCCCTATAAAAAAATCTTGTTTAAATATAACTTAATAAACTATTGTGATATTAATATAATAAAAGCATAAAAGGTTAAATACTATGATATGCTTTATATTTATTTTATATGCGAAAATTAAATATTTAGATAATGAATAAATAAATAAGAATTTTCAATATTTGTCATCTAAAAAAATAAGATTTCATGTCTAAACTTTTAATAATACGTGAACATAGTTATAAAAAAACATATATCCAATAACAAAAAAGAAAAAAGAAAAGCAAAACTAAGAAATATAACAATTGGATGGATTAAATTATATTTGGATGGATGAATTTGCTTACATTATTTTTTCATTTGGGGCTCAAATGGGTTATAAAAATAAGTGTTGTTACACAATTTTTTTTCCAGTCCCACACACTTTCCACCGAGCATATACTCACATTAACGAGGTATATGCTTTGATATAAATTTTTCACATTTTTTTAAATGCATCCATGCAAGTGGAGTATATACTTCATTTTTTATAAAAGCAAGTATCTCACTAAATGAGATATACTATTTTTTTTAAATTCAAAACATATTGAAATTGGGGCTCAAAAAAGGGTTGTGCACTTGTCCGTAACATTATCCTAAAATAACTATATTTGAGACTGAAACATATAACATAAGTGGGCAATTGGGGCCCTTCCTTGGGTGGGGCCCTAGGCAGCCGTCTACTGGGCCTACACCCAGGGCCGGGCAAGGTTGATACACTTAGTCTGGTTTGCAGTCTCATACATTACGATAGATTAGTATATACTGCATTATCATAGTGCGTATAATTTTATCATAATGTATGACGTAAAAAAAATTTATAATTATTTCAACGCGAAAAAAATACACTAATGTATCTCAATATATACTTCATTTCATATAACCGAGCGTACTTCAATAGGGGAGTGTGATTTTTTTTAAAAAAAAAACCCATTTTGGACTGCAATTGGGGCTGCAATGGGGGATTGACATATCATTTTCCATGTTTTAAATATCATGTTGCAGGGCTCGACAGATTTCTCCTTTGCCGTCTCCGCAACGTGGGGCAATGGGTGATCTGGCATGCATTTTCTCTGTTAGTTCTCTATATCTCTCTTAGACAGTGTTTGATAGCGGAATTGCATAACTGATTTTCTGCAAATGTTTCGGTTTAAAACAGATTTTACATAAAATTGTTCCGCTCAGCTTTTGAAAATAACAGCTTTTGAGCATTATTTATCTGAAATCTATATATAAAACGATGCTCTATTTTTTTAATTTGTTGCACGATTGTAAAAATCTAAATTAAATACCAATTTGACTGGTATCAGGTCACACACGCCTAGACTTGGAATTATTTATCTGAAGTCTTGACATTGATTGAAACCCAAATGGACCCATTGCTTTGATAGTGAGGCACTCTTTTGAATTGGTAAAAGAAACAAAAAAGGTTTTGGATTTTTGTTTTTGTTTTTTATTTCATAGTGTTTTATTTCACTTGTTAGTTATCAATCCTATGTGGAATTGATTGTTTTATAAATGGAAACATTTAAAAAAAAAATTCTATAAAATTTTCAAAAAATTTACTTTCATCAACACAAACCTTTTAAAAAAAATAAATAAATAACAATGTGGCTTTCCTGCGTGTAAAACTGTAATATGAGTAAGTTTGGGTCAATTGACCCCACCACATATAAATGTGGCATCACATAACATTATCTACTTTGTTGGAGTAAGGTAGTTTGATCCATCTTGATCAATTAAATGCATATGTTAATGAGCGTTATTATACATAGTCTGCGTGACACATGGCTATTGAGGTATATACGAGACCGGATCCAGTCAGGAATGGATCCGGTCAGTTCGGTCAGTACCGAACTGTACCACGTGCAAATCGAACTGCACCACTTATAAATCGAACTGCACCACTTATAAATCGAACTGCACAACCAATTGTTGGGTATATTTTTTACTCTCTTATTGGATTCAATCAGCTATTGGAGAAAATATAAATTACTAAGTATCATCAGTATCCAATAAGAGAGTGAAATATATACCCAACAATTGATTGTGCAGTTCGATTTATAGATGATGCAGTTTGATTTGAACGTGGTGCAGTTCGGTACTGATCGAACTGACCGGATCCAGTCCTGACTGGATCCGGTCCTGGTATATACCTCCCACACAAGGTATATGCTCATTAACAAATTTTTTTATATTATTAATCCAATCGATCCATACAATAGATCATGAAATTATATGCACTTTTCATAAAAAAAATTAAACATGCGTGGATCCATACAATAGATCATGAAATTATATACACTTTTCATAAAAAATTAAACATGTGTGGACTACAACGGGATCATCGATTTATGCATTCATCAATCAATTCGAAATTCATGAAACTTAGTGATGCAGGACGATTTGACAAGAAAATCAATCATTACTGGGAAAGGAAAGTTAAAAAAAAGGAAACAATTAATGTGATATATAATAAAATTTGGATACTCATAATTTGAAGAATCAAATTTACCTTGATTTCTCCATGATTATGGATCTATTTTGAATATTTTTAGTCACATTTAATTACCTATTATTTGGGTATTAATTTAGGAGCAATATATAATATTTTAGGAACTATTTTAGTAAGTTTTAATGGTGTTTTAGTGGCTCCATTATAGGGATCCAAATTTATGTATTTTCTTTTTTTTTTTGCCTTAGGTTTTTTTTTGCTTTGCAAGTCGCATCACCCTATTTAATCATGCTAAGGGGTTGTGCAAATAATCAATTAATAATATTTTGAGTTTTTAGTTATTTTGAGAGTTGTTTATTTTATTTCTTCTTCCGTCCTACAAAAAGGATTTTACGGAGTCGACGTTGTTCGTCTTCGTCTTGTTTCTCGCAGCGTTTCGCGCTTTCGACTACGTCAAGTGGTATCAGAGCTATGGCTACACGCCATGGCAATGGAAGGAGAACAAGGAAACCAAAACCTCGTCACTCTCGAGTGGTTTCAAGCATTGGAGGCTGCCGTTCAACGGCTGACGGAGGTGATGGAGCGTGTGACGGTTTGTCAAGATCAGGAGCGTCCAATAATTGGTGAAACCGTTCCATGGAGGACTCAAAATCCTCGAGTCCCTCAATATGACGAGGATGACTTCTCTGAAGAGGAACTCGATGAGTTTCTCGATTTCAGACATGCGCGTGGTGGTTATCAATGACCGCAGGCTGCAGATCGTACCCGCGACTTCTGGGTGAAGGTCGATTTGCCCGAATTCAACAGCCAACTTCACATCGAGGATTTTCTCGATTGGCTTGTGGTAGTCGAACGCTTCTTTGACTATAGGGAGGTGCCTGACGCGAAGAAAACGAAGCTTGTCGCAATCAAGCTTAAAGGCGGGGCATCAACGTGGTGGGAACAACTTCAATTGTCTCGCACCGGGATGGGGAAGCGTCCAATTCAGATATGGTATCGTATGAAGCAGCTTCTTCATCAACGATTTCTCCCAGTCGACTATGATCAAATTTTGTTCCAACAATACCAAAATTGTCACCAAGGCAATAGGGCTGTGAGGGACTATACAGAAGAGTTCTATCGATTGTCGTCTCACAACGACATCGTAGAAACAGAGATGCAACGGGTGGCTCGTTACATCAGTGGGTTAAAGTCGACGATCTATGATTTGGTGTCTTTGCACACTATTTGGACATTATCAGATGCGGTGAAGATCGCGGAGAGGGTGGAAATACTTCATAGTCGTTCAACTATTAGAAGTTCAATGTATGGCCAAGATATTGTAAAAAAATTTCAAATCTTGACGACATCGTCCGACAACAAGACTACTCTGATTCCGAGTATTGGAACAAACCAGCCAACCCAAACGTTCCTGGAACAAGGAAAATGACCTGGTGATGAAGCTACATCGTCAACCACAATGGCTCATACGGTGAATCGAAGGGATCCATATGAGTCCCAATTCGAGTAGAGGATCGTTTATTATCGATGTGGAGAACAAGGGCATCGATCCAACCAATGTCCTCAAAGAGATCGCCGTACCGTGAGTCTAGCACTAAGCAAAGATGTCAAAGAAGAGGATGCCAACTACCACGAGTATGTTGGTGACGATGAGGAAGATGGAAATCTGAAAGAAGAGATTCCAGCTATATGTCCTCCAGGAGAATCTCTTATGGTTCAGCGGTTGATATGCACACCCAAGGTAAATGAATCCTCTCAATGCAACACTAGAAACATTGCTACTATTTCTATCAAGGATGAGAAATCTCCCAAAGCTTTAAAAGTGGAGGGGCACTCTTTTCTTTCCATCAAGGATTTTGTGAAAGAATCCATGAATGAAGAACAACATGAGAAGTCCAATGCAAAATTTAGGGCAAGGAAAAATGACAAGTGACACTCTGAAACATTCAAAGAGGAGAATAAAGCAATGGCTACGAACTTGAGGACAAGTTCTGTACAAGTGGAGGGGACTAATGCAGGACGATTTGACAAGAAAATCAACCATTATTGGGGAAGAAAAGTTAAAAAAAAAACAATTAATGTGATATAAAATAAAATTTGGATACTCATAATTAGGAGAATCAAATTTACCTTGATTTCTCCATATAATTATTGATCTATTTTGAATATTTTTAATTACATTTAATTACCTATTATTTGGGTATTAATTTGGGAGCAATATATAATATCTCAGGAACTATTTTAGTAAGTTTTAATGGTGTTTTAGTGGCTCCATTATAGGGATCTGAATTTATGTATTTTCCTTCTTTTTTTTGCCTTAAGTTCTTTTTGCTTTGCAAGTCACATCACCCTATTTAATCATGTTAAGGGGTTGTGCAAATAATAAATTAATAATATTTTGATTTTTTAGTTATTTTAAGAGTTGTTACTTTTATTCATTCTTCCGTCCTACGGAAAGGATTTTACGGAGTCGACGTTGTTCGTCTTCGTCTTGTTTCTCGCAGCATTTTGCGCTTCCGACTACGTCACTTAGTCACCAAAGGTTATATACATGACATCGACTTCTCAGGCTTGATCAGGAACAACACCCTCCCCATGACCTCCGCGAGCCCCACCTCCCCATGCTCTATTTTGGGGAGGTTATGGGGGATAGTCTTTTAGTGTGTGCGTTGATAGAAAATCACTGGAGCATATATTCACATTAATGAGATATATATTTTAATATATGTTTTATTTTTTATAAAAATTTCTACCTCATTAGATGAAATATATTTTATTTTGTAAAAAAATCAAAACATGTGTAGACTGGAATTGAGGCTGTACATACACACTATTTTAAGTAGTATCAATATCTAATATGAGAGTGACATTTGTACCATTGTGCAATTCGATTAATAAGTTATATACTTTGATTTATAGGTTGGGGTTCGATTGTTGGGTACAGATGTCACTCTTCTATTGGACACTGATGGTACTGACCAAGCTCAGGTCTAACTGGATCTAGACTTAGAAAAGCACTATCTCTTCGTTTTTATTTCCTTATATTTAAATAGTAACTCCAACCTTAATCCTTATTTTTTCCTCTCTTCAAAATTTTATGGTAATTTCGTAGTACTATTGAGGCAGCATCTATTAAGATAGCATTTGGATATGCGATTGGCTATGGGAAAAAAAATCGCGTAACGTCACTGCATATTCAAACAATTTTCTCGCGTCCACGGTGGCAAGGTGAAAATGGCGTTAATAGGTCATTTTTGTCGACGGTATGGAAATTCTAAAAAGAACGTTTCTTCGCCCCCAATGTTTCTCAAGTTTATTTAAATGTATCAAAATTATACAGCGGGTCAACTTATCTCCTAGTGTTTCTCAAAGTTGGAATGACATATATTTGCTGGACAATGATTAGGTGACAATCAGTGGCATACACAGTATGAACGGATAAATAAACTCCCAAGTTCAACTGGTATTGATTAATGATGACACTCAAAACCAAGCTGGGATTGACTGGGAGTGTGTCACAAGGTGAAGTTGACCTAACATTGGTGGAAGGTTTTTTTGGTCGGGCGTTGTTATAACCTATCCATTTTCAGCCACAATTTCAGCTTTATATGTGTCAATAGATTTCTATGAACGCATATGCTCATTTTTAATCAGACATATGTTTCGAAATAATTTTTTTATATTTTCTATAAATGCATTCATGTAATTCATTAGAGTACATGCTTCATTTTTTTTTTATAAAAGTATGTATCTCATTAGATGAGGTATACTATTTAAAAAAAATTGAAACACATATAGACTGTAATTGAGACTGGAAATGATGCTGGATGTAACATTATCCTTTTTGGTCTGATGCAATGTTAGGGAAACGCCCACTTTTTTAGTCTAACCTTTCATCTCAAGACTTGACACTTGTTTGATTTACACAGAGATTCTTTCATTACTACATAAACATTATGAATGTTAAAACTAGGGTTAAAAAAAAAAAACAAGTAGGATATATCTTTAGTCTTTTCACTTACTTTTGATGCAGAACGGGTGGCCGACGTGTTCCGGGAGCGATTAACCCGAAATGGTTCATTTTGAGATTTTCAAATATTTATAGAAAAACCGGCTAGTAGAAATAAATGGTGCCCCGAACTCGGAATCACCTGAAATTTTTACTAGAGGTAGATATCGAGGATATCTTCAAGAGTTGTCGCTATGCCACAACACGCGTTTATTTTTTCATTTTTCTCATTTTTTGGTCCTCAAAATGGCATTTTTGCTATTTTTAGTAACTTTTTAGATTTAGCATATCTTTATCATAACAAATCGGATTTGATTTCTATCAAAACCAATGATCTTCTAGGATCCCATAGATTTGATTATAACTAATTCCGTTTTTTACTATTTTTAGTAAGTTTTCTCTATTATAAAAGGGAGGCTTGTAATCTGGGGTTTTCAACTTTTCATTAATATATTTCTGAGTTTTATTATTCTCTTTGAGAATTGTGATTTGTTGAAGGATCTCAATGTTTGTTGGATCTTTGTTTTAATTTTTTTACTGCGTTAACTTTCTCCAGAGTTTCAAAGCACATGAAGACTGTCAAATGTTTTAAAAAACCCAGTGTTGAAAAAAAATGTTTACCTTTTACCACCTTTGGACGTTGATATGTTGTAAAAGTTTAGGGATCTAAATATAAAAAAGGGTAGAAAAAATAATTCTAGGAATTAATTTCCCCAGAGTTCGAACGACATGAAGGCCGTAAAACAGACATGCAAATGTAAAAGGAAAATGTTACACCTAATCTATTTTACAATCCAACACGCATGTGGCACTTGTTTTTTTTTTTTTTGAATCATATACCTTATTTAAAGAGGTATTTACTTTTTATAAAAAATAAAATATATACTCTAATGAATTGAATAATATTATCTTGATACAGTGAGTAAAAGGGGTTAACGGTGTATATATGACTGATTTTATGATGATGAAAATGATGAGCTCAATATAAAATTATACAACTGACATATCCAAACTACGAGAAAAGATGGCTAACCACATGATCAGCCAAAGTTATTTCATCAAGTACAAGTCAACATAAACATGTATCCATCTACAAAATGAATGAATTTCCTCTACACTTGTTTTACACATGTGATCCCTGTTTTTTTTTCCCATATAAATTACATCTTATTTAGTTTGGAAAAACACTTCCCTTTTCAAGATTGAGAATATGGAAAGGAAATCTGCCCAAAGAAAAATGCTGAGGATTTTGAACAATTGAAGGTAAAGATAAACACCCTATAATCTTACACTTCACCTGGACATGCCAGGAACCAATCTCACTTCCCTTCTATCCGCAAAAGCATAACAATGGAATCTGGCATTTCAGATCCCCCGAGTGCAAAAAAGAGGTGAAGATGCATGTGTATAAGGGTCATCAAAAAGCCCGAGGCCTGAAAACCCGGCCCGACCCGGCCCGTTCTGACAGAGGGCCGGGCTCGGGCTTGCTTATGGAAGCCCGGCCCGGCCCACGGACCAGCCCGATTTGGGCCCGTTCGGGCTGGCCTGTAGGCCCGCCAACGGGCCCATTGAGGGCCCACTATTTTTTAAAAATGGGGGCAGTTGCCCCCATTTCATTTTGAAAATGGGGGGACACATGTCCCCCATTTAAAAAAAAGGGTCAAGGTGGGCTCCCTTGAGATTTAATGGGGGACAGTGGAAAAAGGGGGCCAAGGTGGGCCCCCTACATTAAAGGGCGGGAGGGGCGTCCGCCCTCCCGCCCTTTTCAAATTAAATTTTTTTTTAAAAAAAACACTGGCCCGTAGCCCTACCTGTAAGCCCGAAAATTGAGCCCGGCCCGTCAGGCACGAGCCCGTGGGCGGGCCACGGGCCTGATTTTTTCCTCACGGGCCAGCCTGGCCTGGGCCCGCTGGCCAAAAAAACCCGTGGGCTTGGGCTGGGCTTGGGTCTGTTTTTCACGGGCCGGGCCGGCCCATTGCCGATGCCTATTACACTGAAGACCTAAGAGATTCCTGTCGTCTTAGAGGGATGTCCTCCGCAGAAAATCCATCCTCATCTGTATGTTTATTAAGACGTATTGGTAGCGACGTCGACAGGCCTGTAAAAGACGTGTATCAAGACTAATTTATAGTTCAGGGAAAACTATTTGAAAAATAAAGGAAATGCATTGACTGTTCATGTATGTGTGATCAAAGGCAATATCATTCTTTTATTCCATTCAAAATGTGCGCATAGCACTCGTAATTAAACACATCAACATCACTTACTGTTACCCATGTCCTTCGTTTTATGAAGGAGAAATGTCCCAGAAAGGATAGTCACAAAACCACACAACTCTGTGACTATTTGAGTTGGATTTTGACGGTCCCAGTCCTGGAACATGAAAGATATTAGAACTGTAACTAACGAGAAATAAAATTAAAAAAAGGGGGTAAAATTCAAATCAAATTACAAGGACCCGTGAAACAAAACCACAGTGATCAAACTTCTAAAATTTGACAGGTCCTCATTGGTTCCAACTATAAATAAAAACAACGGAAAAAAATACACAACAAATGAATAGTCACATGTTATACCTGAATCTCAATCAACTAAACACAAATCTCTCTGAATCACACTCCAAGTGAAATACAAATTCAAAGAGTTTGATTGGTAAGGAAAAAATGATTTATATCATACAAGTATAACTATACAAACTGAGGATACTTATAAATGAACCATGATGGCCATGGCTTGTAGTAAACAAAGTAATATCACGAGACTGATGATGCTGATGACATATATATCAAAAATGGTGGTTAAAATTTAATCAAGGCATCCATGATGTTGTATTTCCATTGCTGACATTCAAAAGTTCAAAGCTACATCCTTTTGAAATACACCTCCACTATCTAAATAGATGCAAGCATTTCACAAACATGTAAATATGATGCATTTTCCAACCATAATTTGATATGAATATGGAAAATATTGTATTCTAAACAATGTCATGTATTTAGGTGCACGAGGGTGAGAAATTACAGCAATGGCAGGTTTGAAATCCTAAGTATAAAACTTCAGCTTGACCTCAACAAGAAAAGTTCATCCACAATTTGCTACACACAAAGCCACAACCAATTTCCCAAGATAAATAAATAAATTTTACCTTAAACATGATAACACTTGCCAATATGGTGAAGGATGTAAACATCACATAGTATATAGGTGAGACAACTGCTGTATTGAATAAATCAAGGGCCTGCCATAAAAATTCATACGTTAGACAGATCTAAATTCTTCCACTACCACAAAATATTTATAACAGATGCAACCTATCCCAATGAACAATAGGGACCTTGTATACTAAACAAGAAAAGGGTTATCCATTTTCAAGTAAATAAACTGAAATCCAAAACATAATTATTAATTTATGGTTTTTGAAGCAGTAAATGTTAGACAAGGTGGTAGACTGACAATTCCTGGCCATAATAGGGAGTGTGAATTCCCATCTCATATACAAATTATAAGGGGGATTACTCGCACATCATTTTTTTTGGTGCTGTTTGGAGAATTTTCCAGTTTGTGAATAAAATTCCATCCTATATGTGGGACTATAAATAGATTTTTTGTTTTTTATCGAGTTTACTCTCACAATTAATTAGCTGAGAAACTTGGAATGCAGTCTTACTTGCATGTTGTTTGTACATTCAATGAAACTCATAATCATTAAAACTGAAAATCCATGTATTAAAATATTGATCCTCATGACTAGATTGTCAATAAAAAATATTGGAACTTTCATTCTAAATCCGACCATCTTTCTCCAACAACTCCACAGCTGCTATCTACACCCAGGTAAAACTCTTGCATCCTTCCTCTAATAAGTTATAGTTTAATAAAAGTTTTATATTCATGATTTTAAGGCCTAACAAAAATTAAACCCCCTTCTTCTTCCCAAGTCCTCGAGGTCGTGCATCCAAAGGCTGACTGCCAAAAGAGGCAGAGAGAAGGAAAGAAGAGGCTAAGCACAAGCAGGAGGCAGAGATCCACCACCACTCTCAAAAGTGAATCCAACCACCTACTTCATGCCCTCTCTTTCTGCTTCCAGAAAGATGCAAATCAAGAACACATTATATTTGGCAAAAAATGATGCTTACAAATGCACCATTACAAAATAGAAAATGCAAAGATTATCGTTACCTTGTTTAAATAATTCATCTGAGTAACCACACAAGTGGCTACAACTAAGGTGAAAAACCAAGTTTGGGGATAAATTAATTGATTCATTCCAGAAAAAGTCAACTTCAGAGCAATTCCTAAAGCTTTGACACTCATCACCTGTCAGACAACACTAAACATCAGAATGCATAAACAGGCAACTGCCAACCATTAAATGGAACAGAATTAAAATGATAAGTTGGCCATACAGATAGTCAGATACTTACTGATAAAGAACCTACAAGGGAACAAGCCCCAATATAAACCATTGTGTGTGTCTGCCCATACTGTGGGACAAAATGGAATACAAGTATAAATACTGCCGCTGTCACTATGGCCGCATACAATACGAAACCTGCAAATACAGATAAAAACTCACTATGGCGGTTTCTCTGGAGACAACCCAATAACAATTAGAGTTTTTTAATTCAAACACATCAAGACTGTATTTTACTACTGATGACAGTTCATCTAGAAAACCACAATCTAGTGTCAATACATCCCTAAAACATAAATATACAGAGAGTAAATTTTTTTTCACATTTTCTATAAATGTATTAATCCAATTCATTAGATTATATGATTTATTTTTTAATATAAAAATATGTCCATCATTAGATGAGGTATATTATTTTTAAAAAATTCACAACACTTATAAATTGGATTTAGGGCTAAAAAATAAAATGTAACATTACCCATGGCTATCCTTGGCGTGGAACCGCCAGTCTGTGATCTTGGGCTTCGCGGGCGGCTCGACCTCCTCCACGAGGGGGCTCTCCCTCCTCCGCGAGGGGAGTCTGATCTTTGACTTGGTTGAAGCGTTTCGGTGCGAGCCATAGATAACCGGCGACTAGTGCATCCGATACGAGCACGGCCCCGATGATCACGAGTACTATAGAGTCTCTCCGCACTATGCCACTCCAATGATCACTCAATTTGAGATGTTTATTTCCGGTGGCATTCACTCTCATGTCTGGTGGGAACGTCGGTAGATTCCCGGAGAGCTGGTTGTTTGAGAGGTCTAGCGTGGTGAGGCTGTCCATCAGGGCCAAGAATGTCGGTACGTCGCCCGTGAAACCGTTGTTGGAGATGTCCAAAACTTCGAGGTCGGACAATTCATCGAACGATTGCGGTATAGGCCCGTCGAACCGGTTCGAGCTGAGATTCAACGCCGTGCTCAGGCTCGTCGGTAACTCCGGGATGTCGCCGCTCAATTCGTTCGCTCCGAGTGAGAGTTCGAGTAGATAATCGAAGCCGCCTATCGATGCTGGGATTGATCCGCTCAGGGAATTTTCTTCCAGACTCAGTGTCTGGAGATTTTGTTGGCCTATTATAGTCCAGGATGGTATCGGACCGGTGAGCATGTTCCGGCTGAGGTTGAGATTCGATAGGTACTCCAACTGGAAGAGCTCGTCGGGGATCGATCCGTTGAAGCGGTTCATCTGGAGCTGAAGCACGTTGAGATATTGAACCTCGCCGAGCTCTCTGGGTATCTCGCCTTGCAATCGATTGTTAGCGAGGTTAAGCAAGGTCAGATTCATGCAGTTTTGAAGTGACGTCGGGACCGCCCCCTCCAATCGATTACCGTCTAATTCGAGAGAATACAAGTTCAAAAGCTCCCCCACCGTGGGCGGGATCGCCCCGGTGAGTTGATTATCACCCAAACGAACACGAAAGAGCCTTCGTGACATGTTTTGCGGGATCGACCCGCTAAGCGCATTCGACGTTAGGTCCACAGATTCAAGAAGCGGAGGTGAAAGCAAGTCCGCGGGGAGTGGACCGCCTAAGCCATTGAAGCTGAGGTTAAGCGCCTTCAAATTCATAGTAATTCCGACAGGAATCGGTCCCGTGAAGTTGTTCTGATGCGCGTCGAACCACGAAAGGCTCTTCAAAGCCAAAATGCTCGGCGGAATCGGCCCGGAGAAGTGATTCAAATGTATAAGAAGCGTATTCAATGCAGAAAGTCCGGCAAATTCGTCGGGTATAAATCCGGACAAACTGTTCGAGCTGATGTCCAAGATAGTTAGATTCGAACAACTGAATAACCGCTTTGGGAGGGAACCAGAGAAGTTATTGTTAGAGAGTATGAGCTCTCTAATACCCAAATTTAAGCTCGTCGGGATTGGACCGGAGAAGTTATTGTTATGGAGCCTGAGCTCTCTAATACCCATATTTAAGCTCGTCGGGATTGGACCGCTAAGCGCATTCGACGTTAGGTCCACGTATTCAAGAAGAGGAGGCAAAAGCAAGTCCGCGGGGAGCGGACCGCTTAAACCATTGAAGCTGAGGTTAAGCGCCTTCAAATTCATAGTAATTCCGACAGGAATCGGTCCCGTGAAGTTGTTCTGATGCGCGTCGAACAACGAAAGGTTCTTCAAAGCCAAAACGCTCAGCGGAATCGGCCCGGAGAACCGATTCAAATGTATAAGAAGCATATTCAGTGCAGAAAGTCCCGCGAATTCGTTGGGAATGAATCCTGACAAACTGTTCGAGCTGAGGTCTAAGATAGTTAGATTCGAACAACTGAATAACCGCTTTGGGAGGGAACCAGAGAAGTTATTGTTAGAGAGTATGAGCTCTCTAATACCCAAATTTAAGCTCGTCGGGATTGGACCGGAGAAGCCATTGGAGCTCAAATTCAAGCTTTGGATATTGACCAACGAATCGAACTGTGATTCGATCGGTCCGGAGAACGAATTGAAGGAGAGGTCGAGGGATTGCAACGCCGGGAACCCAATGAAGGGAGGCAGGGGACCCCAGAAGTAAGTGTTGCTCATTTTGAGTGATTTGAGGTTTGGGAGTCTCCCACATTGGGAGATGAGAGTGTGTGATGTTGGGTAAATTTGGTTGTCGGAGAAGGCGAGGTTTTGGAGGGAGGAGAGGGTGCAAGAGAGGGAGAGGGTTTGTGGGTCAGAAACAGAGGAGGGTGGGAAGGAGAGGCTGATGACGGCGGAGGAGTTGCCGGGCCTGCAGAGGACGCCAGACCAGTTGCATGGGTTGGGCTGCTTGATTGGGTCCCAAAGGGGAAAGAGGGTTAGATTGGAGAGGGTGAGCATTGTGTTGATTTGGGATTGGGGGAGGGTTTGGGAGGTTGTTGGGGTGGTGGGGATGGTGAGGAGGATGAGAAGGAAGAAAGGCAATAATAATACCATGATCAATGGTTTTGGTTGGTTGGGTGGAGAGATAGCGAGAGAGAGAGAGAGAGAGATGTTGGAGACCAGAGGAAAGCTTGATTTGTGGAGGTGTGTTATCTTTGAATATGATTATATGAATAAACAAGAATCGGCTTGGAATTAAAAATAAGTCAAACCACTGGTTGAACTGATTGTAGATTAATTGGAGTGATTGAATATTAAATTATATATATAAAAAAAAGTTTTGAAAATTTATAAGGGTTTTAAGGTGATATTATTATATGTAAATATTTAAAGAGTATTAGAAATATTTTCTTAAATTTTTTGTATTTTTAATATATCATTGTATCATTATTGTTTTTGATACTCTGCTAGGTGATTGGACTAATGATTTTAATCATGTCATCATTTTCTTTTCCATAAATAGCTTAGGTTTGCTTTATATCAATATTACAGGCCTTATTTAGATCAACAGTGGACATATCTGTTTCAAAAAATTTAAGGTTCTAATCCCCCGATAGAAAAAATATAATATTTGAAAATGATAGAAAAATTGACGTGGTTAAGTGTAAACCAATGGTTTTGAGTAGTGTAGATACGGAAGCTGAAAATCTGATTGGATCGTGTTATCCTAACTTTCTCACCATTATATTCATTCCATTCTATCATGAATCCAAACAAGAATTTGTGTCTGGATGACTGGATATAACATTATGGTTAGTTTTCAAGCCCTTTTTTTCCATTGAATTGACTTGTATCGGATCTCACGCGCCTTGACTTGGACTTGTATTTGGATTTCAATCTATATCAAGACTGCACTAAAGTCTTGATATAGATTGAAACCCAAATGGACCCATGGCTTTGATTTTGGGGGGGGGGGGGGGGGGGGGGGGGGGTGAGGGTTTGATCTTTGAGTTGGTAAAAAAACGAAAAAAAGGTTTTGGAGTTCTATTTATATTTTTATTTCATAGGGAACTTAAAACTATTTTATTTCACTTGTTTGTTATCAATCCTACGTGGACTTACTTGACTAGAAATTAAAGTAAGGGCAAATTATAAAAATAGCATTGTTTAAATCAATATTAACAAAAATAGCATTGGTCGGAGAATATTTGCAAAAAAAACACTAGTCTGATCATTTTTCTTTTTTTTTATAATAGAGGCGCCATATATATATGATGCCTCTAGTGGTTTTAGCTTTTAAAGGGAAACACCTTATATATATAGCACCTCCAGGCTTTTTTTGCCCGACGCGTGAGGGATGTCAATACAAAAGAGGCGTCATAAATATACAGCGCCTCCTTTGTTTTATATGGGTTGGCACCGTATATATAAGGCATAATATGAAAAATACAAGTCGTGGAGGTGGTGTGATATAAAAAATACAACCCTCAGAGATATTACACTCAGCCGGCATAACTATCATGATATATACTTTTCCAATACAAGATATATATCTTGTTAACAATTTTTTATGTTATCAATCCACTGGATCCATAAATTAGATCATGAAATTATATACATTTTTCTTAAAAATATATACCTTATTAAATGTAGTTTACTATTTTAAAAAGCTTAAACATGTGTAGACTATTGCAGGATTGCCCTTAACATTAATCTATGTTAATAATACCCTCTAAACACGTTAAATTACTTCTCGGAATGATTTTGATTTGTTTCACGCGTTCATCATTAAAAAGAAATAGGTCATGAAAGGTTATGTATATGACATTGTTTTGCTAAGTGAACATAGATTTCCAATATAATACTCAAGGTACAAATTTCATTTATTTTAACTGATTTGTAACAATCAATAAGATCCAATGCTTAGTTAAGAAAGAGGAATTCCATTGCTTGTTCCTCTTATGAAAATCAATTCCAACATTGGGTAATAGCCAGATTTTAGACTAAAAATAAAAACTTATATTTTATAATACAATTATTATTAATATTATGTAATAATAACAAAAAAAATTGTTGAATGCAATCAAAATCAATACATCAATACATCAAAAAAAAAATGGTTTGCTTTAAGGAAAAGCACAACAAATCACAAGTTCTTCTGAGACACAACCCAGCTACTCCCAGGTGTTCTCTTCATGCCCCTCTCCACCATCTCCCTGCACACGCCCTCCGCCTCCGCGAACCCGCGCCCGCATAAACACTCGCCAACGCCACATAATTCCTATTTTATGAGGGGTAATTTAAAAATACGGGTTTTATGAGGGGTATTTATGCACAAAAAAAAAAATTCAAAATGAGTGAGGGCATTTAGGTCAATGTACATGTATAGTTAGGCTTTTTAACCATGGTTAACCCAGAGTTCTTCACGGCGTGTGTTATAGGGGTACGGTTGCACTTACTCAATGTTTTTTAGGGGTATTTTTGTACTGTGGGTTTTTTTATGGGTATTTTAACAAAATTATAATTTAATAGGGGTATATATGCAAAAATCCCTACAATTAATCGAACCATTGGTATTATTGAGTGACTGGATTTTATATTATAAAAAGAGTATTTGAAATTTGTTAAAAAGGATTTTAGAGTGATATTATGGAGTTGCCGGAGCTGCAGCGGACACCGGACCAGTTGCATGGGTTGGGCTGCTTGGTTGGGTCCCAAAGGGGGAAGAGGGTTAGATTGGAGAGGGAGAGCATTGTGTTGATTTGGGATTGGGGGAGGGTTTGGGAGTTTGTTGGGGTGGTGGGGATGGTGAGGAGGATGAAAGGGAATGATACCATGATCATTGATTTTTGAAAGGTTTGGTTATGTTTGTTTTGGATGTTTGGATGGAGAGTTTGTTTGAAGGTTTGGTTATGTGTGTTCTCTTTGAATATGAATATGCTTGGAGTTAAAATTAATCAATCCATTGGTATTATTTGGAGTGACTGGATTTTAGATTATAAAAAGAGTATTTGAAATTTGTTAAAAAGGATTTTAGAGTGATATTAGATAAATGCTTAAAAGAGTTTTAGAAATTTCTTTTGTATTTTTAAGTAATTAAAAATGAATATATTATTATATCATGACTATTTTTGATACTCCTCCGTGGGATTGAAATTATGATCTTAATCAGCGGACAATTGCTTCTTTTCAATGAATGGCTCGAGTTTTTAAAAATTGCTTTGAATCACTATTATAAGCCCTATTTTGATCCTTGATGGGACGTCTGTGTTGTGAAAATCCAATGGTTGGAAAAGCTATGTTTGAAGAGCGTATGAAAACTCTAGGAAATTTTGTTGGAATTATGTGACCAAATATGCATAATTGACAATGTGTGTAACCGGCCCATATAATCCATTGCATGCATGAGTTACAAAAATTAATCACCACTGGTTTTTGAAACCTCCAGGGAGTGCTAACATTACAATTAATATTGTATTATTGGCATGCATGAATTACTAATTATTGCATGAGTTACAATTGAATTATTGACCACCCAATACGTTTAGAGGTTTTTATGTGCATTCAATTGGGTTGATTAACATTGCTGCCTATAAAAAGGCACCATGCATCTATTGATAAGATATAGTATGTAACATTCTATCCCTCCATCACCAACCCGCGAGTAGAGAAAAGAGAGAAAAATAAAAATGGAGCACCCATTCCATGCATAAATACATTTTTCAAGGGTTGTCAGTGCACCATTCTATCATCAATTTCTAGCCATTCTTTTTTATTCGGGCGTCTGATAGGATCGTAATCTGTTCATCGTGGTTCTTCCGTAGCTCGCACTCCGGAAGAACAAAACCTATTATAGTCGTATCTCTCAGTGGTAGGAGCCATTCAACCCTGTGCGTGAGGGGGCCTTATTCACCGAGGACAGAGTGTCTTCACTCGCTTCCACAATTCCGGATACACTTTTCTAATCTCTAACTCTTTTATTTCATGCTTTTATTATATATTTTAGAGTATGCATGATTTAATATATATTTGATGTTTATATTTTTGATGTGATAATTATAAGAATTTGTGTTTAGCCTAATATTTGATTGTCACGCACAACAATCTCGGTGAATAATTACACAATTTCTTATATTTAAAATGAATAAATGCTTATATAATTTTATTATATTTGAGATGATGGAAAATTTGCTTGCATTTGAAAAATATGTTGGTATACAAATTTTTGTGATCATGCATATATTGATTATTCATTATATTGAATAAATAAAATTGTTCTTGGCGTGATCATTGTACTGCATGCATGAAATGCTTGATTAATGATAGCATAGCCTAAGAGAAATATAAATAAATAATACATGTTATTTCTTTTGTGCTCCAACTATTATTGGAATCCTTTATTATTCATACTCGAAATGCTTAATGGACATTTCATTTTTGAATGCATGCATGCATGCACAAATTAAATATGCATGAAACAGTTTATTATTATATGCTACGTTACAATTTTATGGGCCGACTGTTGAAAGGATAATAAATTTTTTATTTATTTGAGTATGGTGTCATATATATATGTTAATTGTTCATTAACCATTCCACTGAGAGGTTATCTTACTAAAAATGCACGAGTTAGTGGTCATTCTGTCTGTTGGCACATCTATTTACACGTGAAACTAATTTGCATGTTTTAGATCTTCTGTGAATAATGATATCTTTTTCTAGATGTTGGATAACTTTATATGATTCTTTTTTCAGTTACGTGATTATATATTGATTTTGGGTTGATATGGCCATTCACGTCTATTAAATGCACAGTGTTACTGTGTATGTGATCTTTAAAATGTTAGCATCTTTGCATTAAATTTTCATCATTAAATAAAACAGTGTATTCTTCTCTAGAGTCATGCATTAAAATTGTTGGAATTCAAGGCATATATATTTCTTAGTGAATGCGTTACAAACATTTCACCATCTCTTATTGTTGAGACGTTAAAAATGTTTGCATGCCACTGTTGCATGAAAATTTATGATCACATTCTCAATGCCTTTCATAAGCATGTGTTTGGCTGGTCATAAACTAATGAGAATGGTTCATTTTTAAATCACATCATCTATACATGTCATTATCCAATGCATAGTGTGTATTCACTATTGGCAGTACCTTTCTTATTTCATGCTTATATTCTTGAAATCGAAAGGCTTATATTTAATATGGCCATGAAAAAAATAAATTTGATCATGATCTTAATACTTCAATACACAGTATTGTGATATGTTTATATTGTATGGTCTATATATATGTGTATTATTTAATATGCCTCATTTTCTGAGATAACTTGCCAACATTTATAGTTCATTGAAAATATTCATTCTTTTGGGATTTGATATTTCCGTGGTATTAGTGTTCTTATTTATGCAGGGCATGTTTATGTATCATATGAAGATATATATTAATTTCAGGAATGTATATTTATTTGAAGGCCAGTAACATTCCAATAATATTCTGACATGGGATTGAATAAATGGAGTTCTATGTTATTTGATAGTTGAGACTATTTGAATTCTTTTCTCGGTCACGATTATCATTCATTCAGAATTCTTATTATATTATCAGTGATCCGTGACTTAGCCCTATCTTACGGCAGCTATTGGTATTTTCTCCCGGCATTATTATTATATTTCAACATCAGTGATCAGTGGGTGGTTGAGCCATATTAAATATTGACGTGCAGAATTATTGTTACATGACCTTTTTCATTCTTTATGATATTGGACATTCACTGATGGCTCATGCATTCTGAAGCTCAGTGTTGAAGTGGGTTATTCTTCAAGAGAGCTAGATATATTGGTGTTTTAAAATACCATTTTGGGAGATTACTACTATATTATCTGGTTTGTTGAGGTATTATCTGAAGAGCCATCTTGATATATTCTTCATGTGGCCTTCAAATTTTGTGTATTATTTTATGGTATTCTAGAAGAATATTCAGTGACAAATGGTCTATCCGAGGTATGTGAGTACAAACCTAACTTTTGATTACCTTAACTATTAATGGTCATATTAATTTTATGGTAATCATGCTCCTATAAATGTCTTGGTCAATTACATACTTATAGTGAGATCATGTTAATGTGCATGTTATTATAATTAACATGTTTGTATGCTCATGTGGTAATGATCAAGTTTTATTATTTGCATGCATATAAAATAAAATTGTATGTGATTTGTAGAAAATATTTTGCATGCATATATATCCCAAACTATTTTTTAGTAGTCTCTAAATGTGGGAGTATTTTGTGAAAATAAAATTACAATGGTAATTTACATACCCTAAAAATGTGGGGGGAGACATATACCTCATTAATATATATATATATATATATATATTGAGAGAGAGACTACAAAATATTGGGACAAGAAAATGAAAATGTCTAGACAAGTATAAATAAAACTTGAGTTGATTCACCTTATATCTAAGGAAATATAACTCGAGTTTGTGAGGTTACAGAGAACCTCACTAAAGGACTTGCGAGATGACTCGTCCTTAATATTGAGACCGAGGGGGATGTGGGTTAAGCCCATTAAATAATTACCTGCAGTGGGCTTCCTACCATTGTGATTAGAGATCCCATGAAGATGGTTTTCAAGGGGTTAACGAAGCTGTACGGGTAAACTTGTGAGTACTATAGAGGAAAAACTCCTCTAACACATCCCTATGGTAACAGTGCTAACTGTAGTGGAAATAGGTTGAGCAAATGCTCTTAAAGGGTTCGAGTCCTTTTCGGACAGGGTGTGGTCCATGCAGGCACCCTGGAGAACTCACCTATATGAGTGCACGGACGTGGGGCCGCGTTCTTTGAGATTTGGGATAAATTTCTAAGGCACTCAAGAAAGGATACGAGCACATGGCCGTAACGTGCTACCCCGCAGAACATGACTCATATCCTGTACCATGCGTGTGATCAGTGAAACCGGGCTTAAGGGGTCGAATTCAAGGACTTGGTCTATTCAGGCTTCTCCGAGGGATATGATTTACACTAAGTGAAGGTTCAAACCCAAAAGGTACTTTCACCTATTACATGGTATAAGACGCTCAAAATTCTTTATTACAACCTAGATCAATTTGTTCTATCCAGATCATTCTATTTCATTCCTTTTCGTGCTATAGGTGGTTTTATTATGTATTTTTGGTCAGTGGGGGATTGTTGGAATTATGTGACCAGATATGCATAATTGACAATGTGTGTAACCGGCCCATATAATCCATTGCATGCATGAGTTACAAAAATTAATCACCACTGGTTTTTGAAACCTCCAGGGAGTGCTAACATTACAATTAATATTGTATTATTGGCATGCATGAATTACTAATTATTGCATGAGTTACGATTGAATTATTGACCACCCAATACATTTGGAGGTTTTTATGTGCATTCAATTGGGTTGATTAACATTGCTGCCTATAAAAAGGCACCATGCATCTATTGATAAGATATAGTATGTAACATTCTATCCCTCCATCACCAACCCGTGAGTATAGAAAAGAGAGAAAAATAAAATGGAGCACCCATTCCATGCATAAATACATTTTTCAAGGGTTGTGTTAGTACACCATTCTATCATCAATTTCTAGCCACTTTTTTATTCGGGCGTCTAATATCGTAGTCTGTTCATCGTGGTTCTTCCGTAGCTCGCACCCCGGAAGAACAAAACCTATTGTGGTCGTATCTCTCAGTGGTAGGAGTCATTCAACCCTGTGCGTGACCGAGGACAGAGTCTCTTCACTCGCTTCCACAATTCCGGATACACTTTTCTAATCTCTAACTCTTTTATTTCATGTTTTTATTATATATTTTAGAGTATGCATGATTTAATATATATTTGATGTTTATATTTTTGATGTGATATTATAAGAATTTGTGTTTAGCCTAATATTTGATTGTCACACACAATAAATTTTAATGTAATTCTGGCGATGTGAATGTGAAAGCTGAAAACTTGTATGGATCAGCTATGACTTTTTTTTCAATTTGGGAATCCACCCCATCATGGATCCAAACAGGGCCATAATAAAATATGAATGATAATCCTAAGGTTTTGTTAATCTATATTCATTTTTTTGAGTATTAATACATTCAATCCCTTTTTTAATCTGTTTTTTTTGTTCTAAGTGCATATGCACTTTAATTAAATTTCTATAGATACCATAAACATTCGTTTAAAGTGCATAAGTTAAAACTGACGTGCAGTGTTTGATAGCCGAATTGTATAACTAATTTTTTGCAAATGATTGTGTGTAAAAAAGATTCTGTTAAAAGCTACCCCGCTCAATTTTTGAAAATAACAATTTTTTAGCATTATTTATTTAAAATCTATGTAAAAAACTGCTCTATTTTTTTATTTGTTGCACGACGGTAAAAGTCTAAATTAAATATTAATTTGACTTGTATCGGGTCACACACTAAAGTCTTGACATTGATTGAAACCCAAATGGACCCATGGCTTTGATTTCGAGGGTGGGGTTTTAGTGAGGCACTCTTTTGAGTTGGTAAAAGAAAAAAAAAAGGTTTTGGATTTTTGTTTTGGTTTTTTATTTCATAGAGAACTTTAAACTGTTTTATTTGTCTGGTTAGTTATCAATCCCACGTGGAATTATTTGTTTTATAAATAAGAACATTTAAAAAAAAAAAATTTCACAAAATTTTTAAAAAATTTACCTTCATCTACATAAACTTTTTTAAAAAATAAAAACTAAATCACGAGTACTATAGAGTCTCTCCGTATTATTGCACCACTCCGTTGATCATTGATGGATCCTCCAGTAGAACTCAATCTGAGATGTTCGTTTCCGGTGGCATTCACTCTCACGTACCACGGAAACGTCGGCAAAGTCCCTGACAGCCGGTTGTTCGAGAGGTCTAGCGTGGTGAGGCAAATCATAGTCAAGAAAATCGGTACGTCTCCCGTGAAACCGTTGTTGGAGACGTCCAAAACTTCGAGGTTGGTCAATTCTTCGAACGATTGCGGTATAGGCCCGTTGAACTGGTTCGAGCTGAGATTCAACGCCGTGCTCAGGCTCACCGGCAACTCCGGGATGTCGCCGCTCAATTCGTTCGCTCCGAGTGAAAGTTCAAGTAGATACTTGAGGCCGCCTATCGATGCTGGGATTGACCCGCTCAGGGAATTCTCTTCCAGACTTAGTGTCTGGAGCTTCTGCATCCCTATAATCCTGGATGGTATTGAACCGGTGAGCGCGTTCCGGCTGAGGTTGAGATTAGATAGGTATTCCAACTGGAAGATCTCGTCAGGAATCGATCCGTTGAAGCAGTTCATCTGGAGCTGAAGCATGTTGAGAGATTGAACCTCGCCGAGCTCTCTGGGTATCTTGCCTTGCAAGCGATTGTTAGCGAGGTTAAGCACGTTCAGCCTCCGTGACATGTTAAGCGGGATCAACCCGCTAAGCGCATTCGATGTTAGGTCCACGGATTCAAGAAGCAGAGGCAAAAGCAAGTCCGCGGGGAGTGGACCGCTTAAGCCATTGAAGCTGAGGTTAAGCGCCTTCAAATTCATAGTAATTCCGACAGGAATCGGTCCCGTGAAGTCGTTCTGATTCGCGTCGAACCACCAAAGGCTCTTTAAGGCCAAAACGCTCTGCGGGATCGCCGTTCAGGGAATTCTCTTCCAGACTCAGTGTCTGGAGTCTCTGCAGGCCTGAAGTCATGGATGGTATCGGATCGGTGAGCAAGTTCAGGTTGAGATTCGATAGGTACTTCAACTGGAAGAGCTCGTCGGGGATCGATCCGTTGAAGCGGTTCATCTGGAGCTGAATCACGACAAGCAATCGAAGCTTGCCGAGCTCTTTCGGAATCTCGCCTTGCAAGCCATTGTTAGCGAGGTTAAGCAAGGTGAGGTTCGCACAGTTTCGCAGCGATGTTGGGATCACCCCCTCCATTCGATTATCGTCCAATTCGAGAGAATTCAACGCAGAAAGGTTCGCGAATTCGTCCGGAATGAATCCCGACAAACTGTTTGAGCTGAGGTCCAAGATAGTTAGATTCGAACAACTGAATAACTGCTTTGGGAGGGAACCAAAGAAGTAATTGTTAGAGAGTCTGAGCTCTCTAATACCCAAATTGAAGCTCGTCGGGATTGGACCGTCGAAGTGATTGGTGCTCAAATTCAGGCTTTGAATATTGAGCAACGAATCGAACTGCGATTTGATCGGTTCGGTGAACCAATTGAAGGAGAGGTCGAGGGACTGCAAGGCAGGGAACCCAATGAAGGGAGGCAGGGGACCCGAGAAGTAAGTGTTGCTCATTTTGAGTGATTTGGGGTTTGGGAGTCTCCCACATTGGGAGATAGAGTGGGTGATGTTGGAGATGTCGAGGTTTTGGAGGGAGGAGAGGGTGCAAGAGAGGGAGAGGACTTGTGGGTCTGAAACAGAGGAGGTTGGGAAAGTGAGGCTGATGACGGCGGAGGAGTTGCCGGAGCTGCAGCGGACGCCGGACCAGTTGCATGGGTTGGGCTGCTTGGTTGGGTCCCAAAGGGGAAAGAGGGTTAGATTGTAGAGGGAGTGCATTGTGTTGATTTGGGATTGGGGGAGGCCCGGGAGGGTTTGGGAGGTTGTTGGAGTGGTGGGGATGGTGAGAAGGATGAGGAGGATGAAAGGGGATGATACCATGATCATTGGTTTTTTGAAGGTTTGGTTATGTTTGCTTTGGATGTTTGGATGGAGAGTTTGTTTGAAGGTTTGGCTATGTGTGTTCTCTTTGAATATGAATATGCTTGGAGTTAAAATTAATCAATCCATTGGTATTATTTGGAGTGATTGGATTTTAATTTATAAAAAAAGAGTATTTTTAATTTGTTGAAAGGGATTTTAGAGTGATATTAGATAAATAATTAAAAGAGTTTTAGAATTTTTTTTTGTATTTTTAAGTAATTAAAAATTAATATTATTATATCATGACTATCTTTTATACTCCACCGTGCGATTGAAATTATGATCTTAATCAACGGTAATTGCTTCTTTTCAATGAATGGTTCAAGTTTTTAAAAATTGCTTTGAATCACTATTATAAGCCTTATTTGGATCAGTGATCGGACATCTATGTTGTGGAAATCCAAGGGTTAATAAAGTTATGTTCAAAGAGCATATGAAAATTCTAGGAAATTTCAATGTAATTCGGGCAATGTGGATGTGAAAGTTGAAAACTTGTATGGATCAACAGTGACTTTTTTTTTTATAGAAAAATGATACTAGTGGATCTGCCACTTCTTTGATTAATAAAAGTAGTACAGTTCCTCAACACAACTAAGATAGAAAGCAACATAAACAATTGGAAGAGTGCGTAGGAGAAAAACCATGCTTAGGAGGTCTAAGCACAACTCTCTCCCCCAAGCCTCTCATTATACGATACGCAATACGTTCCTTTCCAGGCGTACCTCCCTAGCCCCTGCACAAAAACATCCCCACGCTGATATATTCCGTATGACGCAGTCCCAGATGCCCTCCTCCGATACCGACGACCCCACAAAGATTCTGTCGTTGCGTCCGAGCCAAATAGCCCACATAACCACCGGGATCAAATACCGCATGATGTTACATTGAATGCTCCTATCCCCTCTCCGCGACAGTCCACGTCCCATAGCCCAGATTTGATCAAGGGACGTTGGGGCCAGGCCGCGCCACAAAGACCGCCCGAGTCGTCTCCAAACCTGTTGCGCCATTTGACATTCGCAGAACAGATGGGATACCGTTTCGACTCCATCCGCACATAGGACGCAGGTGACGGGATCACCGGGACGCCAAATTGCTCGATAGGTCCTCGTAAGCAGACGCTCGTTATATGCCAACCAAAGAAAGAACCTCACCTTCAAAGGTGTTTTGCACCCCCAAATTTGAGGAGCTTTTTTGGCCACTCCCTATTGAAGGGGCGGTCTCGAGCCCACCATGCATACGCTGAATGCACCGAGAACCCGTCCGTACTAATCCACATAGGGGCATCCTCCTTTGTCTCGTCAACCCTGAAGTTTGCCAATACACAGAATAATTGTGTATATTGTAAAAACTCCTCGTCCTCGAGTCTGCGCCGGAGTTGGAATATCCACCCCTCCCCAAAGGTTGATTGGTCCCAGAATTCCTTCACTGTTCCCACTTTATTGCACGCCACCTCGAAGAGCTCGGGATATATCTCCTGCAGCGGACCTGTGCCGCACCAATGGTACGATCAGAACCGGATTCGATCCCCTCTCCCAAGACTCCAGCGAACTGCCGAAATGATAGGGCCCCCTAGTCGGGAAATGTTTTTCCAAACTTGCGAAGAACATGAACTAGGCTGTGGGAGTTGTAGATATCGTTGTCTTCTTCTTTGCAGACCACCCGCTACCACCCGTTTTCATATAGATTGACCTCCCGAAATAAACTTCCACACCCATTTTGCCAAGAGTGCTCTGTTAAACACCTCGAGATCAATTATCCCAAGCCCCCCCTTGGCTTTGCTAGCACATACCATCGCCCAGCACACAAGATGCGCTCGTCGAGGGCTAGGACCCGACCCACTCCATAAAAATCGGCGTCGCAATGTGTCCAGGCGGTGAAGTATCGTTCTTGGTAGCTTAAAGAGAGAGAGCATAAATACTGGCAAGCTGGATAGAACTGCTTGTAAAAGAACAAGACGACCACCCGCGTTGAGTAACCGTCCAGCCCATCCCTCCAGCCTCTTTTTGAACCGATGCACGAGCGGAGCCCAGTCCCTTGTCGATATGGAGCGGAGGCTGAGCGGCATCCCCAAGTAACGCGTGGGGAACGGGCAGGAGAGTTGCTGTGCAAGAGGCCCTAGTTCCTCCTCCACCATATTGATACCAAAGAGGACACTATTTCTGCGGTTGATTTGAAGCCCGAAAAGCCACCCAAAGATCGACACCACGAACATCGCACCAAGAATAAACCGAGGTTCCCCATGACTTAGTAACATGGTATCATCAGCTTAAAGGATGTGAGAAATGGATGAATTGACTCTCCCGCAAGTCAGCCCTCGAACCCACCCATCATCTACCGCCTTTGCCAGCATCCGGCTGAGCACGTTGGAAACGATGATAAATAGAAATGGAGACAAGGGGTCCCCCTGTCTAAGTCCTCGCCTGATCGGGAAGAAACCACAAGGTGTCCCATTAATTAGCACCGAGGCCGACGCTGTTGTTAAACAATCAAATATCATGCGCACCCATCTCTGTCCAAACCCATGATTAATCAGCTGTTGGCGTAGAAACGACCGCTTTACTTGATCGTAAGCTTTTTGGAAGTCTAGTTTGAGGAGAACTCCCTTCCTGCGCAGCTTATGAGTCCCGGAAATGGCCTCTTGAACCGCCAGAAATCCTTCTTGAAGGGACCTTCCAGGCACGAATGCAGTTTGGTTGTTCTCGATCAACCCCCCTATCACATCCTTCAACCGATTAGCCAAGACCTTGGAGATAAGCTTGTAGCTAGTATTAATCAGACTAATGGGTCTGAAGTCCGATATCTCCTCCGCCCCGGGCTTCTTCGGGATGAGGGCCGAGAACGTCGCATTGATGCAGCCAACTCCTTGCACTCCCGAGTGGAACTCCGCGAACATGGACATGACATCGGGTTTAACTAGCTCCCAAAACTCTTGGAAGAAACAGGTACTAAACCCATCCGGCCCTGGTGCCTTGTCCCCCACCGAATCAAACATTGCACTCCTAATTTCTAACTCGGAGAAAGGACTTTCAAGTCGCACCCTCTCCTCGTCAGAAATCTGTGGGAGATCCACATCAGTCCACCCCACTGGTTTGCCTCGAGGAGCACAAGCTATTCTTCGGAAATGGGAGACGAGAGCATCTTGAATTGCTGGTTCATCTGTGATCCGGGAGCCCCCAACTATCAGGGATTCAATCTTATTCGAACGTCGTCGTTGGTTCGCCACTTTATGGAAGAAAGAGGTGTTGTTGTCACCTCCTTTAAGCCATATTGCACGAGACCGAAGCCGCCATTCCTCCTCTTCCAACCCAAGAATCCGGAGCATTTCCCCCTTGAGGGAGTTTCTAGTGTTGCGGTCCAACTCCCCCAGCAGCCCGCACTCTTCCAAAGCATCAAGCAGAGAGATTTCGACCGCAATATTATTTTTCCTTTCATTACGCCTCTTCTTAGTCTCTCGACTCCAGCCTTTAAGGGAATGCTTCAATCGTTGCAATTTAATCGCCAACCTCTTGGCTCCCACCACACCCTCCAAAGATGCATTCCATGACTGTGTGACCACGTCCCGAAAATCGTCGATCTTCAGCCACCAAGTCTTGAAGCGAAACTGGGCTCTCCCCCGACTGCCCAAGCCGCCACTGATTAGAAGGGGGCTATGATCTGACGTGATACGAGGCAAACATGATATAGAACAAGCTGGAAACGCATCTTCCCATTCGTTGTTGATCAGCACCCGATCTAGACGTGCCAAGGATGGATGTTCCTGCAAGCTGCTCCAGGTAAAAGCTTGTGCTAGCAAAGGAAGATCAATAAGCCCCTCACCCCCAATCCAGTCCGAGAACATCCTCATATCCGATGTTATCCCCCCTGGCCTGTTTCGATCTTCCACCCAACGCGTGACGTTGAAGTCCCCCATACAACACCACGGACCCCCCAGTCACTCTTCACTGAACTCAGCTCAGCCCACATTTGATCCCTAGATGCCCCGTCATGCGGACCATAGACACCTGAGCACCCCCACTCCCATCCAGAGACGTTGTCTACCAGCCTGATTGACACTGAGTAAACCCCTATTCGAGATGCCGAGCAACGCCACTTATCAGAATTCCAAGCCACCACTATACCCCCTGATGCTCCCACCGAAGGGAGACACAGACACTCCAACAGCCTGCCACCCGCAAAAGCCCTCACCGTACCTGGGGAGATGGCTTCTAATTTGGTTTCTTGCAGACAGCAGGGATCAATTTGGTGCGTCAAAATGAAACTCCGGACCGCTTCCTTCTTCCGTCGGTCATGAAGACCACGAATATTCCAACTTAATGCTTTCAACATAAAAACTTAAGATAACCCTTAGCAGACAGATATCCAGACTGGACTTCTTAATCAGAGGAACTATGTTCGCGCCGAAGGAAAGTCAAGAAGCGATGAGTATCCTTGCGACGTGGGAACCGCAGTCCAATCCTCTCAGCCTTTGGACAAGCCTTGGCCCCTCTAAATTCATCCTGCTCAGGTAGAATGGTTGAAGAGGCGTGGGGGGCTGTGTGCTCCGATGGGGGGACCACGCCCTCCACCGGAACCAATTCCTGTTGAGGGAGCCGCCATTCCTCCACCCCCATGTCCCTAGATGGCAGTGGAGTCTCCGTATGAACCGAAGAAGCATCATCTCCCTCTTGAAGAGAACCGAACGACAGAGACTCCCCATCCCCGAAGGAGCTTGCACATGAGCCCATTGAGGAGACCGACACCGACAGGGAGGGGACTACCACCACCGAGCGAAGGATCCGCCTGCCAAATATGTCCACGAAATAAGGGTCCACCACCAAACCTGAATATCGATTAGGATTTCGGTGCGACTGCTCCGAACCCACCACGCCCGAATAGTGACACCAAACCCATCGTGCGAAACCGTCCTCCCCAACCTGGTTGGCCCACGACCCGCCCCCCAAGGAGCCATGTATGCTGGGAGTAGAGCCCATATCCGGGCTTTGACTTCCAAATGCGAACTGCGGTGATCCGTTATGGGAGTCCTCTGGTCCGAGGTTGACCCCAAGGTTAGTCACCTCCCTACCAGACTGACAGCTCTCCCCCACCAGCTGTATTTCACCATTCTGTTGGACAATCTGCTGACACTCCACCTGTACACTAGGTGAAATAGCTGTCAGCCTAGATTTGACTGGATGGGACTTAGCCTCCAATCTTCCCCCTCCAGTGCCGTGCAATTGATATTTGACTCTGCCTCGTCGCATCCCTCGACCTCCTTGTCCTCGAGCCGCGCGCCCACCTGTCCCGCCACCGAACGCTCCCCTACGATTGGAACGACTTGTCGCCGGAGCACCATCGTCTCACGCCAATCCACCACAACCGCCTCCGATGCATTCTCCCGATCACTACTCCTCCTCACCGGATGGGAACTATCACCTCCATAATTGCCACTTCGCACCGCCTCTGCAAAAGAACGAGGTCGATTAACAAGCAGCTCCCTCACTTCCACCACTCCTGACCATCCTCCCAGGCAGACTTCAATAGCTCCCGGGAACCGAACCTCCGTGTTAGCCCACACGGAGACAGACAAAGGGGGAAAAGCAAGTTCGGCTGTCGCGTCTTCGAACATAGATTGGAACACACCCAACGGTTCAACAATGCGACGAACCACCACCTCCGTACGCCAAGCCAACGGAACGCCTGTGAGCGTGACCCAACGGGCACACCCGCTATCGCCCATAGTCCCCGTCGACAAGTCGCAAACAGAGAAGGTAATTACTCCCCCTTCATCGTCAACGAACCCGCTTCTAGCATCATGTCTCTTTCAGACAATGAGGGCAGACGAATGATTATTCTATTACGACATAGCCATCCAGCATTACTAAAATCGATGTTCCTCCACTTCTGCTCCAACTGAAAAACCACCTCTTTGCAAGTTAGATTATGAGGTCCCACCCAAGTTGCCAGGATGCAGCGACGGAGACTAGCCACTCTGTCCTCGACCTCCCTGTTCCATCCGACCGACACCCGTGGCAGGGGGGACCCCGTCGCCGACCCCTTCACCGGGGACAGTTGGCAAGATCTCCTAGTGGGCACCGACCTCAGTCCGTAGGAAATCCAGACTGCCGATGTCCCACACCACGACATCTCCAACATCGAGGGGGCTCCCGGCATGCCGAGGCTAGATGGCCAAAACCAAGGCATCTGAAGGGAGGAGTGACTTTTTTTTTAATTTCCCCACCGAGGAATCCACCCATCATGGATCCAAACAGGGCCATAATATAATATAATATGAATGATGATCCTAGGATTTTGTTAATCTATGTTCATTTTTCTCAGTACTAATACATTCAATCTCTTTTTTAATATGTTTTCTTGTTCTAAGTGCATATGCACTTTAATTAAAGTTCTATAGATACCATTAACTTTATTTTTTATATTTAATATTTTTTATAATTGAATTGACTTGTATTTGCACTAAAGTCTTGATATAGACTGTTTTATTTCACCTGTTAGTTATCAATCCTACGTGGAATTGACTCGTAAGTAAAGTTTTGTTTTTCAGAAAAGGTCGACTATGATAGTTTGGGGATGAACAAGCTTATAATTAAGTACCAATGTTTTAAGAGAGTTGATACACTCAATCCGTTTTGCAGTCTCAAACATTATGATAGATTAATATATATTGCGCTATCATAATGCGTAGAGTTCTATCATAATGTATGACGTAAAAAATTTATAATTTTTTCAATACGAAAAAAATATACTGATGTATCTCAATATATACTCCATTTCATATAACTGTACGTACTTCAATAGGGGAGTGTGATTTTTTTTTTATAAAAAAAACGGTGTAACTGCAATTGGGGCTGCAATGGGGAATTGACATATCATTTTCCATGTTTTAAATATCATGTTGCTGGACTCGACGGATTTCTCCTTTGCCATCTCCGCAACGTGCGGCGATGGGCGATCTGACGTGCATTTTATCTTTTAGTTCTCTATATATCTCTCTTCGACTGTGTTTGATAGCATAATGCATAATTGATTTTCTACAAATAATTGAGTTTAAAAGAGATTCTACTAAAAGCTACCCTGCTCAGCTATTGAAAATAACAATTTTTTAGCTGCTCTATTTTTTTATTTGTTGCACGACTGTAAAAATCTAAATTAAATATTAATTTGACTTGTATCGGGTCACACACGCCTAGATTTGGAATTTAACTGCACTAAAGTCTTGACATTGATTGAAACCCAAATGGACCCATGGCTTTGATTTCGGGGGTGGGGTTTTAGTGAGGCACTCTTTTGAGTTGGTAAAAGAAAAAAAAAGGTTTCGGATTTTTGTTTTTGTTTTTTATTTCATAGAGAACTTTAAACTGTTTTATTTGACTTGTTAGTTATCAATCCTACGTGGAATTATTTGTTTTATAAATAAGAACATTTTAAAAAATAAATTTCACAAAATTTTCAAAAAATCTACTTTCATCAATATAAACTTTTTTAAAAAATAAAAATAAAATAACAATGTGGCTTCTCTGCGTGTAACACTGTAATATGAGTAATTTTGGGTCAATTGACCCCACTACATATAAATGTGGCATCACATAACATTATCTACTTTGTTGGAGTAAGGTAGTTTGATCCATCTTGATTAATTAAATGCATATGTTAATGAGCATTGTTATACATTGTTCACGTGACAAGTGGCTATCGAGGTATATACCTCCCACTCCCACACATGGTATATACTCATTTGCAATTTTTTTATATCATTAATCCAATCAATCCATGCAATAGATCATGAAATTATATACATTTTTTATAAAAAATTTAAACAAGTGTGGACTACAACAGGATTATCGATTTATGCATTCATCAATCAATTTGAAATTCATGAAACAAAATTAGTCACCAAAAGTTGTATACATGACATCGAATTCTCAGGCTCGATCTGGAACAACACCCTCCCCATGCTCTATTTTGGGGAGGTTATGGGGGATAGTCTGATAGAGGTCCTCTGTATGAATGGAGATTAAGGACAATTTTACAGTGTGCACGTTGATAGAAAATCACTGACGCATATACTCACATTAATGAGATATATGTTTTAATATAGGTTATACTTTTTATAAAAGTCTGTACCTCATTAGATGAGGTATATTTTATTTTGTAAAAAAATCAAAACATGTGTAGACTGGAATTGAGGCTGTACATACACACTATTTTAAGTAGTATCAGTATCCAATATGAGTGTGACATTTGTACCACTGTGCAATTCGATTAATAAGTCATGTACTTCGATTTATAGGTTAAGGTTCAATTGTTGGATAGAGATGTCACTCTTCTATTGCACACTGATGGTACTAACCAAACTCAAGACTGACTGGATCTGGACTTAGAAAAACACTATCTCCCATTTTTATTTCCTTATATTTAAATGGTAACTCCAACATTAGTCATTAATTTTTTCTCTCTTCAAAATTTTATGGTATTTTCATAGTACTATTGAGGCAGCATCTATTAAGATAGTGTTTGGATATGCGAGCTACGGAAAAAAAATTGCTTAACATCACCGTATATTCAAACAATTTTCTCGCGTCCTTAGTGGCAAGGTGAAAATAGCATTAATAGGTCATTTTATCAACGGTATGGAAACTCTAGAAATAACGTTTCTCTACCACATGTGGCTTTCTCTACCGCAGGCATCCGCATCTTCGCCCCAATGTGTTTGTTAGATTTAGAGGTAGGACCAGTAACGTCAACTCCAAGAGTCTGTTAAAGTTTATATAAATGTATCAATATAGTGGGTCAACTTATCTCCTAATGTTTCTCAAATTTTGGAATGGCATATATTTGCTAGACAAAGATTAGGTAACAATCAGTGGCATAGACAGTATGAATAGATAAATAAACTCCCAAGTTTAACCGGTATTGATTAATGATGACACTCAAAACCAAGCTGGGGTTGAATGGGAATGTGTTGCACAAGGTGAGGTTGACCTTACATTGGAAGGTCTGTTGGTCTGATGCAATGTTAGGGAAAGGCCCACTTATTTTGTCTAGCCTTTCATCTGATGTATTCTCTCAAATTCCCATTGGGGGTGATTGTTCATTACCGTATAGACATTCTGAATGTTAAAACTAGGGTTAAAAAAAACAAGTAGGATATATCTTTATTCTTTTCACTTACTTTCCCCCAGAGTTCCCAAGCACATGTTGACTGTCAATTGTTTTTAAAAACCTAGGGTTGAAAAAAATGTTTACCTTTACCTCCACTGTATGTAGGTCTATCAACGGATCGAGTCCAGGCCAGGTAATGAATTTGTTTACCTTATCATTCTATTAGAAATTTTTATAATAGAACAATATTATTATTGAGCTTTCTAAACAATAAACATATAATATATAAAACATATAACATATAAACATTATTATTATTATTATTATTATTATTATTATTATTATTATTATTATTATTATTATTATTATTATTATTGAGCTTTTTAAACAATAAACATATAACACCCTGTCATTTGTGTCACAAAGTAAACATTCAAAACATTTACATAAACACATAATATCAACCCATAAAAAATGAAAATAATCATCCAAACCAAATAATATGAACCAAATAATTGAACAATACCCTCATTTGATAAAAAAATAGAAATAAAATATTACCGTCATTTGAAATTGGTTGAGACAGGTTTACGAGTGGAGGCGGAGATGAAGACGCAGACGGCGCGCGGAGTAGCCGACGGAGGCTGTCGCTCACGCGAAGTGGCCGACGGAGGCTATCGTGGATGGTCGACGACGCGCGGAGACTTGAGAGTTAGAGAGACAGAGCCGCGGTCCCGCAGAGACAGACAGAGGCGGTAGTCCTGTTGAGAGTTAAGCATTTAGGATTTTAGGACACATTTTCATTTTCATTTAGTATAAAACATATACTCTCACATAAGCCTGTCAATTATCCAAAATAATATCCGCATCTGATCCGAATTCGTATCCGAAAATGCAGAAAATATCTGATATCCGAAAAATCCATATCCGTATCCAAAAAAATAATCCGTATCCGAAAATTTTTGGATCGTAAGGTTAGTGTTACTTTTCACATTTCACTCACAGCTGTAGATACCACAATTTTGACCGTCCAGAAAGACAAAAATACTTCAAGTAACACCCGAAAATATCCCACATTTGGACATCTAATAGAGAACCAAAAGTTCAGGAAACCAGAAAACCTAACCCTAACCCTAAACCCCAGACCTAACCCTAAACCCTAGCCTGACCGGAAACTCTAACCCTAACCCTAAACCCTAGCCTGACCGAAAACCCTAAACCTAACCCTAAACTCTAACCTAAACCAGAAACCCTAACCCTAAACCAGACTCTGGCCCAAACCAGGAATCCCCACCTAGAGAAACTCTAAACCCCAAAACCCTAGAGAACCCCAAGTCCCTAGCAAGGGGCGGCTAGCCCTAACTAGCTGCCCCATACCAGGTGGCTAGTTAACACTAGCCGCCCCCTGGCCGACCTTGAACAGCTTCCCTGGATGGGACATAAAGCAGTATTAAATGCTGATCATTGCGGTGGGTTGTGATCTTTAGCCGCCTTATCTTGGCCGGATCAACCCAAGTAACCGACCCAAGCCACCGCTTGTCAGAGATGGGATGTCATTGCGGTGAGTTAGGACAAGCCGCACTTCACCTGGTCCTGACAGAAGAACCAGAGAATTAATGAGGGGTCTAATCAAACACACTATTAACCAAGCCACTCTTTTACCCCCTGGGTATTCCCATGCCTCTTTTTTACTATAAATAGAGGAGGTCCCAAGCCTTTAAACAACATCCACAATTTACATCCACCAAATCCCAATCCACTTGATATCCATTCCCTTCCTCCACTAGAAATCCCCAAGAGAGAGAGAAAGAGAGCCCCTTTTGTGAGAGAAATACCCATTCCCTACATAAAAACACCCTCTCATTCCACCCTCCAGAAACCCGGGCTAAGCCTAGCTTAGCCTCTGTCCAAGACCAAATCCATTTCCTACCAAAGTTCTGCCCAAACCAACCCAGGCCCCGGACGGCTAAACCCTAGTAGCCGCCCCATACCTGACGGCTGGATCCCACTAGCCGCCACCTATCCACATCCCACTTGCACCCCTTTGTTCCAAGACTCCTTTAATTAATCCCCGGAAGCAGAATAGGATTACCTGTTTTTCACCTCTGTGTACGGTATATTCGTGTCTCAGAGCGGAGACCCCACAAACTCCCCATGTAGGCGATCAAATCCAACCCAACCTTTTCCTGCCTTTAGAAAAAGCAGGTGGCGATCACACAAACCCCTTGAATCCTATTGAGCCGCTGTCGTGCGCCTCAACAAGGAATGACACCACCCTTCCGAGAAGACGATCCGACCGAGCCCGCCAGGGCACGCATCCGATCCAAATCCCCGAAGAACACTCACACACGCACCGCCACACGGATTCTTTCCGACACCGACGGAATCTGACATCGACAAATCTGGCGATCACGGTGGGACCTCCCTCGTGAAAAACAACAAAAGGTAATCCTCTTCTTCCCCCATTTTACAAGCTTGACTAGAACGCTATCAACCCTCTAGGAAGGTTTGAGTTTCCCACCCCTTGAATTAGATCTTCCTCTACTTTGCATCACAGCATCATTTACTGCTTTGTAAGCCGCACACCGCTGCGCAATCCTTTACCGCTTTATTTACTGTTTTATATCTGCATTCATTCCCTTGAATCATTTCACACACATCATGGAATCACGCATAGAGGAGGAGATACTAGAGGAGAGAATCCACCAAGAGGGTCAGGCCACGCAATTCCTGACCCATCTAGAGGAAAAGATGGCCAGTCTAGGGTCCAATCCATAGAGGACATGTTTCATGACCTCGCCGACTGCCGTCAGGTCAAGACCTTAAGACAGGAGGCCCTTGTCGAAACCCCCAAGGCCATTCCCAAAACCCCATCCACACCCAGCCACTTGGTCAATCCGAGCATTTTTTCGTTCACCCCCCTTTCCCCCGCAAATCCAATATTCCCAACCATTTCCACCCTAGGCCCTTACCAGGCCACCCCAAACCCGGGACCGCTAGGCAGCCCTCCCAGGGGAGAAACACTAGATGAAACCATCTGGAGAATCCTCTCCAAGACTGGTCCCTCAGCCCCCAAGCACATGTCTCTACATAACCTGAGATCCCGTCAATCCACCTGCCGGAGGGATTCAAAATCCCCAAATTCTGCCGGTATGACGGTCGTGGAGACCCAGACATCCATTTAACTGCCTTTTATCTAGACGCCCGCCCATTTCTAGATAATCAACCTCTGCTAGTCTTCCTCTTCTAGAAGTCATTGCAAGGAGAAACACTACAATGGTTCTCCACCCTCCTTGTAGATCACTTTCGAACTTCTTGGCTGTAAGCGAGAAGTTCTTAGGCCGCTACGGTAACCAGAGGATCAGAACCCCCTATATTTCGGATTTAACCGTAGAGAGAATGGGGCCTAGGGAAGAATTTGAACAATACGTGTCTCGGTGACGCACACTTGTCCACCGAACCGGCCTTCAACTCATAGAATATCAAGAAATTGACATGATGTTACAGATAGCCCTGTCAACGGGTCGGGTCCGGGTCGGGTCGGGGTGGACCCGGACCCGACCCGTGGCAAGACCCGACGGGTCCGGGTCCAATCTAGGACCCGGCGGGTCCGGGGAAATGTGGACCCGGACCCGGACCCGTCGGGTCCGGGTCGGGTCCGGGTCCGACCCGACCCGGATGGTTGGCAAAAAAAAAAAAGAGGAAGATCTCATATATTTGTTTGCTTTATTATTCTATTTGAAATTTTTTGTATAAAACATTATTATTAATGAGACTATGTTTGAACATAATCTTATACAATTCAAAAAAAGTAAATGAATTATTAAACAATATCCAAAACAATAACCACTAACATAAAAAACATATTAACCTAAACAATAAAAATAACTAATTATACAAACATTCAAAACAATATTAACCTAAACAACATTCAAAACAATAAACATTAACATATTAACTAAAATAATAAACATAAATCATGCAACAAACTAATTAATTATACAAATTCAAAAGCTAATAAGTTAATTGTCCAAAACAAACCGATGACAATACATTACTAAGTTTATTACATATTAAACAATCAAATTCTTGCAAGTTGCAACATCAACACAACAAAAAAAATGTTATGGCATTATGATTATGATTTATGAACTTATGGATACAAACATAAGTTAAGTAAGAAAAAAAATTATGTATCAACTAATACTAATAGTCTTATAATATATGAGCATATATTAATAAAACAATCGGGTCTCGGGTCCAACGGGTCGGGGCGGGGTGGACCCGGACCCGACCCGTTTGTTTGTTCGGGTCCGCCGGGTCGGGTCCAACTCGGGTCGGATCCAAATCGGGTCGGGTATATTACACGTATAATCGGGTCCGGGTCGGGTCGGGTCCGGGTCTGGACCCGACCCGTTGACAGGCCTAGTTACAGAGCCTGAGTCCAGAGCTTCGTACGAGCCTTTCGTACGGGGACTGTACTATGTATCAGCTTCTAATTGACCGTCCCAACAGGATTTCCCGTTGTGTAGCTCCAGTAGTCCAAATCCAGTCCCCACCTATCAGCCATAGGGTTGGACAACCGCCTTGTAAAGCACAAACTCCCACGGTAGAGGGGATTACCTAAGTATCGGCACTCTACCTGAACGGAGCACGAGTTCCTGATTGAGGAACGGCTCCGAGACAGTACACGTCTGGTTTATCCGGGTATGTGCCGCCTTGGCCAATCAACCAAAATTTCGCTACTCGATCAGTATCTGTCCCCGTGCCGACACAACAAAACCCGGTAATCCAAAGTTTCCCGGTCCAAAGCCCTGTAATTTCAAGACAAGGCCAGCCTAGGACCTCTTTTTATGCCACCTTCCTGAGAAATCAAAACCTAAATCCTAGGCAGCCCACACAAAGTACTTATAATGAGGTCTCCCCTCCGACATCCTATGATCATAGACGAGTGGGAAAGAGAGACTCTTACCCTCCCCTCCCAAAAACACTAACTAGGATTTTTAGGGTACTAATGGACACAAATAGTATCTCCCTCCCAGTTGCTAAGCCTCCACCCCCGGGGCCAGCATACTACATTACTGTCAATACCACCAACAACATGGTCATACCATAGAACAATGCATTGTTTTACGGGATTTTATTTACGATTTAAATGATGACAGGCGCCTTGACTGGGCCATGATCAAAAGCCATTTAAACCAGGGCAATTCTCGAGCCTCCAAGCCACTTGGCATATTTACTGACTCATTGCCAGGTCACAACCAAGCGTCCACATCTGGAGCCCACATGGTAAACATGGTCAAGAGAGGAAGACAACCATCACCACAACCAAGCAGTTCAGAAGATGTCACTGATGACATTCTATCCGAAGAATCCGAGGAGGAGAGGCAGAACGAGCCCTTCCAGCTGAACCTCGACAACCATGACCTCTCCATACTCTATGACGAAGAAGAAGATGCAGTTCTTGCCCTGCCCGCGGTTATCAACATCGAGTCCGACGAAAGCGGACTAGAAAACCCGGGAGGAGACGAAGAAGAAGTACCCTTTGAGGAGATCCCCGAAGGAGCTAGCGAAGGACCCGAGGGAGGGAAATTTACGTTGGATGATCTGCATCCAGACGACAACGGGTCCTCTAAGAGTACCGACACTGTCGATGGCCCCCGTCGTCCAATGACCATAACATTCACTGACAAAGACCTCCCGGACCCCAGGGTCAGGAATGAACATAAAGACGTGCTCCACCTACCAGAAGATACCCGGACTAGGCCGTCCTCCCGTCCAACCGGCCCACCATACTATTCAAGCTTTCAACCATATCGGGAAGACTCTCCGCGGCCCCGGAACATTCGAGCTATCCGTCGGCCCTCTCATATGTGAAGTAGCCTACTTCGTGGCCGACATCGACACAAGGTACCCATTGATGCTAGGACAACCATGGTTGGACAACATCCAAGCTATTTGTTCCCCCCGACACCAATGCCTTCGACTGCCCTTCATGAGTCATGTACTGACAATTTGGGGAGAGGCATGCCTGAGAACAACTGGGCAATAAACAATATGTTCACACTAGCCCTGCGACCGGGGAACGAGGATGAAGGTGGTAGCCCACCTGGGTCCCCTTATAACGACGACTATTCCCCGGAAGAAGCAGCTGGGACCCTGCATCCATCAAGCGATCTTACGGAACCCAACTCGATCACCTTCCTCCCCATGAAGTCGCAAAAGTCAGAGCACGCTCCTCACCCCTCGCAATCACCGCCATACTCGGAGGAAGGGAATTCCGACACATTCTCATCGATACGGGAGCGGAAACTAATGTTCTTACATATTCCGCCTACCAGAAGCTAGAAGGCAGGGTTCCTAGATTGGAGCCCTCGGACGAATTCATTTACGCCTTCGACAACACCCGCAAGAACGCTTGCGGACTGGTCACGCTACTACTAAAGATCGGCCTGGTCTCCACCATTGTCAACTGCATGGTAATGAATATTCGATCACCCCACCCTCTGATTGTTGGGAGGACATGGCTCAACAGCATCGAAACCGTGTTATCCACCCGACACCAATGCCTTTGCTTCCCGTACCACGGGGAAGTGGTATCCATTTGGGGAGAAGCATGCTTTAACGAGACACGGGCCCGGAATTGGAGCGTCTCTGCCATGCACATCCGGCTAGAGGTGCTTGCATGTTGGCAGCCAGGCGCCACCGACGAAGAGCTGCTCCAACAAGGAAGACCCTTGAAGAGGCTCAGGGAGGAAGAGTTCAGGAATAAGGGACCCCCACCGGACATCAGCCGGCCGCCAAAAAGGAGCCGACTCGCGGAAGCAATACGAGTTCAAGAACCAGGTACCGATCCCCCCGGGTGAGTCTTCATCACCCTGTACATATTTGTTTATAGCTTTTTCCAAAAGAAAATCAAAAGATAAAATTATTTGTTTATCAGCTTTCGTCTTCATCACCCTGTACATATTTGTTTACAGCTTTTTTCAAAAGAAAATCAAAAGATAAAAATATTTGTTTATCAGCTTTCGTCTTCATCTCCCTGTACATATTTGTTTACCAGCTTTTAGTCTTCGTCGCCCTATACATATTTGTTTACCCTCTTTCCTGAAAAGAAACTAAAATCTTAAAATACATGCTAATCAGCTCTCATTCCCCAACTCTGAACATACCTGTTTCCAGCTTTATTTCCACTCTTCAAAAAAAAAAAATGTTTTCTAAAACGTACTCTCCTTCAAAACAAAAGTTTTACAAAACCGTATTTCCATAATTTCCCCCGAAACAACAAAATAAAATATTTTCCCAAACTTTCTTTACATTCTTTCCAAATCACGAAAATATTTCCCAAACTTTCTCTACCTGTTTACCAAATAACGAAAATATTTGCAAATTGCATTTCCACACTCTTTTTCACAAACGAAAATGTTTTCCAAATCTGCGCTTCCACACTCTTCTTCAAAATAAAAAGTTTTGCAAAGCCGTACTTCCATGATTTCCGTCAAAAAATGTTTTACGAACTGTCTTTCTATGCTTTCCTTCTAAAAACAAAATCATTTTCCAAACTGTCTCCATTATCTTTCCAAAAATATATCTATTCGCCAATGTAGACCCTTTTTAAAACCATAAGTATGCATCTGTCTCTACACTTTTGAAAACATAAAATATCAAAAATACCAAAAAGAGAGAAAAGGAAAACATGAAAAGATTAAAAACGGCAGACCATGCCCAGGCCTACCAAAGATGGGTGACAAGGGCATTTGAAAAGAAGGTAATAAAAAAAAATTTGAAATCGGGGAGTTAGTACTTAAGCAAATCATGCCATCAAGACAGCCCCACCCAAGAGGGAAGTTGCAACCCACATGGGAGGGACCCTATGTGATCACCCATGCTTATTCCGGGAATGCCTACCGCCTGGTAGATGCCGAAGGAGTCGAGGTTTCAGGTTCGTGGAATGCACTTTATCTAAAGAAATTTCATGCATGAATAGCTTTCAATACTTGAGAACAGTGTTCTGATATGCAGTATGCAGTTTACGTGCGGTTAAGGTACCACACAGAGTATATGCGGTATGCGGGAGTATATGCGAGAGTATATGCGGTTCTGTATATTTTAATAAAAATTAAAAAATAAATTATTTTATGACAATGATTTATAAATAAGAGTTAATCATTTAAATAACATAAATTTATATAATGAATCAATGATACAGAATTTTATATCATACAATCATTCAATGATTCAATCATGAAATTTATTTAATAAAGGTTGACTAAATGACATAGATATAAAGAATAGAAATGAAATTCTAGTGTCATGTCTCCTAGCCTTATAATATAATGATTGACTTTGATTTTTTCTTCATCTAATTGTTTATTTTTTTCTTCTCCTTCATCTTTAATATAAAATATAAAAATTACCACTTGCCATTAAATGTATGAATGAACATTTAAAAATAAATATTAAAATAAATATCTTTTATTTTCAATATTCGTGAGTTAGTGACTTTAGATTGTGAGGTTTGTAAACACTCAGTCCTATACATATCATTGAATTGTAGTTGCACTTGTCAATATTTTATGTTATTCACACAGACAAATCTATTTTCAATATTTAAAACACTGACAATCGCACGTTCATATTTTATACTCCACTGACACGTCCACTGACTCCACATTCAATACACCACACCACACCACACCACACCACACCGACCATATTCACACAGTATTCAAAAACTCAAAAACTAACAAAAAAAAAGAAAAAAGAAAAAGAGAGAGAGAGTCCTGAAACCAAACCCCAAACCAGAGGGAGGACAGTCGGGCAGTCGATCGGACAGGAGGAAGGAAGACTGGAGGCGGTACCGCGGCAGTCGGCGAGTTGACGATGAAGGAATCGGCTCGGCGTTGACGGAAGGAGGATCGGCGTTGACGGAAGGAGTGATCCACGCTGATGGAGGAGTCATTGTGGAGTAGTTGAGAAGAGAAGAGAAGAGAAGAGAAGGAAAGAACCGAGGAGAAGAGAATGGATAGTTAGGGTCTGCTGTCTTCTCCTTTTTTTTTTAACGGGTCACCCGTTTAAAATGTTAAACGGGTTGGCCCGTTTCAAATTTCAATTCTTGTGCACCCGCTTAAGCGGGCGCACAAGCGGGAACGGGCCACATATGCGGGCCCAACCCGCATATGCTCACCTGTTCCCCAAATCGGTTCGGTCAAGGGACCGAACCGTCCGTGCGGTCGCATATGCGGCCGCACGAGCCGCATTCCTGAACAGTGCTTGAGAATTATTATTCTTTCTTCCTGCAATTTCCAGCGTTTAGTACTTGATGATAGAATTATAAGACTCTCCAAGATAAACTCGTATCTATTTGAACACATATCCGTCAAATCATGCCGTTTCCTTCACACACGTATGACTGGACAATAGATTTACCTGATAGAAGAGAAATTTCCTACCCCGTAGACTGAGACAATTTAAAACCCCAAAGCAAACCCCCCCTTATTTCCGCCCCACTCGTATTAACCCCAGGTCAAAATGAGGAGTTACCCAGACCTAGCATATGTCCCAAAATTGGCTTTGGCACTATACAAACACTTCTAGAGGGGAAGCATGAAAAGAATCGGGGTGAAAAACAGAAGAGCCCCCCCCCCTCTCAAATAAAAAAAAATCTGGTAATGGGAGGCCAACAAAAGAAAAATAACACCCAAGTGAACGGGTTAAACTCTTTATTTTAGCAGGCTTTCACGCCTTTACGCACAAGTATATGCCTAACAAACGGCTATACTAGTACATGGTTCAAACAAAAGACTGTACTTTCCACCCAAAATAAAGAAGTGATAAAAAGAAGAAAGCCAGAGGGACCTAGAGAGTAGGACATATGCTAGACTGGGACAATTTTAAAATATTGCCCGAAAGGAAGATATTACTCTTACCCCATTCTCCCCCCACCCTTTTTATTTCGCAATGGGATTCAAAATTGAACTATGTCTACCGGGAAAGGCAAAATTTCGACCAAAGGTAGATCATTTCCAGGTTTACAACTACACACACTCACATGAGTTCATTTAGAAACTTACCTATCCAAAGGAAGCTTATTTAACTTGACTCCTGGTACACTTATGGATCTTTCAGCATGTTTAGAATAATACGATCAAGCATTTGAGAACCATGAATCTAGAAAAACCGACACCTAAGGCTTATGCTTTCAAATACAATACTGGTTTGAACAAAGGTGACCACAAGGGCTCCTCTATAGGGACTTGATGATATCTTTTACTTAAGAAAGTCGAGAACATTGCCCTCTCACATAAAAAAACCATTGAAGAATTAAAATGCCCCCTTATGCCACTCATACTTACGTATAAGTTCGCATTTTCTTTTTCCAAAACACCTAGGCATCCGATTTTCTTGAAATGCTAAAATTGACCCCCGATACCAATGTTAAGATTACCCCCATCTACACTCATTTTATGTCCTTCTGCACATGCTTGAGAAGAAATTATCCCACTTTCACACATACTTATAAGTTTTCATCGCTCACGCACTTGGAATTCCTCCCTTGCGTACTAAAGCATGGTTTTCCGCACTTTACTTTCTCACATTATCTTTCCATTTACCTTAAGATGGATTGTAGCCCTTTACAATTCAAGCAAGAAGGGCTCGAAAGTCAGTGCAGGGGCGCAATCTGGACAGATTTAATACTTGGTCCATGGAAAGAGATGTTTTTATAGGTCTCGAAGATGAAATTACTCGCAAGGACTTTCAGCAGCAGCAGACAGGAGCATCAGAACCAGACTGCCCCCGGCAGGGGGCGGCTAAACTCGACTAGCCGCCTCTCACTAGGCGGCTAGTTTACACTAGCCGTCCCAGCCATTTGTTTCAGGTAAGCATGCCCCCGGAAGGGGGCGGCTAAACTTAACTAGCCGCCCCCTGCCTGCACCTATTTCAAATATGTCAATCCATATCCAATCAACTCTTCAACACTTCTTTACCTATTGAAATCAGTTCTTTCCAAAACTTGCATACACGCATTTCATATACATAAACATTCATAAGACACACCAACGAATTTCAAAAATAACCATATTCCAAAAATACATGTCCATCCATAAACATACCAAAACTAAACCATACGTCCATCTCATCCAATCATCCACCCATAGAACCTTATAAAACCATTCCACATACACGACCAAACTGAAACCAATAAACTAAGTTAAAAACACCCATGTTTGTTCATACACCAAAAAAAGAAAGGGAAAATTGTTCAGGAGAAGGAAAGGTAAATCTACTTAAAACTAAAATTATAATAGATAAAAATCCATCGGATACTTCCATCAAAGTCTTGAGCTACACGCCATTGAAATGATCACCTAAGTCAAAAGGAAAGAAGAAAAACATAAATTCCTTGCATATATACTATTCTTCTACCTAAAACCAAAACGCAAAGAAGCTATACCTCGGTATATCGTCATCTGCTGGAGGCTGAGTAGGAGGAACGCCCTGATTTGGCTGAGAAGGGAGCGGCGCCTGAGGAGAGGACTGAACCTCTGGAACATGAGGAGCGGTGGGAGTCTCTCGAACCGAAGACGCAGCCCTCGGATATATCCCACGACTCCGAGACGCCGAAGGACGAGAAGCATGGCTGAAGGTGGCCCCGGTAGCCAAGGAAGCCGAGAGAGAATGGTCAGGCTCAAGCGGGAGAAGGTCGAGGTCTGCCTCGGTCATAGAGCCCCCTCCAACCAATTTCCCCCTCATAGTTGCCTCCTAGAGATGGACCTGCTGCATATCCCTGTCTCTCCTCTCCAATCTCTGTCGGAGACGACTCTTTGTCCCTCTGGCCCGATCCTCAACAGCTCTCAACCTCTCCTCCAACTCCCGTGCTCTCGCCTCTGATGCTCTGGGTGACTCTCGGTCCCTGTCCTCGGCCGCCTGGAGAGAACGAACCAAGTCCCACATCAAACCTCCAGGAACACCCGCTGAAGCCTCCAACTCCGACACCCTCATCTGGAGGGAGTCCCTCTCGCGGCCTAGGGTGATGAACCCTTCCTCTCTCAAAGCCATCATGGACCTCAGCCGGTCCGTCTCCTCCTCAGCCCGAGAAGCCCTACCCCTCGCCTGGCCTAGTTCCATCCGTCTGGCCGTCAATTCGCTCCGGGCCGCATCTAACTCCCTCGTCAGCTCGAGCTCTCCCTCGAAAACCATGGAAGGAGGAGGGGCGGAAGAAGAGGAAGCGCCGTCGGCTCTCGCTCTCAACAGAGCATCCACCTGAGCCTCGAGTACCCGGACCTGATCCTGCAAGCGTCTCCTTTATCCCCGCAGCGCCTCTATCTGCCTGGCCCGCGCTTGGAGGTGCTCATTGGCGGTCTTGAGTCTCTTCTCCATCTCATTCAACTCAACCTGCAAAAAAAAAAGAGAAACACTATTCAGAAAAATATTCAAGCAAAGGAGAACGAGGAAGAGGAGAAGGGTTTCCAACTTACGTAAGCGTCCGGGATCTCCTCCTCCATCGTCCCAAGGATACCCGTGTACTCCTGACGATACCAAGCCAGGTATTCGTCACTCAAAGTCACCTCAGGACGACGCTCCACCAAGACACCTCGGCCCATCCATCCCGCCACATACGTAGCGTAATTCCTCGGGAAGTTCGTGTCCCGAGGAATCCCAGCCACCAGGATCGAGGGGCGCCGCGGCAGAGGATCAACCAAATGTCTAGCGTAATTCCTCAGGAGGTTCGTGTCCCGAGGAATCCCAGCCACCGGGATCGAGGGGCGCCGCGGCAGAGGATCGGGCACCCACTGGTAATACCCAAGCTGGCGGACGACCCGGATGATCGCATGAAACAAGACCTCATTAAAGTAGATCAACCAGACGTCTCGCGCCAGGGCCTCGGGAACCTCCTCCGAATAAGGCCTCCACGTCATCTAAAAGCATCAAAAGATAGGAAGAACGCTTAGTCAAAAGAAAACCAAATGCAAGCCAAAGAAATTAGAAGAAAAACTTATACCTCTTCTTCCGACAAGCGAGAGGACCCCCGGGGTTCCCATCTCATGGCCCAAGGGAGGGCACGATCAAACGGCGCCAGAGTCAGGCGATCAATGGCGAAGTGCTCGTACCCAAAAATCTAGCAAAGCAAGAGGGAAATTATCATAATCAAAGTGAACTAAACCAAGAAAAGGACATTTACCACTCACTTACACATACCTGAAGAAATGGCGCAAAGCCGCCAAGGTACTTTCCCCCGGCCCTCTTGACTTTCTTTGAGAGCTCCGCGAAGAGATGGGCGAGCATCGCCGCTCCCCAGACATAGCGTCCCATGCCCTCCAGGTCCCTCATCAGCAAAAGGGAAAGAGAGGAAACCTTATCGGATGCCGTCGAGAAGAGGACCCGGCCGAAGAAGTAAAGGAAGAACGTCTTCAACTCCCTCCGTGCCCTCTGTGGGCACGCGGCCGCCTCTCTCGCCTCGATCATCACCCGCCTCCTCTCGAAGCTAGCTGCAGCTTCGCCCTTCTGGCGCTCCGTAAAGGAACTAAGGCCATACTGCCAAGAAAGCCTCCCTAAAGGGATCCGGTTCAGCGTCAGCTCCCGCTCCACAAACTCCCATTCCCCTATCAACTCTCGAAACAGCCCCCTATAGTCTGCAAGGGTGGCCGCAATCACCGCTTCCCCCAAGACTGGAAGATCAGTAATCCGGTGGACGTCCTCAAGGGTCAGCATGACGGCACCGGTAGGGAGGATGAACGTGCAACTCTCTGGGTCCCATCTCTCCGTCAATGCCTCCACATATGGACGATGGACGTGGAACGGCTCAATTAGAAAAAAGGAACGGAAGCCCGCTCCATCCACTAAACTCCTCTCTTCCTGCCCCAAGGCATCGTACCACCTCTTCGTCCTGTGCCATAAAGCCCGGATACGGTTCGGCCACTGCAAGCAAAAGAAGAAGACGTAGGTTAGTTTAAAGAGCAATCGAGAGGTAAGAATTCAAAGCCTAAGATTCATTTAGAAAATCATGCTTAGCAAAATAAAACTTCCATATACTAAATCAAAGACGAAAGCATGAAAATAAGAAACTTAAAACACGTAAAGGTTCCCCTCCCTTTATTTACAAAACACTTTTCATATGATCACACATGCTAAAAGCATTAAAATCCCACCGTAGTCACCATTTACGCTCTTTCTTGCATCACACTATCATGCTTATATACTTTCCCTAAACACACCTAAGCATATGGAAAACACTTGGACCCGTGAAATACATGCACTCTACCACGATCAAACACATGCGAAGTCACACCCTAAAAACTATATGCACACAAAAATGTATCGCATGCAAGTATACTAGCCATATCATTCCTCTCTCCTTTATACACATATAACAAACATTGATATATATATATGAAAAATTGCCCCCCCCCCCCACTTTTCCTAAAGAAAAACCCATGCCAACATACAGCATGCTTACACATCCCACCGTGATTAGCTTATACACCAAGCATGCCTATTAAAAACACACATATACAAGTATTATACGCTAAGTCAGTTGTTCATACCACAGAAAAAACATGCATATATACCAAATAAAAGCTAAAAGGGATCAAGGAAATTACCACGGCTCGTGTGGACCCAAGAGCGTCCACCTCGGCCTCGTCGGGATCGTCCATCCCGTTGTCATCCCCCTCCTCCTCATCTTCCTCGAACACAGCCTCCTCGGCCTCAGCCTCAACACCAGCACTGGCCTCTGCAGCCCTGGTGCCCATACCCTCGACCTCCCCGGCCTCGTCCCTAACCTCTCCGGTCCTCTCCACCCTCCCCGCGCCGGAGACAAACTCCGCAAAGGCCTCCATAGCCCTGCTTTCCTCCTCCTCAGCCCTGGCCTCTGTGGCCTCCCTATCTAGCATCCCAACAATGGCATCCAATGATGCCCACACATCTTCACTAACTCCCTCAGCCTCTACCCCCTCGGTGCAACTCAACCGGTCCTCCGACCCCCGAAACCACCTCCTCGACCACCACCGGTCGATCCCCACGCCTCCTCTTGCGTGTGTAACTTATCGTACTCCCCCTACCTCCGGGACAGCCCCCAAAGCCAAACCCCCGACCTCACCCACGCGGGTGCCCACCAACAGCGCCTCCGTCATACCCATAGCCTCCCCCACGGCCTCGACCTCCGGCCTATCACTCTCCGATGATGAAGAGCACGGGCTATGCTCTCCACGAGCCACCCGTGTTCGTTTTCCCCTTGAAGCGATCGCCTTCGACCTCGTCATCTTCCTCGGTTTGAAAAGAAAAAAGAGAACCCAAAACTAGGGTTTCGAAATCAAGAGAAAGAGAGAAGATTGAGGATGAAATGGAGGAAGAGAAGGCTAATAAATCATGGTTTTTGGGTTTGAAACCGAAGAGAAGAAGAAGAAGAGGGAGAGAAACCGTTTTTGAAAAATGGAAAGAGAGAGGGTCCTTTTTTCGGTTATAAGGGACCCAGTCGATGTAGATACCCCAATTTTGACCGTCCAGAGAGACAGAAATACTTCAAGTAATACATGGAAATATCCCACAGTTGGACATCAAGTAGAGAACCGAAGTTCAGGAACCGGAAACCCTAACCCTAAACCTAAACCCAAACCCTAGCCTTGACCTAAACCTAAACCGGGAACCCTAAACCTAAACCTAAACCTAAATTGGAAACCCTAAACATTGACCTAAACCTAAACCGGGAACCCTAACCTAAACCTAAACCGGAAACCCTAACCCTAGCCTTGACGTAAACCTAAACCCTAACCCTAGACCTAAACCTAAAACCTACCCCAAACCAGAACCCCACCTAAAGAAAAAAACCCTAAAACCCTGAGCCCCTGGCAATGGGCGGCTAGCCCTAACTAGCCGCCCCAAACCAGGCGGCTAGTTAGCACTAGCCGCCCCCCCCCCCGGGCGACTTTGGACCAGTCCCCTGGATGGGACATAAAGCAGTATTAAATGCTGATCATTGCGGCGGGTCATGACCTTTAGCCGCCCTCTCTTGGCCGGATCAACCCAAGTAACCGACCCAAGCCACCGCTTGTCAGAGATGGGACGTTTGGCAGGTCATGATAGGGGCGGCTACCAGGAAGTAGCCGCCCCATCCTGGGCGGCTAGTTGGAACTAGCCGCCCTTCACCTGGTCTCTGACAGAAGAACCAGAGAATTAATGAGGGGTCTAATCGAAGCCAACCCACTCTATTACCTCCTGGACATTCCCCTGCCCCTCTTTTACTATAAATAGAGGAGGTCCCAAGCCTTTAAACCCAAAAACCAAAAATCCACAACAATCACCAATCAACATCTTCAATCCACCATCCTCACTTGATCAATCCCTTCCACCACTAGAAATCCCAAGAGAGAGGAAGAGAGAGAGTGCCCCCCTTTTGTGAGAGAAAAACCTATTCCCTACACAAAAACACCCTCTCATTCCACCCTCCAGAAACCCGGGCTAAACCTAGCTTAGCCTCTGCCCAAAACCAAACCCATTTCCTACCGAAGTTCTGCCCAAACCAAACCAGACGGCTAGATCCAACTAGACGCCCCCTATACACACCCCACTTACACCCCCTATGTCCCATAACTCCTTTAGTCAAGCCCCGGAAGCAGAATAGGATTATCTGTTTTTCACCTCTGTGTACGGTATATCTGTGTCTCAGAGCGGAGACCCCACAAACTCCCCACGTAGGCGATCAAATCCGACCCAACCTTTTCCTGCTTTTTAGAAAAAGCAGGTGGCGATCACACAAACCCCTGAATCCTCTTGAGACGCTATCAGGCGCCTCAACCAGGAACGACACCCCTCACCCTTCCGAGAAGACGATCCGACCTAGCCCGCCAGGGCACGCATCCGATCTGAATCCCCGAAGAACTCCCACACACGCACGTGCACCCGCACACCGCCGGGACCCCTTCCGAAAGCACCAATACCACGCGGCCCATTCGGAGGCCTTCCCGACAATACCGACAGTCGGGAGGCGGCTACTCACGAGTAGCCTCCCCCTCTCGGGCGGCTAGTTACAACTAGCCGCCCCTCCCAGTTTTCCCGTCTTCACTTGAAACCCCTTTCCAATCTCTTTTCAGCCCTAGTTCCAAGGTTTTCCATACCAAACAGCCATGTATTGGCTTATTTCCAGGCACTACTTGATCAAACACGGCTTCCCGAAGTTTTGCCGCACTTTGAGTACCATTCAAATTCGAATTTCTTCAGTTCTGGTTCTTTTCCAGAGTTCTTATCATTCGGATGATCCAATTCACCAAATCAACTTTTACTTGCTTTCTATCGGCGATATCCCATCCTTGCTGAGTTTTCCCAAGCACGGGAACGGTAGGCACGAGAAAACTGACGCTGGGCTGCTCCGTGCACGATAGCTAAGAACCTCGACCGCGGGTTGGATCACTCACCATTTACTTTTCCCGCCTTCCACCTGGATCATCCTTTCGGTTAAAAATTCTAAGTCAAGACCTAGCCACTGACGGTCTAAATCAACTCCCCGAATAGTACAGTTTGTGTTGGCATAACTTCTTGAAGGTCGGGCTGGCCAAAATGGGGGTCTCTTTCCTTATCATCGGTCAAAGTATTTCCTGCTTCGCACAAAGACTCCGTCCGATGATGGACAATTGTAGATACCCCAATTTTGACCGTCCAGAAAGACAGAAATACTTCAAGTAACACCCATAAATATCCCACATTTGGACATCTAATAGAGAACAAAAAGTTCAGGAAACCGGAAACCCTAACCCTAACCCTAAACCCCAGACCTAACCCTAAACCCTAACCTGACCAGAAACCCTAACCCTAACCCTAAACCCCAGACCTAACCCTAAACCCTAGCCTGACCGGAAACCCTAACCCTAAACCCTAGCCTAACCGGAAACCCTAAACCTAACCCTAAACCCTAACCTAAACCAGAAACCCTAACCCTAAACGAGACCCTGGCCCAAACCAGGAATCCCCACCAAGAGAAACTCTAAACCCTAAAATCCTAGAGAACCCCAAGTCCCTGGCAAGGGGCGGCTAGTGCTAACTAGCCGCCTGCGGCTAGTTAGCACTAGCCGCCCCTCTGGCCGACCTTGAATCGCTTCCCTGGATGGGACATAAAGCAGCATTAAATGCTGATCATTGCAGCGGGTTGTGATCTTTAGCCGCCCTACCTTGGCCGGATCAACCAAAGTAACCGACCCAAGCCACCGCTTGTCAGAGATGGGACGTTTGGCCAGACATGATAGGGGCGGCTACTAGGAAGTAGCCGCCCCATCCTGGGCGGCTAGTTAGGACTAGCCGCACTTCACCTGGTCCTGACAGAAGAACCAGAGAATTAATGAGTGGTCTAATCAAACACACTATTAACCAAGCCACTCTTTTACCCCCTGGGTATTCCCCTGCCTCTTTTTTACTATAAATAGAGGAGGTCCCAAGCCTTTAAACAACATCCACAATTTACATCCACCAAATCCCAATCCACTTGATATCCATTCCCTTCCTCCACTAGAAATCCCCAAGAGAGAGAGAAAGAGAGCCCCTTTTGTGAGAGAAATACCCATTCCCTACATAAAAACACCCTCTCATTCCACCCTCCAGAAACCCGGGCTAAGCCTAGCTTAGCCTCTGTCCAAGACCAAATCCATTTCCTACCAAAGTTCTGCCCAAACCAACCCAGGCCCCGGACGGCTAAACCCTAGTAGCCGCCCCTACCCGACGGCTGGATCCCACTAGCCGCCCCCTATCCACACCCCACTTGCACCCCTTTGTCCCAAGACTCCTTTAATCAATCCCCGGAAGCAGAATAGGATTACCTGTTTTTCACCTCTGTGTATGGTATATCTGTGTCTCAGAGTGGAGACCCCACAAACTCCCCACGTAGGCGATCAAATCCAACCAAACTTTTTCCTGCATTTAGAAAAAGGAGGTGGTGATCACACAAACCCCTTGAATCCTCTTGAGACATTGTCGGGCGCCTCAACCAGGAACGACACCACCCTTCCGAGAAGACGATACAACCGAGCCCGACAGGGCATGCATCCGATCCGAATCCCTGAAGAACACACACACACGCACCGCCACGCGGATTCTTTCTTACACCGACGGAATCCGACACCAACAGCAGCCACCACCGTCACTCACATAACACACCACAAACAAGTGAACAACACCTCCACCAAACCCTCCATACCTCCATGGCTGCAACATCAGCTCATCACCCATCATCATCTCCCTCATCGGCTCATCCTTCATCATCTTCTCCTCTTGAATGATTGACAAACAGGAAGCTCCAGATTTGATCGGTGATTCATCTGATCCTCCTCTATCTTCTCGAGTCCTCGGCTTTGGAGATTCATCTGATCCTCCTCCATCTTCTTGAGTCCTCAGTCTCTCCTCATTCAGATCGATCATTGATCGTCTTCCTCTCTCTCCCTTCACTCTAGATCTGATCGAAGAAGGATTTGATGCAAGATCATTTACTGATTTGAGACAAAGAGATTATTCACTCAATTTGATGTCAAATCATTCATTGCTCCAGATTTGTTCAAATATCTTTTGGTATATATTTGCATATATTTACTTATTTTTATTTGGTTATTTATAGTTCAATGATGAAATTTAGCCCTTTTTTTTACAGAGTATACTCGTGGACTTGTGATTACAACTTTCAGATCCAGTTGGTTGGTTTGGATCAACAGTGAAAATATTGTGTTTGGTGGAGTATCTTTTTGTTAGAAATGTTAGAATTTAAATTTGTGAATTTTAATTATAAGTCTATGTTTTGAAATTTGAATGAATATTTACTGCATGTTTAATTGTTTTTTGTTTTCAGATATCGGATACGGATTCAAAAATCGGATACTGAGGTGAATTCGTATCCATTTAGCTGGTTCGTGTATTTCGGATAATTATCCGTATCTGATCCAAATATTCAGATTCGGATACGGATACAATTTTTTAATATCCGTTGGATACAGATATTGATTTTTATTTTCAGATACGGATACGGATATTAGCAGATCCGTTCCGTTTTCGCTCCGTTGACAGGCTTACTCTCACATATAAGGTGAAGTAAGCAGAGGTTCACCTGGACATGCCAGGAACCAATTTCACTTCCCTGTCATCCGCAAAAGCATAACAATGGAAGTTGGCATTTCAGATCCCCCCGACGCATGAAAATGGAGTGCAAAAAAGAGGTGAAGATGTATGTGTATTACACTGACGACCGAAGAGATTCCTGTCGTCTTAGAGGGATGTCCTCCGCGGAAAATCCTCCCTCATCTGTATGTTTATTAAGACGCATTGGCAGCGACGTCGACAGGCCTGTAAAAGACGTGTATCAAGACTAATTTATAGTTCCGGAGAAACTATTTGAAAAATAAAGGAAATGCATTGACTGTTCATGTATGAGTGACCAAAGCAAAATCATTCTTTTATTCCATTCAAAATGTCCTTCGTTTTATGGAGAAATGTCCTAGAAAGGATCGTCACAAAACCACACAACTCTGTGTGCATAAACACTTTACCGTTTCTAAAGTAAATATTACTTTATACACATTACACTTTATATAGTGTCAAATATTTTCCTCTTTAACCAATGTGGGACTAAAAACCCAACACATAAATTTACATTTAAAAAAACCACTAACAAAAAGTTCAAAGCTACATCCTTTTGAAATACACCTCCACTATCTAAATAGATAGCATGCTATTCACAAACATGTAAATATGATGCATTTTTCAACCAGAATTTGATATGAATATGGAAAATATTGCATTCTAAACAATGTCATGTATTTAGGTGCACGAGGGTGAGAAATTACAGCAATGGCAGGTTTGAATCCTAAGTAGAAAACTTCAGCTTGACCTCAACAAGAAAAGTTCATCCACAATTTGCTACACACAAAGCCACAACCAATTTCCCAAGATAAATAAATAAATATTACCTTAAACATGATAACACTTGCCAATATGGTGAAGGATGTAAACATCACATAGTATATAGGTGAGAGTGTGAGACAACTGCTGTATTGAATAAATCAAGGGCATGCCATTAAAAAGTCTCATTTTACAATTTTAGAAACACAAAAGACTAATCTATCCTTATGTAATTAGATCTTTAATACATTCTATATCTCTTAACTTTGTTAAAATATTTTACCCTCTTAATTTTATTAATATATTTCACACATTTTCATGTAGATCAATTTTTTTATTGTAAATTCTTTGTGATTAAGTGAATTTTGTGAAATATGTATCAATATAATTTGAATTACATTAAATGTTGATGCTTTTAAAAAAAAACGGATATGTACTAATGATATTATAACAATATGTAAATAGCCAAAAAATAAAAAATGTGAATAAAGATTTAGAATACTAAAATAACATCTGATGCATTGTGACACGACACTTATTTAAATTACATATTATGATTATACACAATGAAAAATGATAAACAATATCATATAAGATATATGTAAGAAACATAAAATATAATATATAATAACAAAACCTGATTGATTTTTATAGAGATATTGTTGTTTTGTAGCCAAATAAGTTTTTAGTGTGGAATAAGGAGGGATATTATAGATTTAATTACATAAGGGCATATTAGTCTTTTGTGTTTCCAAAACTGTAAAATGAGACCTTTTTAGGTATAATTTTAAAAAATAGTTGATTTGGGTATTTCAAACTCTTAGGAGATGTTTTTTATCATTTTCCCTTTTTAATATATCATTACTGTTTTTGATACTCTGCCAGGTGATTGGACTAATGATTTTAATCATTCATACTTTTCTTTTCCATAAATAGCTTAGGTTTTTTTATGTGAAAACAGATACACATAGCCCAATTGCAGTCCATGATTTTTTAAAAATTATACATTTATCTTTTGACGTGCATGCTTTTATATGAAATGAAGTATATACTAAAATATATTAGTGTATTTTTTTCATAATGAAAAAGTAAAAAGAAAAAATTTGGTCATATACTATATTAGGACCCATATGGTATGATAACGTATTATATGAGACTACAAAACGGACTGCAAAAAGGACTGCGTGAATTAGCGCCCTTTTGAATATTGCTTTATATCAATATTACAGACCTTATTTGGATCAACAGTGGACATATACGTGTTTGAAATTTTAAGCTTCAAATCCCACTATAGAAAAAAAATTATATTTGAAAATGATAGAAAAATTGACGTGGGTAAGTGTAAACCAATGGTTTTGAGCATTATAGATGCAGAAGCTGAAAATCTGATTGGATATGCGATGGTGTTATCCTAACTTTCTCACCATTATATTCATTCCATTCTATCATGAATCCATACGGGCCCGTTTGGGGTGAGACATAAGATCATTTGCCCTTGATAGTTATACTGGGATAGATAACAATCCATGCTGAATAAGTAAATTTTTGTTTGGTTGTCTTTTTTGTTATTCTCATTGGAAAACGTAAAATTGATATTTTTGTTGTTTGGTTCACCTTGAATAAAATATGGATAAGTGGTAGATAAGAGATGGATAAGAGTTTATGACTTTTTAAATGACAATTATACCCCTGCATAAATTATTTGTGTTTGGGAATAAATATAAGAGATGTGAGTGTGATATGATAGATGTGACAGTTTTTGAAATGTGTGCAGAGAGTGTTAGGTGAGATAAATATTTTAAAATGACAGAGAAGGGTATTTTTATCCATTGGCATAGATAAGCCCTGATAAACAATTCCACAATTTTCTTAGAATAGTTATCAGGCCTTATCCTAGCTTATCCAGACATAACTATCAAGGTTTATTCTTGTCAAACAAACAGCTGTTTGTGGCTTATTCTACTGTATTCTCCCCTATTCACCTTTTATTCTTCACCCCAAACGGGGGGTACAAGAATATGTGTCTGGATATGACATTATGGTTGGTTTTCAAGCCCTTTTTTTGTCCATTGAATTGACTTGTATCGGATCTAATGCGCCTTGACTTGGACTTAGACTGCACTAAAGTCTTGATATAGATTGAAACCCAAATGGACCCATGGCTTTGATTTTGGGGGAATGGGGTGTGAGGGTTTGATCTTTGAGTTGGTAAAAAAACAAAAAAAAGGTTTTGGAGTTGTATTTTATATTTTTATTTCATAGGGAACTTAAAACTATTTTATTTCACTTGTTTGGTATCAATCCTACGTGGACTTACTTGACTAGAAATTAAAGTAAGGGCAAATTATAAAAATAGCATTGTTTAAACCAATATTAACAAAAATAGAATTGGTCGGAGAGTATTTGTAAAAAAAACATTAGTCAGTGCTGATCATTTTTCTTTTTTTTTACATTAGAGACACCGTATATATATGGTGTCTCTAGTGATTTTAGCTTTTAAAGGGAGATATCTTATATATATAGCGCCTCCAGGCTTTTTTTGCCCGACGCGTGAGGGGTGTCGATATAAAAGAGGCGCAATAAATATATGGCACCTCCGTTGTTTTATAAGGGTCGACACTGTATATATAAGGCATAATATGAAAAATACATGTGGTGGAGGTGGTGTGATATGAAAAATACAACTTTCCAAGATGTTACACTCAGCCAGCATGACTATCATGATATATACTTTTCCAACACAAGATATATATCTTGTTAACAATTTTTTATGTTATCAATCCACTGGGTCTATAAATTAGATCATGAAATTATATACATTTTTTAAAAAAATATATACCTTATTAAATGTCGTTTACTATTTTAAAAAACTTAAACATGTGTAGACTATTGCTAGATTGTCCTTAACATTAATCTATGTTAATAATACCCTCTAAACACATTAAATTACTTCTGGAAATGATTTTGATTTGTTTCACGCATTCATCATTAAAAAGAAATAGGTCATGAAAGGTTATATATATGACATTGTTTTGCTATGTGAACATAGATTTCCAATATAATACTCAAGGTACAAATTTCATTTATTTTAAATTATTTGTAGCAATCAATAAGATCCAATGCTTAGTTAAGAAAGAGGAATTCCATTGCTTGTTTCTCTTATGAAAATCAATTCCAACATTGGGTAATAGCCAGATTTTAGACTAAAAATAAAAACTTATATTTTATAATACAATTATTATTAATATTATGTAATAATAACCAAAAAAAAATTGTTGAATGCAATCAAAATCAATACATAAAAAAAAATGGTTTGCTTTAAGGAAATGCACAACAAATCACAAGTTCTTCTGAGACACAACCCAGCTACTCCCAGGTGTTCTCTTCATGCCCCTCTCCACCATCTCCCTGCACACGCCCTCCGCCTCCGCGAACCCGCGCCCGCATAAACACTCGCCAACGCCACATAATTCCTAGAATTCTCGAGATCGATCTCAAACAACACCCTCCCCACGACCTCCGCGAGCCCCACCTCCCCGTGCTTCTGACAAGCCCTGAGAAGCGCCCCTCAAGCCTTCACACTCGCCCTCACCATCGGCATCCCCTGATCGCCTCATTTTATAAATGCATCTATTCAACTCAAGTATAGGTTTTATTTTTTATAAAACTTTGTAACTCTTTAGATGATGTAGACTTTTAAAAAGAAATTCAAAACATGTGTAGACTGAAATTGGGGCGGTACATATACACTATATTAAGTATCATTAGTATCCAATGTGAGAGTGACATTTGTACCGTTGTACGATTCGATTCACAAGTTATGTACTTCAATTCTTAGGTTGGAGTTCAATTGTTGGATACAAATGTCACTTTCCTATTGGATACTGATGGTTCTGACTAGAGGTGTAAAACGGGCCGTGCCGTGCCGTCCCGGCCCGCTAGCCAACCGGGCTAACGGGCCGGCACGGCACGGCCCGTTTCATGTAACCGTGTCGTGCCGGCATGGCACGGGCCGCAGGGGGCCGGCCCAGCACGGCCCTCCGTGCCAGCCCGGCGGGCCAAACGGGCCGTGCCCATTAACGGGCCAACGGGCCGGCCCATTTAAATGCTCATTTTTTAAATTTTTTTTAAAGTTTAATATTTAATTCCATGTTTAATTTACTAGTTCCTTTAAGTTGAAAAATAAAAAAAATATACATAAATCATTCATGAAAATTGAAAACTAAAAGGAATTAAGAATACAAATATTTATTTTATTGAATATTGAATTTTTTGAGTACATGAACAATTAAACATTAATTAAATAAATGAAAAAATGAATAAAAAATATACAAATAGTACATTGATGAATAAAAATAAATTGTACAATTCTTAAAAAATACATTGACAAATACAAAAAGGGAAAAATTGATATAACTCCCTCTAAATTTTGTTATATCGATTTTAGTCCCTATAAAATCGTTTAATCATCACAAGTCCCTATATTATTGAAAAATTACAATTTCAGTCCCTGCCGTCACATGTGTTAACCCAGTGTATAGTTAATCTAACCACATATTAAAATTACCATTATGCCCTCACCCTTTATTTGTGATCTAACCCATCTTCACCGGCGTCAACGCCTCCCCATTCCGCATCGCCGCCAAGCCCGTGACCACCCCCCCCCCCCCCCATTACCCCCTCCACGAGCGGCGTCTTCATCAAGGCCTCTCTCAAGGAGGTCGTCGGCATGTCCGCCTTTGCAGCCGTCGCAAGCGCGCTGCCATGTCCTCTCCGACCCCCTCTTCGTCCTCTCCGACTGGAACTACGACGACGACACCCCGTGTTCCTGGAATTACTCTTGAAAGGTGTAGAGTTAAAACAAAACAAGTACTGAAAAGTCAGTTGTCCTTCTATTAGACACCCTCAAGAACCAAAAAAATAAATCCAGAGTTTTAATGGCTTGCAAAAATTCAAAATTTGTCACTTTTTTTTTCTGATACAGCTCCTGTTATAATGTTAATGTTTCTTTGATGCGAATCATGTTTGGGTTGTGATTTCTTGAAAAACCCAATTATGAAATCCATAGAATCCTCAATAAAGTAGTGGTTTTTAAGACTCCTGAAACAGAGAGATCCCAATTCGCCTCAAAAGATACCAATTTTGAAACTCAAAATTCAAATTTCTGATTAATTCAACAAAACAAGTAGTGAAATGTCAATAAAAAGCCCATACCTTCAATGGCTTGTTAGTACAAATTTTGACCCATTGTTTCTTATAGAACTCCTGCAATGGAGGGTTCGGCCGGACATTCATATCTGATGAACATCGTTGCGGGCTTCGGCTCTCGGAGGCCTCGCAAAGTTGAACAGCTGAAATGGATGTACGACACAGAGAGACGTCCGACCGCATCGTCGCCGGGAAGGACTAGCGGGATGTGTGGAGCGTCCTCTCCCTCTCCAACAATGAGATCAAACCGTCCATCTTCCCCAACGTCAAAGACTGGTACTCCTTCACCCTCAAAAGCGTCTACTCCACCTCCACCGAATACGACCCAGACTCTCCCATCCACGTCTCCACCTCCGCAGGCAACGACGGGCCAGGGGAGATGACGGCCACCAACATCGCGCCGTGGATCACCACCGTCGGCTTCGAGACCATCGACCGGACCTTCCCCGCTGACCTCACCCTCGGCGACGGCAAGGTCATACAAGGCGTCTCCCTCTAAAGCGGCGACCCGTTCCCGCCGCAGCAGTACTTCCTGCTGATCTACGTCGGCAACGCATCGGCGACGGCGCAGGCTAGGTCATCGCGGTTCAATTCGGCGTTCTGCACAGCGGGATCACTGCATCCGACGGCGGTGAAGGGGTCGGGATGATCGTCGTCAATTCCATAATCGAAGGCAAATGACTCGTCGCCGACGCGCACGTGCTCCCGGCACTGGTGATCGGAGAAACGGGGGGATCCCGGACTCCTTCACCGCTTCCGGTTGGTTCTCCGGCAATCCGGGACTGTGCGGTCACCCTCTCCGGAACACGTGTCCGGAGTGAGTGTGTGAGATAGGGAATCGTGTGTGAGTGGTGGTCTTTCCTAGAGAAGGCAAGGGTATATTCGTCTATCCAGGGACTAAATCGGATTTTTCAAAGATTGTAGGGACTGGATTGAATGTTGAATTGACAAACCACCGTTACTAGACGGAATATTCGTCCGAATATTCTTTGAAAATTAACGGATTATGAATCAGGGACTAAATCGGTTAATCAGATATATTTTACAGGGACCTGTAATAATTAAATAATTTTGTAGGGACTAAAATTGATTTAACAAAGTTTACAGGGAGTTATATCCATTTTTCCCATACAAAAAAATTAATATAACATAAAATGTGAGTGATAATTTGATTACTATAGTTTTTAATACATTAGGTTGGCACTTATTAAAACTATTAATCACTTGCAACACACCTTCCAAAAAATTAAAAATATACAATAATGAGAAGATTTAATACATCCCAACTAGGTTGGCACCTATTTTGCCACATTGCGTGGAGGTGGGATCCGCGTCACAAACCGTGCCGCGGGTCGGGGAGCAGGCCCAGCCTGCGTCGCCACCCAAATGGGCCGGCCCGTCCCGTTTGACACCTCTAGTTCTGACCAAGCCTAGATCTCACTAGATCCATACTTAGAAAAACATTATCTCCCCATTTTTATTTTCTTATATTGAAATGGTAATTCCAATCTTAGTCCTTATTTTTTCCTCTCTTCAAAAACACCCAAACGGGCTGGCCCACGGCACGGCCCTGGCATGAGCCTGAAGTCCCTTAGGTGCATGCCCAAAAAAAGCCCATTCCAGGCTCGGCCCATATATAGGTTGGACATATCTTTTTCATATATTAAGGAAAATGTTAGACTCAGTCACATTCACCAACAAAAACTCACACCTCACATGTTTTCATTTTTTTAAAATAATAAATACCATATAATGATGTATTTTGATAAAAGTCTATGTATATCACACCTCAATGAAGTATATATTTCGGTTAAATTTTTTCACATTTTTAATAAATGTATTTATGTAATTCATTGGAGTATATGCTTTATTTTTTATATAAAAATATTTACATTTACGTATATTATTTTAAAAAAATTTATAACATTTTTATATTAAATTAAATTTAAGACTGAAAAATAGATTGAATGTAACATTATCATGGCTATCCATGGCGTGGAATCGCCAGTCGATGATCTTGCCCTGCGCGGGCGGCCCGACCTCCTCCACGAGGGGGCTCTCCCTCCCCCGCGAGGGGGGTCTCGTCTTCGACTTGGTTGAAGCGTTTTGGTGCGAGCCATAGATAACCAGCGACTATAGCATCCGTTACGAGCACGGCCCCAACGATCACGAGTACTATAGAGTCTCTCCGTATTATTGCACCACTCCGATGATCGTTGAATTCATTTCCGGTGGCGTTCACTCTCACGTACGACTGAAACGTCGGCAAAGTCCCTGACAGCCGGTTGTTCGAGAGGTCTAGCGTGGTGAAGCTAATCATATCGGTCAAGAAAATCGGTACATCTCCCGTGAAATCGTTGTTGGAGATGTCCAAAACTTCGAGGTTCCTCAATATTTCGAACGATTGCGGTATCGGCCCGTTGAACCGGTTCGAGCTGAGATTCAACGCCGTGCTCAGGCTCACCGGCAACTCCGGGACGTCGCCGCTCAATTCGTTCGCTCCAAGCGAGAGTTCAAGTAGATGCTCGAGGCCGCCTATCGATGCTGGGATTGACCCGCTCAGGGAATTCTCTTCCAAGTTTAGTGTCTGGAGCGCCCGTATGCTTGAAATCGTGGATGGTATCAGACCGGTGAGCCCGTTCCGACTGAGGTCGAGATTCAATAGGTTCTTCAACTGGAAGAGCTCGTCAGGGATCGATCCGTTGAAGCGGTTCATCTGGAGCTGAAGCACGTTGAGAGATTGAACCTCGCCGAGCTCTCTGGGTATCTCGCCTTGCAATCGATTGTTAGCGAGGTTAAGCACGTTCAGGCTCGTGCAGTTTCGAAGTGACGTCGGGATCGCCCCGGTGAGTTGATTATCACCCACACTAACAAGAGATAGCGTCTGCGACATGTTTTGCGGGATGGACCCGCTAAGCGCATTCGATGTTAGGTCCACGGATTCAAGAAGCGGAGGCGAAAGCAAGTCCGCGGGGAGCGGACCGCTTAAACCATTGAAGCTGAGGTTAAGCGCCTTCAAATTCATAGTAACTCTGACAGGAATCAGTCCCGTGAAGTTGTTCTGATGCGCGTCGAACCATGAAAGGCTCTTTAAGGCCAAAACGCTCGGCGGGATTGGTCCGGAGAACGAATTCGAAAATATAAGTAGCGTATCCAACGCAGCAAAGCTCGCGAATTGGTCCGGAATGATCCCGGATAAACTGTTCGAGCTGAGGTCTAAGATCGCTAGATTCGAACAACTGAATAACCACTTTGGGAAGGAACCAGAGAAGTTGTTGTTAGAGAGTCTGAGCTCTCTAAGACCTAAATTCAAGCTCGTCCGGATTGGACCGGAGACGTAATTGAAGCTCAAATTTAAGCTTTGGATATCGAGCAACGAATTGAACTGCGATTCGATTGGTCCAGAGAGCGAATTGCGGGAGAGGTCGAGGGACTGCAAGGCAGGGAACCCAATGAAGGGAGGCAGGGGACCCGAGAAGGAAGTGTTTTTCAAGTTGAGTGATTGGAGGTTTGGGAGTCTCCCGCATTTGGAGATGAGAGTGGGTGATGTTGGGTTGATTGGGTTGTTGGAGATGTCGAGGTTTTGGAGGGAGGGAGGGTGCAAGAGAGGGAGAGGGCTTGTGGGTCTGAAACAGAGGAGGGTGGGAAGGAGAGGTCGATGACGACGGCGGCGGAGGAGTCGCCGGAGCTGCAGTATACGCCGGACCAGTCGCATGGGTTGGGTTGATCGGTTAGGTCCCAAAGAGAGAGGGTTAGATTGTAGAGGGAGAGCATTGTGTTGGTTTGGGATTGGGAGAGAGTTTGGGAGGTTGTTGGGGTGGTGGGGATGGTGAGGAGGATGAAGAGGATGAAATGGAATGATGCCATGATCAATGGTTTTGGTTTTTTTTTTTTTTTTTGGTTTGTTGGGTGGAGAGAGAGATTGGAGATGTAGAGGAGAGTTTGATTTGTGGTGTGTTGTCTTTGAATATGAATAAACAAGAATCAGCTTGGAATTAAAAATAAGTCAAACCACTGGTTGAACTGATTGTAGATTGATTGGAGTGATTAGATTTTAAATTATAAATAAATAAATAAAAGCTTTTGAAATTTTATAAGGGTTTTAGGGTGATATTATTATATGTAAATATTTAAAGAGTATTAAAAATATTTTCTTAATTTTTTTTGTATTTTTAATATATTATTGTATCATTATTGTTTTTGATACTCTACCAGATGATTAGACTAATGATTTTAATCATGTCATCTTTTTTTTTCCATAAACAGCTTAGGTTTTTGAATATTGCTTTATATCAATATTATAGGCCTCATTTGGATTCACAGTGGGACATCCGTGTTTCAAAAATTTTAAGGTTCAAATCCCATGATAGAAAAAAAAAACTATATTTAGGGAGTTTTTGAAAATGATAAAAAAATTGACATGGTTTAGTGTAAATCAATAGTTTTGGGCGGTGTAGATGTGCGATGGTGTTATTCATTCCATTCTATCATGAATCAAAATAAGAATTTGTGTCTGGATATAACATTATGGTTGGTTTTCAATCCCTCTTTTTTTCTATTGAATTGACTTGTATCGGATCTCACACGCCTTGACTTGGACTTTGGACTGCACTAAAGTCTTGATATGGATTGAAACCCAAATGGACCCATGGCTTTGATTTTGGGGGGTGGGGGTTTGATGAGGCACTCTTTGAGTTGGTAAAAAAACAAAAAAAAAGGTTTTGAGTTGTATTTTATATTTTTATTTCATAGGGAGCTTAAAACTGTTTAGAAGGAAAGAGAACCGTTTCTCCTCTGTCCGAGCGATGAGAGGCTAGGAGATCAGCTGGGACGTTCCCTTCACGATGTATGTGAGTGGCAATCCAGTCTGTGAGATTGTCCAAACCTTGGTGAATGTGACGGAGACAACGAATTGAGCTCCATGGATGGCATCCATTACCTTTGATCCACGCAAGGGCAGTGGTGGAATCGGATTCGATCCATAGTTTTGTGACACTATAACTTATAGCCATCCAAATGCCCACCTCTATTGCTTTGAGCTCAAGAAGATTGATGGAGAGAAGGTCAATGCATCCAGCGATACCCCGGAGAAAGAGAGTGTCTTCATTGCGAAGAATCGCCCCATATCCACCCGTCTTCAAATAAAGAGCCATCAATGTTAATCTTCAACCAACCGGGGGGAGGTGGACGCCAATGCACTTCTAACACAGAAGATGGTCTTTGGAAAATAGAGGCGCCAAAGAAAGAGGCTATATTGCATACTTTAGGCGACGAGGGGTAGAGGAGATTAATTGTTTTTAGTCTAACCTTAAGTGTATCTTTGATCATCTGGAGAACAACCAAAGCATGGCTATTCTGCCTTTTTAAAACCCTGGCATTCCTTTCCAACCAATGTGCCAAAAAAAGATGGTGAGGAGGAGCTGCAATAAGGATTTTTGAATTGGAATAGTTGCAACTTACCCCAGCCAACTTGGTAAGGAATCAAGAGAATGCGGGGGTGCCCTTGAAATTTTCAGTCCATGCAGTAAAGATATCCAAATACCTCTAGAAAAGGGCAATTGAGGAAGAGGTGGTTCACATCCAGAATGGCAGAGAGAACAAGAGGGGTCCATAATTATACCTTTGGAATGTAAACGGAGACAAGTGGGGAGCTTGTTATGGAAGGCTTGCCAAGCATAAACCGAGTATCGAGGCATTTGGTTTGGTGACCAGATCCAAAAGGGCCAAAGAGGGCAAGTCCCAACCGACCTCACCGCTTGCCAAGCCGATGATTTAGACTACATGATTTGCTTGGAGACCATATCAAGATGTCTTCTCCAGACCCTCCTACTTCAATTTCAACAATGTCAGTCCAATCGCGTCCAGGGAGGCTGGCCAACGAGGAGGTTTCCTCCAATGGCCATCCTGAATTAGAATATCCAAAGTGACAGATTGCGGAGGACCCCAAATGTAAGATAAACGGCCAAGAAAGTGCTTCAAACCATGTCCATGCAACCACAGGCCAGTCCATATATTAATAATTTTGTTATGTTATCAATGCACTGGGTCCATAAAATAGATCATGAAATTATATACATTTTTCTTAAAAATATATACTTTAAATGTCGTTTACTATTTTGAAAAACTTAGACATGTGTAGACTATTGTAGGATTGTCCCTAACACTATTCTATGTTAATAATACCCTCTAAACACGTTAAATTACTTCTGGGAATGATTTTGATTTGTTTCACGCATTCATCATTAAAAAGAAATAGGTCATGAAAGGTTATATATATGACATTGTTTTGCTAAGTGAATACTCAAGGTACAAATTTCATTGATTTTAAATGATTTGTAGCAATGAATAAGATCCAATGCTTAGTTAAGAAAGAAGAATTCCATTGCTTGCTCCTCTTATTTGCTGATTAACCAAAACAACTGAAAATCAATTCCAACATTAGGTAATAGCCAGATTTTAGACTGAAAATAAAAATTTATATTTTATTTAATATTATGCAATAATAACAAAAAAATTGTTGAATAAAATCAAAATCAATACATCAAAAAAAAAAGGTTTGCTTTAAGGAAAAGCACAACAAATCACAAGTTCTTCTGAGACACAACCCAGCTACTCCCAGGTATTCTCTTCATGCCTCTCTCCACCATATCCCTGTGCATGCCCTCCGCCTCTGCGAACCTCCCCGTAACCTCAGCGAGCCCCACCTCCCCGTGCTTCTTACAAGCCCCGAGAAGCAGCCCCCAAGCCTTCGCACTCGCCCTCACCATCCGCATCCCCTTGATCACCTCATACGCCTCATTTTATAAATGCATCTATTCAATTCATTGGAGTGTGTTTTATTTTTTATAAAAGCTTGTATCTCATTAGATGTGGTATACTATTTTTACAAAAATCAAAACATAAGTAGACTGGAATTAGAGCTTTACATACACACTATTTTAAGTATCATTAGTATCCAATATGAGAGTGATATTTGTACCATTGTGCAATTCGATTCATAAGTTATAAGTTGTGTACTTCGATTCATAGGTTGGGGTTCAATTGTTGGGTACAGATGTCACTTTCTATTGGACATTGATGGTACTGACCAAACGCAAGCCTGGCTGGATCCGGACTTAGAAAAACCTACCTCTCAATTTTTATTGTTTTATATTTAAATGGTAACTCCAACCTTAGTCTTATTTTTTTCTCTCATCAAAATTTTATGGTATTTTATAGTACTATTGAGGCAGCATCTATTAAGATAGCATTTGGATCCGCGATTTGACTACGGGAAAAAAACTATCGCGTAACATCACCGCATATTCAAACAATTTTCTCGCGTCCATGGTGACAAAGTGAAAATGGCATTAATAGGTCATTTTTGTCAGTGGTATGGAAACTCCAGAAATAACATTTCTCTATCAGAGGCAGCTTTCTCAACCATCCGCGTCTTCGTCCCAATGTTTCTCAAAGTTTATTTAAATGTATCAAAATTATATGGCGGGTCAACTTATCTCCTAATGTTTCTCAAAGTCGGAATGGCATGTATCTGCTAGACAAAGATTAGGTGAGAATCAGTGGCATACACAGCATGAATAGATAAATAAACTCCCAAGTTCAACTGGTATTGATTAAAGATGACTCTCAAAACCAAGCTGGGATTGAATGGGAATGTGTTGCACAAGGTGAAGTTGACCTACATTGGAAGGTCTGTTGGTCTGATGCAATGTTAGGGAAAGCCACACTTTTTTAGTCTAACCTTTCATCTGATGTATTCTCTCAAATTCCCATTGGGGGTTGGTTGCACTGTCTCAGCGGTTTAGATTGAAACTTGACACCTATTTGATTTACACAGAGATTCTTTCGTTACCGTAGAGATATTCTGAATGTTAAGACTAGGGTTAAAAAAAAACAAGTTGAATATGTCTCTATTCTTTCACTTACTTTCCCCAGAGTTCCGAAGCACATGAAGACTATCAAATGTTTTAAAAACCTGAGGTTGAAAAAAATGTTTATCTTTACCTCCGTTGGACGCTGATGTGTTGTAAAAGTTCAGGGATCTAAATATAAAAAAGGATAGAAAAAATAATTCTAGGAATTAATTTCCCCGGAATTCGAAGGACATAAAGACCAAAAATACATGCAAATGTAAAAGAAAAATGTTACACTCAGTCCATTTTACAATCTAACACGCAAGTTGCACCTGGTTTTTTTTTAAAAAAATCAATACTTCATTTAAAGAGGTATGTACTTCCATAAACAATAATGATTTTTGGACCCAATGATGACTCATCCCAAACCCCATGAGATAGCAAGATTGAATTCTCTAAAATATCATTTTATGTTATATTCACATTTTTTTATCTCATATATCATAACCGATCCCCCATATAATAACTGTCCCCTTAATTAATGGAAGTGAAATTTCGTTGTTCTTTCTTTTTATGAGAACAATTAATTCAATCGAGAATTCAATTGGAAGCAATTGTGTATACTGAATACATTAATTGATTTAGTTTGATTAGAGAAATAGAAAAAAAAAAGTCGATTCTCTGTATTGGGGGATTCCATTTGTTTTTATTTTTGTTTCAGTTTGATCAGTGGAGGAGAAGAATTTTGATTCATTTAGTTTTTTTTTTAACCAGTTTTTTGTGCAAACAATAGCGATTCATTCAGACTAGTTCTTTTTCGATCTGAATATATTATTTTGATTTTTTGTCATTCCTTATGATTCACATCATATACATGTATTGAATCGGAATTTCATTTTAAATTCAGATACATGACATGTATCTTGATTTACATGCATTGTTGTATATCAAGTATGATCTGTATAATCGTTTATGATTGTGTGTTTGTGTATAATTATGCATAATGTGTCATTCATCATATTTTTTAACTTTGTATCAGCATTATTCGACTCATTCAGATTCAAGATTTTCAAATACAGTGCACATTCACTTGTATGGAATGTGTATTTGTTATTTCAAATTCCAGATACACCTGTATATGAATTTGAATTCCAGCCCTTTTTTTTAAGGTATTTGTTGATTCAAATTTCAGATATACCTGTATCTGAATTTAAATGACAACCCATTTTTTAAAGGTTGTTATTTTTATTTTTATGGATTTGATTAATATATAGTTGATTAATATTTAATTGTTTATTGTTGACATTTTGAAAACTTTTTATGAATTTTCTATGCAGTTCTCAATAGCATGTAAACCATATTTGTTTATTTGGATTTTCGGATACATTATTATATCTTAATTGATAATATATGATTAATGTTCTTTTTTTTCACTAGGCAGTAATGGTGTTTCAGATTTTTTTTTAAAATATGTTACATCATAGAGATGATTTAATAGTACACAATTCAGTTTCAAGGTTTAATGAATTTATTAGTTAATTGAAACCAATTTTTAAAATTATAAAAAAGGTAATCATGTCATTATCATTTTGATGATTAAAAAAAGTCAAATAAAGAACCATGCCACATATTGAGGCTTGGACTTAATTTCTAAGGCCCAGGTAGCTCTCGTAAAAGATAAAATATATACTCCAATAAATTAAATGATATTATCTTGATACAATGAGAGGAATGGGCTAATGATGTATATATGAAGTATATATAACTGCTTTTGTGACGGTGAAAATGATGAGCTCAATACAAAATTATACAACTGACATGTCAAAACTACAAGAAAAGATGACTAACCACATGATCAGCCAAAGTTATTTCATTAAGTACAAGTCAACAACTTTAAACATGTATCCTTCATCTTCTACAAAATGAATGAATTTCCTCAATACTTGTTTTACACGTGATCCCTGGTTTTTTTTTTCCCATATAAATTACATCTTGTTTAGTTTGGAAAAACACTTCCCTTTTCAAGATTGAGAATATGCAAAGGAAATCTGCCCAAAGAAAAAAGCCGAGGATTTTGAACAATTGAAGGTAAAGATAAACACCATATACTCTCACATGTTACTTGATGTAAGCAGAGCTTCACCTGGACATGCCAAGAACCAATTTCACTTCACTTCCATCAGCAAAAGCATAATAATAGAAGTTGGCATTTCAGATCCCCCCCGACGCATGAAAATGTGGAGTGCAAAAAAGAGTTGAAGATGTGTGTGTATTACACTGAAGACCTAAGAGATTCCTGTCGTCTTAGAGGGATGTCCTCCACGGAAAATCCATCCTCATCTGTATGTTTATTAAGACGTATTGGCAGCGTCGTCGACAGGCCTGTAAAAGACGTGTATCAAGACTAATTTATAGTTCAGGGAAAACTATTTGAAAAATTAAGGAAATGCATCAACTGTTCATGTATGTGTGACCAGAAAGGATGCATTTCACAAACATCACTTACTGTCACTCATGTCCTTCGTTTTATGAAGGAGAAATGTCCCAGAAAGGATCGTCACAAAACCACACAACTCTGTGACTATTTGAGTTGGATTTTGACGGTCCCAGTCCTGGAACATGAAAGATATTAGAACTGTAACTAACGAGAAATAAAATTCAAAAAAGGGGGTAAAATTCAAATCAAATTACAAGGACCCGTGAAACAAAACCACAGTGATCAAACTTCTAAAATTTGACAGGTCCTCATTGGTTCCAACTATAAATAAAAACAACGGAACAAAAATACACAACAAATGAATAGTCACATGTTATACCTGAATCTCAATCAACTAAACACAAATCTCTCTGAATCACACTCCAAGTGAAATACAAATTCAAAGAGTTTGATTGGTAAGGAAAAAATGATTTAGATCATACAAGTACAACTATACAAACTGAGGATACTTATAAATGAACCATGATGGCCATGGCTTGTAGTAAACAAAGTAATATCACGAGACTGATGATGCTGATGACATATATATCAAAAATGGTGGTTAAAACTTAATCAAGGTATCCATGATGTTGTATTTCCATTGCTGACATTCAAAAGTTCAAAGCTACATCCTTTTGAAATACACCTCCACTATCTAAATAGATGCAAGCATTTCACAAACATGTAAATATGATGCATTTTCCAACCATAATTTGATATGAATATGGAAAATATTGTATTCTAAACAATGTCATGTATTTAGGTGCACGAGGGCGAGAAATTACAGCAATGGCAGGTTTGAAATCCTAAGTAGAAAACTTTAACTTGACCTCAACAAGAAAAGTTCATCCACAATTTGCCACACACAAAGCCACAACCAATTTCCCAAGATAAATAAATAAATTTTACCTTAAACATGATAACACTTGCCAATATGGTGAAGGATGTAAACATCACATAGTATATAGGTGAGACAACTGCTGTATTGAATAAATCAAGGGCCTGCCATAAAAATTCATATGTTAGACAGATCTAAATTCTTCCACTACCACAAAATATTTATAACAGATGCAACCTATCCCAGTGAACAATAGGGACCTTGTATACTACACAAGAAAAGGGTTATCCATTTTCAAGTAAATAAACTGAAATCCAAAACATCATTATTAATTTATGGTTTTTGAAGCAGTAAATGTTAGACAAGGTGGTAGACTGACAATTCCTGGCCATAATAGGGAGTGTGAATTCCCATCTCATATACAAATTATAAGGGGGATTACTCGCACGTCATTTTTTTTTGGGTGCTGTTTGGAGAATTTTCCAGATTGTGAATAAAATTCCATCCTATATGTGGGACTATAAATAGATTTTTTGTTTTTTATCGAGTTTACTCTCACAATATATTAGCTGAGAAACTTGGAATGCAGTCTTACTTGCATGCTGTTTGTACATTTAATGAAACTCAACACCATTAAAACTGAAAATCCATGTATTAAAATATTGATCCTCATGACTAGATTGTCAATAAAAAATATTGGAATTTTCATTCTAAATCCGACCATCTTTCTCCAACAACTCCACAGCTGCTATCCTACACCCAGGTAAAACTCTTGCATCCGTAATCACGTATCCTTTCTCTAATAAGTTTTAGTTTAATAAAAGTTTTATATTCATGATTTTAAGGGCTAACAAAAATTAAACCCCCTTCTTCTTCCCAAGTCCTCGAGGTCGTGCATCCAAAGGCTGACTGCCAAAAGAGGCAGAGAGGAGGCAAGAAGAGGCCAAGCACAAGCAGGAGGCAGAGATCCAACACCACTCTCAAAAGTGAATCCAACCACCTCACTTCATGCCCTCTCTTTTTGCCTCCAGAAAAATGCAAATTAAGGTCACATTAAATTTGACATAAAATGATGCTTACAAATGCACCATTACAAAATAGAAAATGCAAAGATTATCGTTACCTTGTTTAAATAATTCATCTGAGTAACCACACAAGTGGCTACAACTAAGGTGAAAAACCAAGTTTGGGGATAAATTAATTGATTCATTCCAGAAAAAGTCAACTTCAGAGCAATTCCTAATGCTTTGACACTCATCACCTGCCAGACAACATTAAACATCAGAATGCATATACAAGCAACTGCGAACCATTAAATGGAACAGAATTAAAATGATAAGTTGGCCATACAGATAGTCAGATACTTACTGATAAAGAACCTACAAGGGAACAAACCCCAATATACACCATTATGTGTGTCTGCCCATACTGTGGGACAAAATGGAATACAAGTATAAATACTGCCGCTGTCACTATGGCCGCATACAATACAAAACCTGCAAATACAGATAAAAACTCACTATGGCGGTTTCTCTGGAGACAACCCAATAACAATTAGAGTTTTTTTAATTCAAACACATGAATACTGTATTTTACTACTGATGACAGTTCATCTAGAGAACCACAATCTAGTGTCAATACACCCCTAAAACATAAATCTATAGAGAGTAAAACCTGGTTCAGTAGCTAGATCCCATACTTCCTTCACAGATTCAATCTCGCGCTCCTGAGGTGCGTGAAGAACGATTGTCGTAGATCCCACAACGCATAAAACACAACCAAGAATACCAAAAATGTGTAGCCTCTCCCTCAAAATAATGTGCGCAAGTACAGCACTGCAGGGTAACATGATGTTAGGATTCCAAAATTTATGAATATAACGATAACATTATGATGATTGAATTAGATTAGTGCCTGATAATAATGCTGAGTGCACCGAGAGGAGTGACCAGAATTGCTGGAGCAAATGCATATGCTGCAAAATTGGCAACTTCACCCACAATCACTGTTGCAGAAACAACCAAATGATAAATATTCATATTGAGAAAAAATGAAAATACTCACATTTTTTTAAGACCAATAGGGTCACGTCTACACATCGATGCACATCTTTTGATTAAGATGAAACCAAGTGAAATGGGAAGTAGAAGTGAAATTAAGGACTAATCTCAACTAGATATGGTGACAATCTACATCATAAAATAAACCTTCTTAATTCGAACGGATATCTACAAAATTCTAGAAAAAATGCTCATATTTTGTGGGACAAGCTAATGGGAAAATTTTATGTTAGATTATCGAATAAATGAATGCTGCTTCACAATATGAAAATAAATCAATCATGTATCCCTAACTTATCAGTATACAAAAAAAATAAGCCTTAAAGTTCATTTGTCTTAATTTGGGAATTGTAATGGCCATACATTAGAAAATAGATAATGTATCTCCCTCTTATTGATATACTTATGCCTAACCATTACAGCAATTGTGAGCCCAAGGATCATTAATTTATTTTAAAAATCTTTGAAATGACAGCCACAAGAGATACTTCTTGTTCAGTTGGTCAAACTCTTGACAGCACAGGTACATTACATGCCATATTAATTTCCATTGAGCTTCCCTTTAACAAAATTATTAAATAAAGGAAGTATGCATGATTAGGAAATTATGATGAACTGAAAATAATAACTATATAATAAAATGTATATCTGAGATTATTAAAATCTAAATAAACTTAATAATGAAATTGCATGTTAACTTAAAGTCCAAAATCTGATTGAACAAATCAAGTACACTTACTTGTTATCATGCCAGCCCACCAAAGTGGCTCATAGAGATAGGAATAACCTCCAACTCCTGTAAAAAAATAAAGTTAAATGAAAAACATCTGCAACCCAAAAAGAATAGGATGGACTTATAAAAATGATAAAGAATATAGTGGCGGATTTTGAGATCATTACAAGTCAGAACAGATGTCAAACAGCAGACAGTTGCATATTCTAGTCGCCCAAAGGCTTTAAGATCATGTTTTATTTGTAAATTAGTACCTCAGGAATGTTTTTAAATCAGTGTCTATGCTGATTCATCATCCTGACATGCAGTAGAGGCAATGCTATTAAAAATAAGAACTCAATAATGGGCAAAAATATTGCAATAATGGGTGGTAACATGCAATCAGCTCTACCTGATCTGGATAGTGCTTTTGATAGGAATGCAAATATCAATGCAAATATTGCAATTGATGAAGAAGCTGTTAGTAGGTTAGCAGCCAAGTTACAAATTACAATGGGGTGATCAGAGAGAACCACAACAACAATATGAGTGACAGAGAGGAAGGGAATAGTAGAAGAAGAAAAGAAATGTCTTCTGAAGATTGCAATTTGTCATTCGGTAGGCAGAACATGCAGCTTGGAGCAATATTTCTGATGAATTCTTATCATAAAATATATACTTTCTACTGAACATCGTCAGCAACTAGAAGCCTCCACAACTAAAATCGAATAATAACCAAATGCCAGTCGAGGTGTTATGGAGTTCCAACAGGAGAATTCATTGAATATGTACACCCATTCACCCACCAAAATATCACATTATCAAGCATGCAGTTTAGCAAGCATGCTTCTCGAAAGCTTCATTCATCCTGATGAGAATACACGTCTCAAGAAAACAATGACCATGAAAACTAAGATCAAGAAACTTGTCATAATGAAACAAAGTCACATACAACTCCATGGATTTTCCAATTGAATCGAATAATCAAATCATTCAACTTTACTCATCAAATGCCTCCGATCACTCCAGTAATGGGAATCTAGAATAATAAATCAATAATGGGCATATCATCAACTCAGGCAGCCATTTCAGTTTCCATCTACAATTCGTATGATCCAAACTGCCTCACAACACCATCCAAGTCCAACAAAACCCATTGAATGTTCCTCCCACACAATTATCAAGTAAAATACATCACAAATTTGGGCGATTTGGCTCATCAGACATGGTAGTAGGGCTCAATTCGGTTGAGGGGATGTGGGAGGCAGGCAGGGTACTAAGAAGCACCGGAGATCGATCGGTTCGGGCAAATATTACACAGTCATATGTTCCAGCAGTTGTTTGGACGATTTGGCTCATCATAAACTCTCTCATTTTTAGGGGACAAATGCCTTATGCTAAGAACATTTGGGAGATGGTGATTACCTTCATACAAGAGTGGGGTCGCTCCTGCGGCGGGGTCAGTTCGATTTGGCGTCTTGGCAGGGGGCGTGGTGATTAGAGAGTAGGGTGGGGATGATCTTGAGGGGTCTCCGGTAGAAGAATTTTCTATAGGGGGCTTTCCGGGTGGTCACTTTTTGTATATTTCATTTGCTTTTATTGCTTGCTTTGGGCTTTCACCTTTATTAATATAAGGGGGTTGCCTACTGTATTATAAAAAAAATCACAAATTTACCAAAGCAACCACACATTCAAAATTCAGAAATGTTGGATTTATGTTTTGCATTCTAGTGACTTAACTCCAAGGAAGGACAGCACACAAAGGGTATCTTTACACAATTCCACAGTTGGGGTGATGATGGTGGTCTGGCTACACACACCACACACAAAATTTTCTAGGGCACGCACAAAGTTAGCTTTGTAATTACAGTGTTATGTGGGAGGCACGATAGCGTATCTGGGCTGATATATACTCTGAGTCAGGGTATCTCATACCATTGAGAGATGATGCACCGCCGAGGAAGAGTCTATAACCTCACGGAGTCTGCAATCCATTAAAAAATATCTCTTTTTCCTCTTCGGATCATAACCTCAAAGTTCATCTGTGGAGGATTTTCGGCAAGTGTACCATTCAATATGGTACACGTACATTCATAAATCATACGAGATAAATATGGTAGAAGTATGAAGGTGGTGATGACATTTATGTTTAGCTTTATGAATCACCGAGGAATGTGATAAATCACTCAAACTATGGAGCTCTATTACACATTCATTTTTTACCATCCAAAATAAAGTCATATATACCTTGTTATCCCCCTTTGCTAACTGTATCAAGGTATATACACATCATTAAAAAAAATTATATATTTTTTAAATGATATCATTCAATTCATTAAAATATATATTTCACAGTTTATTAATATACATACATCATTAGATGCAGTATATGATTTTTAAAAAAATTTAAAAACATGTGCAATCTATGTTTTGGTCAGTAAAATGGACTGAGTGTAGCATTTTCCAACTAAATGGATACTCGGATTCTGAAAGTAATAAATGTATAGTTCGACAAATAAAAGTATGTTCTTTTTTTAAATTAAAATAAAAGTATGTTCAGCCGAATTCAATCGCCGAACTTTTCCGAATGTTCAGAGTACTTCGTGACCATGAATCCTAACACACGCAATCTTTTGCCTAATGTGATTGTATGTGTTTTTCTTCTTCTCTTCTTCAATTTCCAACCCTTTAACAAGAAGATCTACACAGTACCACAAGAAAGTTCAACCAATGCAACAACTCTCCAAAAAAAAAAATCAAGAAATTCAAAATCGAGTCCAAACCTGCGCGAACACTAGTAGCCCCGGCCTTCTTCAACCCCTTCTTCTTAACGATGAAACTGGCGCCGATGAAGAAGCTCGAAGAGAGCGCCATGACCAAACCCTTGATGTTGTCGGACGACATGCCCTTATAAGGTCCCCAAACCACAGACCCCCCATCGCCGCCCCCTACCTGAGCCGCCGTCGCCGCCGCCATCCCTTAATCGCGAAAACCAGATTCTCCGCCGAGCGTCAGCAGATCCAGGCCGCCGTCTTTGCCATATCGGCGGTGCCGGTGCGAGATCCGACGGACGAGAATGCAAGATTCGAGATCTGGCGAGATAAGGCAGTGAGTGAGGTGGGTTTTTTTTTTTTTGGGTTGGGTACGTTTGGGAAGTAAATGAGGTGAGGGAGGAAACGTCTCTCTCACTCTGTCTCTCGCGGTATCCTTTCTGTGTATGAAAAATATATACATAATAAATTGTAATTTTAAAAACACTGAAAATAAAAACTTTTTTTTTTACTCAGTCTGGCTATGCTTTTTATTAATCACTTTAGCAGTAAAAAAATGTTACAGTAGGATTGTGTTTTTAATATAAAAAAAATTTAAAAATATATACTCATGTAATGAAAATACGTGTGTTTTATAAAATAAATTATATGTTTTGAGTAATTTAAATACATACATTTATATATATTATCATATGAGTTATTTGAGATAGATTGGTATTATAAGATAGATAGCTATCGTGATAATTTCTGTCTAATAATATTTATCTTATTTTGTCATCATTATTTTACCTAATTTTTTTTTTTTTTAGAAAATGTTGCTCATTTACAATTTGATATATATAAGTTACAATGGTTATAGAAGAGAGTAATAGAAAGGAAAAAAAGAAGAGGGAGGAATTCAAAAGAGAGTTGTGACATTCCCCCCAACTCCCCAAGGCAGTGAAGAGCCCAAAATAGGCAAAAAGAAGAGAAAACACATAGCAGTAGTAATTCCTCCTTCACGCCATGATAGAAATGACATCACCGGAGATCGAGACGCAGCGAGCGAAACACCCAGTCCCGAATTAGTGCTACTGCATACTCCCACACATTCTCGATGTAGAAATGATGCTCTAGAAATGACCTTGTTTCCAGTTATCTAAGTTGCCAGAATCATAATATGCGCAACTAATGCATGAGGCTTTGAAGTTCTAAGCTCAGGCAGTTGATCTTCTGATCCCAAAGTTCTTCGAGGTTATGAAAAGAGCACGGGGAGTTAGAAACATGTGCTCCACCGTTTCTGAATCATTCTCACACATCACCCATGTTGTGTGCGCCTCGGGCCTCCATTTGGATATATATGATTTAGCGAGAAATACGTTGTTGCATCACAAGCCATAAAACAAATATCATCCTAAGTGGGACCTTCTATTTTCATATTTTTGTGATCTTGGACGCCATAATTTTATTTTCTTCTTATCTAATCCTTACGTCCTTGATGAGGGTGGGGGGTTTGAGTTTTCATATGCTAAGTTATTACTAAGTTAGGTTTGTTAAAAATGACTGCAAGAATAACTAAATATGTGAGTGCAATAAAATTATAGTATTCAAATGAGTGAATAGTAATAAAAACATATCTACCCCACAAAAAAAAAAATGTTAAAAGACACAAATAAATACCCACACAGTTTTTTTAATAGAAACCCACACCAAAATATTAATTTCTGGGTTCTTATCTTATCTTTGGAAGGGTCCCAGGCCGACACTGTATAGTCCATCTAAGAACATGCCTGCAACCACTTTTATGATCTCTCCTGTTTTAGATCTGGAAAAAAAAATCATTTGCTTATTTTCATTTTTTAAAAGGTTTAAAACATTTGAGTATGTGTAAATATCCATCAACTCATATAAATTATTATAAACTTAGTCGGACATACAAATCATTTAAATTGTTATAGTTAGTAAATTTAGTTCCTAAGTTAATTTTTTATCCAATTTAACATTATATTCTCATGATTAAATGATATTTTGACCCTAATCAAACTCATTTTCGCTTTCTTTTTCTTTTGCGGATTTTGTCGTTATTGTTGTTTACTACTCCATTGATATTTGTTTCTTGTATTTTAAACAATCGTAATTATGAGCATGATTTTATTTATGTATTATATTTAGTACACTATAGATATTATTTAGATTTTTTATTTTACATTTTGATGAGAAACGTAAGTTTAAACGCTCTTGCTTTTTTTTTAAGTGGAAAAAATAAATAAAATAAAAATAATCCGGCCTATCGGATTCGAACCAGCGACCTAAGGATGGCTGAAAGGTTGAAAACGAACTACAGTCCTCCGCTCTACCAACTGAGCTAAGGTCGGTTTGTGTTAAAAAGATCTTGTTAATCATCACATTTTGCATTGTGGATGACATAACAGTTAAATCACACACATAGTTAATTTTAATCATGATAGGTTAATAATAATTAACAGTATGGATGTATTAAACATTTTATGTGTTTCTAGGAATGTAACTGTCATGTCCCAAGTTTACAAAGGCTTATAAGGGTATATAGATGTTTATAAGGACTCAAATGTCTTAAACCCTTTTTTAAAATACATATTTTTACAAAAAAAAAATTGACATTATGTAATCTCCAACCCTTACTCAAACTTATACCCAAATCACTAAAAATTTGAGTAAAAGCTTCATTTAATATGGTGTGTCTCCAATCATTACTTTGTGTTTTACTCAAATTTTTTTTTTTTTAGGAAAATGTTACTCAAATGTTTTAATGTGATTCGTTGTTTGCCCTGAAAATCTGAAGTTGAAAAAAATAGAGCAGTTAAAAATTTATGTAAAAAGTTTAAGGTGCTGTTTGGCAGCGGTGGAAAGCGGATTTTAAGTGCTGATTGTTAAGTGCAGAAAGAGGAAGGATGATAATCTTTAAGAGTTTAGAAAAAAAAAGCGTTTGGTTCAATGAAAAATATTAAGCAGTATTTTAAATAAGTGTGTTTGGTTAACCAATTGACTTATGTGATTATTGAAAGGGTATTTTGGTCCATTTTATAAGTGCTGAATGTTATTTTAATGTTTGGTTGAAATAGAAAAAACATGCTTTTTTTTTTAAATATTAAAGATTATTATTTTTTAACATGTTAAAAATACATCAACTACTACTACCCTTTTTTTAACATGTTAAAAATACATCAACCACTACTACCCTTTGAAGAACTAAAAATTATTATGTCTGGATACCCACTACTACCCTTTTTTTATTTATTCTCCATATATTCCCTCCTATTCTCCCTTTATTCACTACCCAAAGTCCAAACAGTGTATGAGGCACGTGAAACGCACGTGCATCGAGGTTCACTATTCATAGTCTTCCCCAAGTCTACGCTGATCGGATCCAGCGTCGAAGGCAGTTCGTCTTTCTTTCTTAAGCAAACCCTCTCCAAAGTCTCGGAAGCGTCGCCTTCTCGACGTTGTGCATCGCCTTCTCGACCGAGAGCCCCACGGACCATCGGATCCTCGTCCTCGTCGACGACCTCTCGATCCGGTCCTCCCACTCCATCTTCTTCGATTCCCTCAAGTCGCGCAGGTTCGATCTCGATTTCAAGCTTGCCCATGACAAGAGGCTCGCCCTCCAGAGGTACGGCAAGTACCTCTACGACGGTCTCATCTTGTTCTCTCCATCCATCAAAAGTAAGATCACTCTCTCCCCTCCCCTCCCCTCCCCTCCCCTCTTTGGTTTTATGGAGGAAAAACCCTTATTGAAGTGATGAATCGTATTTTGCAGGTTTCGGGGTTCATTGAACCTTGCGGCGGTGCTGGATTTCGTTGACATCAACCACTACTACCCGTTGAAATCGGACGCCGCGGCTAGGGTTTCATAGGGGGCTAAAATTTGTTTCGCAGGGAAGAGAGAGAGAGTTAAAAGTTGGTTTATATAGTTCTGGTAATATTTGTATTGCACAGGGGCAATCTTGACTTTTCGCCTCTTATACCCTGCGTTTTGCGTAAAATAAGTAACATGAGACCCACTTAAAAAATGACTGGTTTATATGCTAAAAGAGTTTTTTTAAGCACTGATTTTGGGAGCCAACCAAACATTCATTTAGCAAAAAAATGCTTATTTTCCTCAATCAGCTAAATAAGTGCTGAAAACGTGGTGAACCAAACAGCCCCTGAGTCTCTTTTGATTTGGATAAAATTTGAATAAAAACTTAATTTATCATGGATATAGGTAAATAATTAGAGATGTTTTTGGGTGGTTTTTACTCAAATTTAAAATTGAGTACATATTTGGGTATAGGATTGAAGATGCTATACATATTTAAATTAATTAAATGCATGCTTTCTTATATTTCTCAAAAATATATATTATATTACAGATAGAGATATCATTGTGTTGGAGTAGGCCCTGTCCAGGTAGAGAAATGGTCAACAAGTGAGTTATAGCATGTGAAAGATTGTTATTTAATTTTTGTATCATTTGATGTTGCAATGTGAATGGTTAGAAAAATGTGAAAGTGACACGAAATGAGAATGAATTGTAACCTTATAAATTATTCTAGTCTTTACATGCAATGTCAAGGGTTAGAAAAATGTGAAGTGTATTGAACAATCAAATTTCTCATTCATGTAATCACAAACAATATTTTTTTATTCTTTTTTTTTCATAAAATTTTATTAAAATTAAATAATGACAAATTTTCTTTCTAGATTAAAGTTTCGAACTGATTTTAAGTTTAGTATCTTGTAGAGTGAAATTATTATTAAAGAATCTTCCAAATAAGAAAAGAAAATAGAAGATATGGCATGCGGAAGCTAAAGGACTTACAAGTGAAAAAAAAATTGGAGAGTGTTGTGAACTAAATAGAATACATGAACATAATAGTATACATAAACAAAGCACACAAGACATAAAGAAGATAAGTGGAGAGAGATTTCTTATTCACTTGTTGGTTGTGGAATACATGAGAGACCCCTCTATTTATAGGGTGCATGGAGGAATTCCAAAGGTGAGAAGTTACAAGTTCATAGAGGTGAGGGGGTACATAGTGGGGTGATTAATAGTGGAGGTTATGGAGTTGAATGAGAGGGGTTATAGAGTTGAAGAGTGGGGGAGGTTATGGTTAGGAGGAGTGGTGGGTATCCACTATATTCACAACACTCCCCCTTGGATGACCACCACGCTAAGATAATTGCCTCATTAAAACCTTGCTTGGAAAACCCAGTGAGAAAAAACCAAAGCGAAGGAAAAAGAGTACAATGTAACTTAATCGTATAATAGTGTATGCGTTTAACACTGCCTCATTAAAACCTTGCCAGGAAAACCCATTGGGACAAAACCTAGGCGAAGGAAAAAGAGTACAGTTCGCAAAATGTCATCAAAAAAATTACTCCCCCTCATAAGTACAAGATTTCAAGAATTTTGGTCGCTAACTCGTCGCATCCCGATGTTATACACCAGCTTCTTGAATGTTGACGTCGACAAAGCTTTAGTGAACAAATCTGCAAGATTGTCCTTTGACTGAATTTGTTGAACATCAATTTCATGTCTCTGCTGGAGCTCATGAGTGTAAAAGAATTTTGGAGAAATATGCTTCGTTCTATCACCCTTGATATATCCCCCTTTGATTTGAGCAATGCATGCTGCATTGTCTTCATAAATAGTTGTTGGAACATCTGTAATGAGAGATAGTCCGCATGCAGTATGAATATGATGAACCAAAGACCTTATCCACACGCATTCCCGACTTGCTTCGTGGAGTGCAAGAATCTCAGAGTGGTTAGAAGACGTGGCGACCAAAGTCTGTTTCGTAGATCGCCAAGAGATCGCTGTGCCACCGCAAGTGAATACATACCCTGTTTGTGAGCGAGCCTTGTGAGGATCTGAAAGATATCCTGAATCTGCATAACCCTTCAATTGTGCACCATTATTGGAATCTTTTGCATAGAATAGGCCCATGTCTGACGTTCCACGAAGATAACGAAAAATGTGCTTCACACCATTCCAATGCCGTCGAGTTGGTGCAGAACTAAATCTGGCCAATAAATTAACTGAAAATGCAATGTCAGGTCTAGTGCATTGGGCTAAATATAATAAGGCACCAATTGCACTAAGATAAGGTACTTCAGGACCAAGAAGATTTTCATCATCTTCTTTCGGACGAAAAGGGTCCTTCTTTGGGTCAAGTGACCTTACCACCATAGGAGTACTTAATGGATGACATTTGTCCATATTAAAACGCTTCAGGATTTTTTCAACATATGTTGTTTGATGAACAAGTATCCCGTTTGAACTCCGCTCAATATGCAGGCCGAGACAATATCTTGTTTTTCCAAGATCTTTCATTTCAAACTCCTTTTTTAGATATTCAGAAGCCTTTTCGAGCTCTTCAGGAGTCCCAATTAGATTAATATCATCAACATATACTGCAATAATGGCAAATCCAAGTTCCGTTTTCTTAATAAATACACAGGGGCATATTGGATCATTGACATATCCTTCTTTTATTAAGTACTCACTAAGACGGTTATACCACATTCGTCCAGATTGCTTTAATCCATACAAGGATCGTCTTAGCTTGATTGAGTACATGTTTCGTGGTTTTGCTTCAGGCAATTTTAGTCCTTCAGGAACTTTCATATAAATGTCGGTATCTAATTTTCCATATAAATATGCAGTAACCACATCCATTAGATGCATGTCAAGTCCTTCTGAGACTACAAGACTAATTAAATACCGAAATGTGATTGTGTCCATCACAGGAGAATATGTCTCTTCAAAATCGATCCCAGGTCTCTGCAGGAAACCCTGTGCCACAAGACGAGCTTTGTATCTAACAATCTCGTTTCTTTCATTTCGTTTTCTTGCGAACACCCATTTACATCCTACTGGTTTAACACCTTCAGGGGTTAGGACTACTGGTCCAAATACTTGGTGTTTTGCAAGTGAATCCAATTCTGTTTGAATAGCAGCTTTCCATTGTGGCCAACAATTTTTTCGTCTGCATTCATCCACTGAACGTGGTTCTGAATCATCATATGAAATGATTTCTGTAGCTACTGCAAAAGAGAATATATCATCAACAAGCACTTGCTTTCGATCCCACAATATTTGTGAATTTGCGTAATTTATGGAAATTTCTTCATTTCCATGTACTTGATCTTCATGTACGGGTATCACTTCAGGGACGTCAGTCTCTTCGGGGACTTGTGTCACTTCAGGGACTTCTTCTGTAGGATTTATTATTGTGAGTCTTTCAAGTGTTTCATGCTCTTCTAGAGAATTATTCTTCATTGTTTTTCTCCTTCGAGGAGCCGAATCTTTTGAGCCTATAGGTCTTCCACGCTTCAGGCGTGTCTTTGTTGATTCATTAGCCGGCATATTAACAGTTTTTCCTATTGGAATATCAATCCGAGCTGGAGTATTAGCAGCTGGAATATGTGATTTCATCACTTTTGCTGCATCATTAAATGCATCTGGCAATTGATGCGCAATTCTTTGAAGATGAGTGATTCTTTGCACTTCAGTTTCACATTGATTAGTGCGAGGATCAAGATGATCCAAAGATGGAGTTTTCCAAGTAAGTTCACGTCGTTCTTCTGGCGACGGATTTTCTCCCCCTAACGACGGGAATATTGTCTCATCAAAATGACAATCCGCAAATCGAGCGGTAAAAACATCTCCTGTCAATGGTTCAAGATATCTTATAATAGAAGGAGAATCAAATCCTACATAAATTCCCAATCGACGTTGAGGGCCCATTTTAGTTCGTTGTGTAGGGGCAATAGGAACTTGTACAGCACAACCAAAAATACGAAGATGTGAAATATTTGGTTGATGACCCAATACAAGCTGTAAAGGGGAATATTGATGATAAGCAGTTGGCCGAAGGCGAACTAATGCTGCTGCATGCAATATAGCATGACCCCAAGCTGAAAGGGGTAATTTTGTCCTCAAAAGCATAGGACGTGCAATTAGCTGAAGATGCTTAATAAATGATTCAGCTAATCCATTTTGGGTGTGCACATGAGCAACAGGGTGTTCAACATCGATGCCATGCGACATACAATAGTCGTTAAAAGTTTTCGATGTGAATTCACCAGCTCCATCAAGGCGTATTGACTTTATAGGATAATCCGAAAAATGAGACTGTAATCGGATTATTTGAGCAAGTAGTCTTGCAAATGCAGCATTCCGAGTGGATAATAGACAAACATGCGACCATCTAGCAGATGCGTCTATTAATACCATAAAATACTTGAATGGTCCACATGGGGGGTGGATTGGGCCACATATATCCCCTTGAATTCTTTGCAAAAATGTTGGTGACTCAACATTGACTTTTGTAGGGGATGGTCTAACTATCAATTTTCCTTGTGAGCACGAAGTGCATTGATAGTGATTAGGTAAAAGAATCTTCTGGTTCTTTAACGGATGCCCAAATGAATTATCAATTATTCGACGCATCATTGTAGACCCTGGATGCCCGAGACGATCATGCCAAAGCGTAAAAATATCTGAATCATAGAACTTCTGGTTCATTACAGTGTATGATTCGATTGTTTTTATGGTTGTATAATACAACCCGGATGAGAGAGCATGAAGTTTCTCTAATATATGCTTTTGGCCTGAAATAATTGAAGTAATGCATAAATACTCCATATTATTTTCACTTATAGTCTCAATATGATATCCATTAAGACGATATCCTTAAAACTTAGCAGATTTCTTCTGGATCTTGCTGAATATAATGCATCATTAATACAAAATTTTGTACCTCCTGGTAATATTATATTTGCTCTTCCGGAGCCTTCAATTAATTTTGTAGTACCAGAGATGGTATTAACATTTGCATTGATTAATGTCAATGTCGAGAAATATGTTTTATTTCGTAGGATCGTATGCGTTGTTGCGCTGTCTGCCAGACAGATGTCACCAACCATAGCCATTCTTGTAAAAAGAAAAATGAAATAAATAAGATAAATATAAAAATAGGAAAATGCATTTCAGATAACAAAGAAAAATGATAAAAAAATACATAAATGACAAAATTTGATCGTACATCAGGTACGTGACCATATTTTAAGCACCAAATTGATAACAATCATTTTCCTTGTGTTAGGGGTTTGTTCTGCAAACTTTTTCCCTTCAATTATGCTTTTGTTTAATAGCAAATCACTTCCAGTGGTTTGAGATGTTTTACAAACTCTATGATTGTTGTGCTATTGACTATATAAATCATGATCTCATCATTCTTGACCACAACTTCCATGACGAACATAAAATAAAATGCATTTACTTCAGGTAATGATGCTATGCCATTGAGTTGGGTTACATGAGAAAAAAAAATCGTTGTTCGGCAACGAGAATATATAAAATTGATGCTCTCAATATTGCTACAACTGGAGCATATTTGAGGCATAATGGCCGGTGGACCTTTGTCAATGAGGAATTAATCTTTAAATCCTCTTCATTATGATGATAATGGTGAATGCTAATCATAATTTACATGTTCCTGCTGGGATACATGAATCTTTTTTTTTCATTTGGTCCTTCAAGGACCTAAAAAAAATATATCATATAATTTTTATTTTATCCTACAGGGATACGAGCAATCATGATTTATGTATATATATATCCTTCAGGGATAAAAATTATATGGTCCTTCAGGGATACATTTTAATCATATCTTTCACATGATCCTGCAAGGATCCATTTAATAATGTTTTTTTTTTAGTCCTTCAGGGATAAAATAAAATAAAATTTGCATATGGTCTTATTGGGACACATAATTCATAACTTCTACATGGTCCTTCGGGATCCATGTAAATACAATTTTTGTATGGTCCTATAGGGACACATGACATTGTAACATTAAAATAAATCTCAAATCAAATATTTATAAATATGAAATTAATTGATACAAGGAATAAGGGCTGATGTTAGCACAAATCTAAGCAATAAGTGAAACATCAAAATATAATTCCATAGTCAAATAGAAAAAATTTTAAGCCACAAATTTTAATCATCAAAACACCTGTGCTTAGAAATTTGTAATTTTTTTTTTGTCATTTACCTTTCTCAACTACAATTAATACATGCTACTATGAATGTGGGAGAGTCTAACTACACCAACATGTGAAATATATATATATACAGTTGCATGCATATATCAATCCAGTTGCAAATTTTTTTTTTTTACTTTAATCATTTTTATTTAACAAAAGTTGATAACAATATCAACAATACCATAATACAAAACCGTGAATAATCATCAAAAATACAAACCAATAAAAGGATTTTTTTTTTTGTTGAGATAAATAAGAACCCATAAGATGGGATTTTATTATAAACCATGGATTTATATATGCATATAGAAAATGCATAAAGAAATGCACTCTTAAAAAATATATATAAAAGAATATAACGAATGAGAATATTTAATTATGTAGCATAAAGTAAGAAAACATTTTTTCTTTATCAAAAAGAAAATCATAAAATTCTCTACCATGTTGTACACAATATATAAAATATAGTCATGATTATTTGAGCATCATAAACTCACCAAAATACAAACCTCTTTAGCGAATTAGACAAGAGCGTCGTCGTGCTGATAACGTGTTGTGAACTAAATAGAATACATGAACATAATAGTATGCATAAACAAAGCACACAAGACATATAAAGAAGATAAGTGGAGAGAGATTTCTTATTCACTTGTTGGTTGTGGAATACATGAGAGACCCCTCTATTTATAGGGTGCATGGAGGAATTCCAAAGGTGAGAAGTTACAAGTTCATAGAGGTGAGGGGGTACATAGTGGGGTGATTAATAGTGAAGGTTATGGAGTTGAATGAGAGGGGTTATAGAGTTGAAGAGTGGGGGAGGTTATGGTTAGGAGGAGTGGTGGGTATCCACTATATTCACAACAGAGAGTTTTTTTTTAAAAAAAAAAAAAAAAACCTAGTGGATGAAACTTTTTTTTTTTTTTGTCTAGGATGCTTCCGAAAACAATTTGAAAAATCAACTTTTCATTGAAATTAATTTTTAAAACTTGTCAATAAACTTATTTTTGTTATATTCTTTAAAACACTTTTTATAATTTATAACTTAGATGACTAGAGATATTTGAAAATAAATCTTTAAAAGTTATTCAAACACATTTTGAATGCCACCTTGATGACATGGAGAGGACATGTTTGGGATTAAATACATGTGCAAATGAGTGGGTTACCCAATTTATGAAGATATGCTTTCTTATTTTTTTAATGAGAGTGGAATGCCCACAAAAATATTAATAATGAATAAACAGGTTTATAAAAAGATGCTGATGCTGATGAAGCAAAAGCGTGACCTATATATTATAATAATATTAGATTAAATTTTTCTATTTTTTTGGGATTTGATTCAAATTTTTTTTTTTTCAGAGAATGACTATCCGAAATAAAAAAAAATTACCAGTGACGAAGAACCTCAATATTAATTAGACAAATCTTTGTTGTACAAATACATTAAAAATCATTGATACACTCAGTTCATTTTATGGTCTTATTTGTAAATCAGAAGTGGTCCTCCAGTAGTCTAGACACTGCAATGATATTGTAACAATTATCTAACCGTCTATATATTGCAATAACACAATGTATGAAAATTTTATAAAAAAATTATTTTTGAAAAAAAAATATACTAGTGTATCTCATTGTCTATTGTCTAAATTATTTCCTATAATAATATATATTTTAATTGATGAATGTTAATTATTTTAAAAAAATGGTGAGTACTGGGAAATGAGTGTATCATTTTTCTTTAAAAACTATATGAAAATCTCATTAATATATTTGATATACACCTATCAGGATAGTAGTAATGGAAATATTACATGAGACATTTCTAGAGCTTTCTACTGTGAAAAGAAATGACCTGGAAACGCTGTTTTTGTTGCCCCGAAGTGGACGCAGATTTTTTTTTTTTTTGTTTGGATGGGGGTGGCATTCTGCCGCGTTCACCAGTGGAGAATCTGCACCAATAAACTCCCAAACAGCGACTTAAATTTTTTTTTTTTAAATGTCATTAATACATTTGATATACACATATCACAATACATACTAATGGAAGTACCATCTCACACAATTTCTTTTGGTTTCTTGCATATATACCCTTCAAAAAATCCTGTATTGTCTAAATACCTCTCTTAAAACTCTATTTCCACCAATACCATCAAAATGGTCCACAGTGTCCATAGCACAATGGTTCATGGTTTAGCGGTGTTATCGATAGGTCCTGGATTCGAGTCTTGGTGCTGACTTACCCACCTGTTTATTGGCGATTATTCGAAATAATTTTCCGTGGGACCGGAGCAAACAAGCGGAGGTAGCTTTCCCAGCTCGATCGTAAGGTCAGTCACGGGGAGTCCCTCTGATATCAAAAAAAAAAAAAAACCATCAAAATGGTAAAAAAATGTCCATGGATGTTCTTTTAAATGATATTTATGTACATTATGGTCTAGTTTGGTAAATGGATAAATATTTAGAATAAATTAGTCTAATTTATGAGGATAAAAAAACCATTATTTTATCCATATTTACATTTAATAATGCATTCTGTTATCCATATTTTTTGTGTTCTTATCCTTAACTTTGTATTTGAATCAGTAAAATATGAGATAACTTAATATATATATATATATATATTAAGTCTACCAATCCTATTAAAGGGCATTACTATTGTTGTTTTGGTTTTATGAAATTTTTTGTTTTTATTTTTTTGGGAAGGGCATTTATAAATGTTGTTCATATTTTATGAAATGAGGCTAAAAAATGGGGATAAAGTCTATTTCATATTTTACTTAGAACAAAATATCTCCACTTTTTCTTTCAAAATACGGACAATTGTCCATGCTTTATTATTTTTTCATGTCATATGAGATAACATGTGATTTAACCCAATTATTTTTTTATCCCAACCTCTTATCTCAATGTCAAACCAAGCCTATAATTATTTAGAGTTAGTTTGACAATAAGTTGAGGTTTTGAGAATAAATTGTCCTAATTTTAAAAAATAAAAAATTCATCAAATTTATTCATAGTTATATTTATCAAAATTTTGATAAAAAAAATTGGGATAAATGCTACCCCAGCTTTTAGGTGAAATAAAATATCATTATTTTTATTTCAAAATTTGAAAAACTTTCCGTGGTTTATACCGATTATTTTTTATATCAAATTAGAGATAAGTTGTCCCCCTACTTACTTATTCCTAAATTTTTCTTATCCCACAACTTATCCCTTTGTCAAATCAGAACGTGTTACAAAAATAACCCTCTCAAAAGGGTATCAACTATTAACGCACCATTTATGCCCTTGTATTGCTACTTATAGTAATTCATCAAGAGTATTTTATGATTTAGTATTTTAAGATTTTCTCAAGGGTTCATATGAAATTTTTTCCTGTTCTCCATTCCCACAAAGAATCCAATGTCCCCATAACCTCCCCCAATTCCCTCCCGCCAAAATTCAAAAACCCCTCCCCCATGACCACCCCCAACCACCACCACCACCGTCTGGTCTCCCTCACAAAGCTCCTCGCCTCCCACGTCAACCACTCCCGCCACCACAAAGCCCTCCACCTCTTCCGCCGCCTCCTCTCCGACCCAAACCTCTCCCTCGACCCCTTCGTCTACCCTCTCGCCCTCAAGTCCCTCTCCTTCCTCCACCTCCACCCCCTCCTCTCCCTCTCCCTCCAATCCCATCTCACCAAGCTTGGCCTCCTCTCCAACCCCTTCATCTCCTCCTCCCTCCTCAAATGCCTCCCCCTTCATAATGCACAACAACTATTCGACGAATTGCCCCATAAGAACGTCGTAGTTCACAACACCATGATTTCAATCCTCGCCCTCGATAACATCCCCGCCGCCCTCCGCCTCCTCGATTCCCTCCCCGTTCCCCCCACCGCCTCATCCTTTAATCCGATCCTCTCCGCCCTCCCGCCTGCTGAGTCCCTCCGCTTCTACCGCCGCGCCATGTCCCCCTCCGGCGTCCACCCCACACTTGTCACTCTCCTCGCCCTCCTACGAGCTGTCTCGTGTGGTGCTGAAGTCTCGCGCTTGGTCGATGAGGTCCTCGGGTTCGCGGTGAGGCGATCGATGGACTCGAACGCGCAATTGCATAGCGGGATTATTGATGCATATGGGCGGTGTGGGGATTTGGGGAATGCGCGCCGGGTGTTTGATTGGGGGGGTGGGGAGAGGGATGTTGTGGTTTGGAGTTCGTTGTTGTCGGCTTATGCGATTAATGGACACGCTGAGGATGCGATTAATGTGTTCGAACGGATGGCGGGGGAGGAGGGGATCCGACCGGACGGGGTGGCTTTCCTCGGGGTTTTCAAGGCATGTAGCCATGCCGGGTGGGCGGATGCCGCTCGCGAGTATTTTAGGAGGATGCGAGAGGATTACGGTGTCGCGCCGAGTGCGGAACACTATGCCTGTTTGGTTGACATGTTGGGGCGGGCGGGGAGGTTACGTGAGGCATATGAGGTGATCGAGGGGATGCCAATGGGGAGGACGAGTGCGAAGGCTTGGGGGGCGCTTCTCGGGGCTTGTCGGAAGCATGGGGAGGTGGGACTCGCTGAGGTCGCGGGGAGGGTGTTGTTCGAGATCGAGCCCGAGAATTCTAGGAATTACGTGGCGTTGGCAAGCGTTTATGCGGGCGCAGGGAGGTTTGCGGAGGCGGAGGGCGTGCGCAGGGAGATGGTGGAGAGGGGCATGAAAAGAACACCTGGGAGTAGCTGGGTTGTGTCTCAGAAGAACTTGTGATTTGTGGTGTTGATTTATTGATTTTGATTGCATTCAACAAATATTTTTTTTGTTATTATTACATAATTTAATAATAATTGTATTATATAATGTAAGTTCTTATTTTCATTTAAATCTGGCTATTACCCAATGTTGGAATTGATTTTCTGTTTGTTAGGTTAATCAGTAAATATGAGGGGCAAACAATGGAATTCCTCTCTCTTAACTCAGCATTGGATCTTATTCATTGCTACAGATCATTTGGAATCAAAGAAATTGGTACCTTGTGTATTGTATTGGAAATCTATGTTCACTTAGCATAACAATGTCATAAATATAACCTTTCATGACCTTTTTTTTTAATGATGAAAACGCGTAAAACAAATCAAAATCATTCCCAGAAGCAATTTAAGAGCATCTCCAATGGATATGCTAACTAATTAAGATGTTAAAGTGTCATGTCAGCACTTTATCCATCCATTAGACCCTTATTTACTACACTCTCATTTAGTTGGTTGTTGTTGCTCCAATGGACTAGCTAAAAACTAGCCAAGATAATAGTGGGCCCACCTCTCCACCCACTCAAATCTCTCCACTCACCCAAAATAATATTTTTTGAATATTTTAAATGGTGGGGCTCACATATGGCTGGCTAAAGCACTAGCTAAACTTAGCATGAAAGATAACATATGACAGGTGGGGCCCACATTTAACATTTCCTTAACACTTCCATTGGAGCATCATTTTTACATGTTTTGTAAACATATGACACTAACTAGTGAGTTAACATGTCCATTGAAGATGCTCTAATGTGTGTAGATTGTTAACATATGGACCCTGACCTCAACAAAGTAGACAGCTTTAACTACTAGTCAATTCCACATAGGATTGATAACAAACAAGTGAAATAAAACAGTTTAAAGTTCCCTATGAAATTAAAATATAATATAAAAATCCAAAACTTTTTTTTGTTTTTTCACCAACTCAAAGAGTGCCTCCTCAAACCACCACCCCCAAGAATCAAAGCCATGGGTCCATTTGCTGGGTTCCAATCTACATCAGACTTCAATGCATTCAAAGTCCAAGTCTAGACGTGTGTGACCCGATACAAGTCAATTCAGTGGAGGAGGGAAAGAAAGAAAAACTAAATAAAAAAAAGCTTGAAAACCAAGCATCATGTTAAGTCCACACACAAATTTTAGTTCATTTTCTCATCTTAAGCCACGTGGTGGGACGGATCCGATGGTGAAAAAAATAGAAAAACAGACTCTCCTCATACTTTAAAACTGTCAATTCAACCAATGAATTAACTGATTTTAATTCTAAGCCAGTTCTTGTTTATCACCATCTTCATCTCCAACACCTCTCTCTTCACCCAAACATCCAAAAACAAACTATCAGTGGATTGACTGATTTCAATTCCTCACTGATTCTTGTTTATTATCATATTCAAAGAGAACACACCCCCCACAAAACAAACTATCCTCTTCATCTCCCACACTTCCACCCAAACATCCAACACAACACACCTTCAAAAAACCATTAATCATGTCATCATTCCCTTTCATCCTCCTCCTCATCCTCCTCACCATCCCCACCACCCCAACAACCTCCCAAACTCTGCCCCAAACCCAAACCAAAACAATGCTCTCCCTCTCCAATCTAACCCTCTCTCCCCTCTGGAACCCAACCAAGCAACCCAACCCATGCAAATGGTCCGGCGTCCTCTGCTCCTCCTCCTCCTCCACCGCCGCCGTCATCAGCCTCTCCTTCCCACCCTCCTCTGTTTCAAACCCACAAGCCCTCTCCCTCTCTTGCACCCTCTCCTCCCTCCAAAACCTCGACTTCTCCAACAACCCAATCAACCCAACATCACCCACTCTCATCTCCAAATGCGGGAGTATCCCAAACCTCAAATCACTCAACATGAGCAACACTTCCTTATCAGGTCCTCTGCCATCCTTCACTGGGTTCCCTGCCTTGCAGTCCCTCGACCTCTCCCGCAATTTGCTCTCCAGACCGATCGAATCGCAGTTCGATTCGTTGCTCAATATCCAAAGCTTGAATTTGAGCTTCAATAGCTTCTCCGGTCCAATCCCGACGAGCTTGAATTTGGGTCTTAGAGAGCTCATACTCTCTAACAATAACTTTTCTGGTTCCCTCCCAAAGCGGTTATTCAGTTGTTCGAATCTAACTATCTTAGACCTCAGCTCGAACAGTTTTTCCGGGTTTATTCCGGACGAATTCGCTAGCCTTCCTGCGTTGGAAAAGCTTCTTTTATCTTCGAATCAGTTCTCCGGGGCGATCCCGCAGAGCGTTTCGGCCTTGAAGAGCCTTTCGTGGTTCGGCGCGAACCAGAACAACTTCACGGGACCGATTCCGATCGGAATTATGAAGAATTTGAGCACGCTTGACCTCAGCTTCAATAACTTAAGCGGTCCTCTCCCCGCGGACTTGCTTTCGTCTCCGTCTCTCAAATCCGTGGACCTAACGTCGAACGAGCTTATCGGTTCGATCCCGCAAAACATGTCGCGGACGCTCTTTCGTGTTCGTTTGGGTGATAATCGACTCACCGGGGCGATCCCACCTTCGGTGGGTGAGGTTTTGGGGTTGCAATCTCTCGAATTGGATGACAATCGATTGAAGGGGACGATCCCGACGTCGCTGCGAAACTGCGCGAACCTGACCTTGCTTAACCTCGCTAACAATAGCTTGCAAGGCGAGGTACCGAGAGAGCTCGGCGAGCTTCAATTGCTCGTCGTGCTTCAGCTCCAGATGAATCGCTTCAATGGATCGATCCCCGACGAGCTCTTCCAGTTGAAGAACCTATTGAATCTCAACATCAGCCGGAACGCGCTCACCGGTCAGATACCATCCAGGATTACAGGCCTGCAAACGCTCCAGACACTGAGCCTGGAAGTAAATTCCCTGAGCGGGTCCATCCCAGCATCGATAGGCGGCCTCGGGAATCTACTTGAACTCTCGCTCGGAGCCAACGAATTGAGCGGAGACATCCCACGCTTGCCGGTGAGCCTGAGCACGGCGTTGAACCTCAGCTCGAACAAGTTCGACGGGCCGATACCGCAATCGTTCGATGAATTGACCAACCTCGAAGTTTTGGACATCTCCGACAACAGTTTCACGGGCGACGTACCAAAATTCTTGACCGAGATGCACAGCCTCACCACGCTGGACCTCTCCAACAACAACCTCTCCGGGACTCTCCCGACGTTCCCGCCGTTTGTGAGAGTGAACCACACCGGAAATGAGCACCTCAAATTGAGTTCTAAAGGTGGATCCAGCGACGATCATCGGAGCAGCGCAAAGCGAAAAGCCTCTTCAGTACCCGTGATCGTCGGGACGATCGTCGGGGCCATACTCGTAGTGGGCGCGCTATTCGCGGGTTTTCTATGGCTCGCATCAAAACGTTTCAATCAAGTCGAAGATGAGAGCCACCTCGCGGAGGTGGCAGAGCCACCCCCGCCCCCGAAGATCACCGACGGGCGGTTTCTCACAACGAACACCTTCCACCGCTCGAACATCGACTTCGAGAGGGCCATGGAAGCCGTGGCGGACCCGACAAACATCGTCGCGAAGACGCGGTTCGTGAAGTACTACAACGCGGTGATGCCCAACGGCGCAAGCTACCTCGTCAAGAAGCTCGAGCGCGAGTTCGCGCATGCGTTCGAAACACTCGAGCTGTCAAAGTTGCGCAACGTGAACATAATGTCTGCTCTCGCGTGCGTGCGGACCGACGATGATGGCGCGTACTTGCTCTACGAGAGGCCTGAGAGGGGGACGTTGTTCGAAGTCCTTCATGGCGAGGGCGCGGGTAAGTCTATCAACGAAGCAGATATGGATTGGATAGGTCCATATTCGTATCCATATCCAAACTAGATATCAGAATATTCAAATATTTTATTTCGGATACGAATCCGAATTTTTGAATATTGGATTTTTTTTAAATTTTTTGGATATGGATTTAGACCGGATACGGATGTTTTTTGACAGGCTTGGGCGGGGGGTGCGAAGGCGCGTTGGGATGGTCGGAGAGGTGCAGCATTGCAATGGGGGTGTCTCAAGGACTGGCGTACCTGCACGGGCGCACGAGTCCGATGGTGCTGCTCGACGTTTCGTCGAAGAACGTTTTCTTGAAATCGAAGAGGGAGGCGGTGGTGGGGGACATCGAGGTTTGTAAGGTGATCCATCCGTCGGAGCAGAGCACTGGGAGCTTATCGACGGTCGCCGGTTCGGTCGGATACATCCCTCCAGGTGAGTTTTCTGATCTATATATGCCTCTGTTTTTGTTGTTCATACTTTGCTTCATAGGGGTGGCTTTTCTGGGAATGCTGATTCAGTTTGAACTACCAACACCAACATAATTCTATGGAAAATGTTATGTAGTTTCATTACTTTGATTACAGTCTGATATGAAAAATTACTAATAAGGTATATAATACTAATAAGATATATAACGTCGTTAATGTGAGTGTATAATACTAACAAGATATACGAGACTGAAGTTCCGAATGTGTATAACAACGCCATATGCACATTTTATTCACATTTTTCACAACTTATTCCTGGTCAAACAAGCAACAAAAACTTCATTATCACATTTCCCTCCAAGAATAACTAAAAACACAATCAGACAAGATATGACTCATTTCATATTTCTACTGAAATAATTATCCATCTCAAACCAGCTTATGTTATTATCCAAATGCAGAGTACGCATACACGATGAGAGTGACGATGGAGGGCAACGTCTATAGCTTCGGAGTGATACTCCTCGAACTCCTGACGGGGAAGCCGCCGCTAATGGAGGGGACGGAGCTGGCGAAGTGGGCGCTCCAGTACTCATCGCGCCCGGACGAGCAGGAGCAGATCCTCGACGCGCGCGTCCGCGCCGAGTCCTCGCGCGCGGTCCGCAGTCAGATGTTGTCTGTGCTCAAGGTCGCCCTCCGCTGCGTCAGCCCCTCGCCCGGCGCCAGGCCTAAGATGAGCAATGTAGTCAGGTTGCTCTCTGTTTGAGGTGAGACAAAAAGAAAAAACAGAGCACTTCAGATTGGCAGAGGAGAGTGTGTTCTGTTCTGTGTTTGATAGACTAAGACCATGTTTACTGTAGCTTTAGCTTATAAACTATAGTTTATGGTTTATAAATTATAGATTTTTAACTTTTATATAAGTAATAGACATATTTGTTGTAGCTGTTAAAATACAGGAGATGAGCAGCAATTGATGTTTGTTGGACTAAGCTGTAAAACATTTTTTTATTATGTAATTATTAACAATACCCTTTTAAATTGGAGAAGAGGAAGAGTGTGGGAGGAGATGAAAGGAAATTTGTCAATAGTAAAAAAAAAATTTACAGACATTAGTGTTATCTATTATCTCAGAAGAAAAATTTACTCATCTTTCAAATTCTAACTTATTTATCTTTTTATTTAATTAGGTTAAGTTTGGATGTGGGTTTGAAAATTAGTTTTTTCTCAAAAGCGAAGTTTAAAACTGAGTTTGCAGGAAGCTGTCCCTATGCAGATTATGAAAAAGCTAGCTTTTGGACATTTATTTATAAAAATGTGTATGCAACTTTTAATTAAGTTGTAGCTTTTTCCTGTTTGGAAACGTGTTTGGAGAAACAAGATTTATACGAACTCATAATCTTCTCAAACCCACATCTAAACGCCCCATTAAATAAGTTCCATTAAATTTAAACAAACACGTAACAACTGCAAGTTCCACTAAGTAGGCGCTCCAATACTCTTCACACCCCGACGAGTAGGAGCAGATACTCGACACACGCATCCACGCTGAGTCCTCGCGCGCGGTCCACAATCAAATGTTGTCCTTGCTCAAGGCCGCCCTCCGCCACATCAGGCCCTCACCAGGGGGGAGGTGGGGGCAGGCCTAAGATGAGCAATGTAGTCAGTCTGCTCTCTGTTTGAAGAGACTTCGGATTTGGTAGAGGAGAGTGTGTTCTGTTCTGTGTTGGATAGATTAAAATCATGTTTGTTGCAGTTTTAGTTTATAGATTATAGATTTTAATTTTTTATATAAACAGTAGATATGTTTGTTGTACCTGTTAAAAAATAGTGATTAATCAGCGGTGTGTTTGTTAGAGTAACCTGTAAAACAACTTTTTGTTGTGTAATTATCAAAAATACCCTTTGAAACTGTAGGAGGGGAAAAGTGTGGGAGGAGATGAACGACATGCATTTATAACAAAAAACAATTTAAGGTAATTAGTGTCTAAAATAAAGATTATTTAAAACACTGCATAAGTTATAATATCAGAAGCATTATTTAAGTTGTTTTTAACTTAAATGCGTTTTACTATGTTTAAACAAATATGTAACAACTGTTTATTTAAGTTTCACTAAGTGGGCGTTCTGATACTCATCGCAGCACCCCGACAAATAGAGCAGATTCTCGACGCGAGTGAGGTCCAGGATGAGCAATGTCAGTCAGGTTGCTCTCTGTTAGAAAAGACTTCAGATTTGGCAGAGGAAAGTGTGTTCCATTATGTGTTGAAGATTTTATAATTACATATTTAGTTTTATACACGTGTTAAATGCACGTAATTGTAAATGTACAAGACGCAATTAAATATTCATACGAATAATACAATAATTAAATATTGATACGAGTAATTAAATATTGATACGAATAATACAATATAGATGAAATGTTTATAAATGTCGTCAGACTGCTCTTTGTTTGAAAAGACTTCAGATTTGGCAGATGAGGAAGTCTGTCTTCTGTTATGTGTTTTAAAATGAACAAGGGAGGAGGAAATCATGTGCAGTATGTAATGTGTGAGTATGGGTGCATGTGCATCCTATTTTGTTGTGTTGTTTGATTAACACATTGGATGTCACCCATGTAGGTTTTTTTTTCCCCTTCTTCTTTCTTAGCACTGTTATACACAGTTCTCGCTATAGTCTAATCATCCCTAATATAGATGACCAGTGTGGTGGCCGAAAGGTCCCCTTATATCAATTAATAGATTTGATGAAATAACACAATTTTAGGAGAACTGAAATAATACTATCTTATTCTCATATATTTGGCATAGTTATACCCAATGTCTAGCTGTGTAGTTTACACCAATCTGCACTTTAGATCAAAATTCTCACTTTCTTTTTGTTTGAATGTGTTGTTTGATGTGTACTGTGCGGCTGTGCCACAGGTTGGAGTAGGATTTTACAGCCTCATTGGACCCAATCAGATTCATGAACATAATAAACACCGATTAATGCATTAACTAATGGAATCCAACACTGATTAGATCTTAAGAACCCGTGTAAAGCAAGAATAGTTTATCCATGTGCACAGTTTCAGATCCAACATCTAAAGCACTATAAAGTTGTACCCACAGATAAGCCTATAGACAGCCTGTTAAAGTTACCATAAAACACCAACAGCATTCATGTCCAACATAAACATCACAAAAGAATCAAAGTTCAAGACTTGAGAACATAATACCCTCTTTTTTTCCCTTCTTTTTAGTGTTTAATCCAAATACAAGACAATGGATAGATCATGCTTAAGAGATACATCTCTTCATATCTCAAAATTTTGATCATAAAAAAAATACCATGACAGTAAAAATTCTAACATAGAACACAGACACCCAACATTATTCAGATAACCGAAAAGCCGATAAACCGATTTCCTTCTCTCATTAGAAACTTTGAGCATAGACACTTCACTTAGCACTGGCAAGCTCTGCGCGGAGTTGCTTGGCGGCGGCAACCATGGCGGAGAGAGCAGGCTTGACCTCGGCGTACTTGCGGGTCTTGAGACCACAGTCAGGGTTCACCCAGAGGATGTTTGTCTCGAGCACGGCCAACATCTTCTTGATACGGTCAGAGATCTCCTCCGTGGACGGGATCCTGGGGGAGTGAATGTCATAGACACCGGGGCCAATGCCCGCGCCGTACTTGACGCCCTCACGGAAGACGGAGAGGAGCTTCTCGTCGGATCGGGAGTTCTCAATTGTGATCACGTCCGCGTCCATGTCGATGATCGAGTGGATGATGTCGTTGAAGTTGGAGTAACACATATGGGTGTGGATCTGTTGGTGCAAATTTTAAGTATGCTTTTCCGTTAATGTGGTCTTTTGGAAAATAGCTTTTCAGGAAGCACATTTTTGTTACTTAAAAGCTGTTTTTTGTTTAACTAAAGCCGTATTTTCAACTTTGGGGGTGTTTGGTACCTGAGTTGTGTCCTTAACACCGCAGTTAGTGATACGGAAGGAGTGGACGGCCCAATCCAAATAGAAGGCTTCTTCGGATTTGCGGAGGGGAAGGCCTTCCCTCAATGCAGCCTCATCAATCTGGATGACCTGTAAAATGATAATGATATCTGGATTACTAAGGGTGCATTCATGGAGGTTTTTGTTTTTAAACCATAGTTGTGATGTTAATGGTTTGGATTTGGAAACTATGGCTAAATCATTAGGTACGGTAGAGATGGTGCAAGAGAACGAGCGGCCATGTTGATTATTTAAAAATATTCACTAACCGTAATGCCAGCGGCCTCAAGGTCCTCAACCTCATCCTTGATGGCCAGAGCAATTTGGTAGCATGTCTCAAACCTAGCAATGAATACATACAATGTTAGCCAAAAATCACAAACAGCAGACATTGAAGAATATTTCCCGTCTTTTATGGACACTAGCCCCATTTGGAACAAATTTTCAAAAACAGCTTCTGCGATTTGATTAAAATAATTGATTCTGGAAAAGCTACTCTGAACCATCTTTTTAATCAATTCTGTTTTTTTTTTTTTTTTTGTCTATTAAAAACATAAAACCAAAATCTGAAACCAAAAAACTTACAAAAAATACCCATTTGGAACCAATTATCTTCAAATTAATTTTGCAAAAGCAAAATCCATTTGGCAATTGGTTCCAACGACGGCTTAGACGGACATCTCACCTTGGTTGATCATTTCTGACAAACGACCAGTTGAGAATGGTAACTGGACCAGTCAACATTCCCTTCATCGGACGGCTGGTCATGCTCTGCGCCATGCTCGACCAGAACACAGTCATGGCCTTGGGACGGCTCACATCACCATAGATGATCGGCGGCTTCACACAACGAGATCCATAGGATTGCACCCACCCGTTGACAGTGAATGCGAATCCTGACAACTGCTCTCCGAAATACTCAACCATGTCGTTCCTCTGCACATTAAAAAAAAAATCAGTGAGATCTTATCAATTCCATTTGAAATATGAGTCTACAAATGTTTTCGCTGTTCGGGCTCACCTCAGGCTCTCCATGAACCAAGACATCAATGTCAAGCTCTTCCTGCAGCTTGACAACTTGAGCAATTTCCTCCTTGATACCCTTAACATACACCTCCTCAGAGATCCTGCAACAAAAATTAAACATTGAATGAGTCACTTACATGCAAGATTACAAACAAAAATTAAAATTAAAACTATTGTTGAATAGAACCTACTTGTTGGCCTTGTATTCACGGCGCAGCCTCCTGAGCTCTATGGTCTGAGGGAAAGACCCAATTGTGGTCGTGGGAAGAAGTGGGAGATTCAGCTTCTTCTGCTGGGCCTCGAGTCTAGAACTCACATTTGTAACCCGGCGGTGGTCAGAGCCCTTCAGTGCAGCAGCCTACAAAAGCAAGACATAATAGTATCGTTTAAGTAAAATCTATGTATATATACAGCAATAAATTATGCACAAGCTTTTAATGTACTTACAGCCTTTTGAACTTCCGCGTTGTTGACCCTGGGAGAGGACTTCCTTGAAGCCTGGGCAGCTACATTGGCAGCGAAGAAAGCCTGGAGATGATATTAAACAGTTAAGAGACAGGACAATGTTAACTGTGGCCATTTGATGTAAGGGCAGTGCATGAGTAACTACCTCATCCTTGTGACCAGCCAAAGCCTTTGCCAAGGCGTTAACCTCAACAACCTTTTGAGCAGCGAAAGCCAACCACGACTTGATTTCATCATCCAACTTGGTCTCGTTTACAAGGTCAACAGCGGTGTGCTGGAGTGAGCAGGAGGTGGAGACAACGAGCTTGTCTGTTAAAAAAAGAAAAAAAAAAGTGTTAACATAATTCTCCAATATAGTTGCAAATAAAAGAAGCAAGCCTGTCAATTATTCAAAAAATATGTGTATTTGCTTCATATTTGTATCCAAAGAAACAGAAATTATCCAATATCGAGTATCAGGCGTACAGATACAAATATCAACTTATCCGTTTTGAAAATATATCTGAATCCAACATATATTGTAAAATTATGTTTGTATTATATGTTGTTTAAATTCAATAATCTTGAAATTTTAAATAACTATTGTATTCTCTTTACATGATCTCTGAAGGAGATGAAAGGATCAGAAATCTCAATTTTGATTTTTTTTCATCTCTCTAATATGCCACTTGATCACCCATAACGTGTCATTTAATATGTCAATTATCCAAAAAATATCTACATTTGCTCTGAATCCAAAAATATTATTATCCATATCTGAAAGATTTAAGATAGTACATATGTTAAGGTATCCGATCCATGGACAGGCTTAAAAAGAAGTGAAATGAATACCTTTGCCAACAATTGTCTCAAGCTCCTTCAAAGTACCGAGGGAAGAAGCCAGATCAATAGCCCAAATGTTCCTCCCATCAACAACACCGGCAAAGAGATACTTGTTGGCAGGGAAACCTGCACTCTTAATCAAATCAAGAGTCTTTTCTCCACGGATTAGATCAAAGCCAAGCCCAGTAACAGCCTTCAATGAAGTGATGGTCCTGGGGAAAAACAGATACACATATAAGTAAAATATAATCTATTAAGGCATATGTTAGCATTAAGTCTATTCTGCATCTTCATAAACAACTTACTTGTATGCTGCAGCAGGAACATCGGCAAAATAGGTCTCAATGAGCACGTTCAAGCCAGAGAGAGATGATTCTAGCGCAGAGTAGGCGTGGGTAAATGCTTGCAACTGGTGAGAATCAAGATCCTTCACCAGAGTGGGCTCATCGAATTGGATCCATTTAGCACCTGCTGCTTTCAACTCAGCAATGACTTCCCTGTATAAGATCGATATATTATTAGATGGGCACAAAAAGGAAATTCAGAACATTATAATGTTCGATAAGCACGTATTTGAATTGAAGTCTTACGTGTAGACTGGAAGAATCTTGTCCAAAAGTGAGAGAGGAATGAAGCCCTTCTCAACACCCTTAGCGGGTTTTGAAAGCAACAGATAAGATACTGGTCCAACTAGCACTGGAACGGTATCGATGCCAAGCTGCAATGCAGAAGCAAATAAAAAATGAGGGTTAATCAGATAAACTTTATCGTACAAACAATTAATAGACAAGAATAAATATTGCACTAAGTATGAAAAAGAACAAGCTAGATCATGACATGGATTTGTTTCCTATGAAACCTTCAAAATGATCCAAGGCAACTCTGGAAAAAAAAATATAGCTAGGTTTTAAATACATCATATGTTTGAGTTTGAAGAATACTATATCAGATTAGAATTGCATCACATTATTTAATAGGCTCTAAGAAAAAGTGTAAACATTAAAAAAATCAATTCATGAACCATAAATAACAAGATGAGTATTTTTTCATTCTTTGGGCAACTCGTCTACTAAAATGGATAAGATTCTACAATAAAACAATTGCAAAGCATGTGCTCTTTGTCAAGTCCATCTTAACAACAATACCAAGTTCAAGTTTTAAACATAACACGTACCGCCTTAGCCTCCTTGTACTCACTGACTGCCTTGTGAGACGCATAGGAAAATTTAGTGTTTGGGCCCAATTCAGGGACAATGAAATGGCTGCATCCAAAAAACAAAGCACACACATTGATATACATCGCTAGATGATTTTTCACAAAACACAAAAAACTATTCAATCAAAATCCACTAATCCAGTACAAAGCCCGATGAACTTACTAGTTCGTGTCAAACCATTTGGTCATTTCCATCGCAGGCAAAGTGGCATTCCCCCTCGCCATGGAGAAATATATGTCGAACCCAATTTCACCGCCGTTCCACACATAGCGATCGGGGACCGCGCCAAGCATGGCTGTTGTGTCAAGGACCTGATCATAGTATGAGAATGTGTTGCTCGGGATGTACTTGATCCCAGCCTCAGCCATCTGCTTCCAGATGGAGGACCTGAGATCTGCAGCAACTTTCTGCAAGTCCTCTGCGCTGCTCTTCTTGTCCCAGAAGGATTCGAGGGCAAACTTGAGCTCTCTCTTCGGGCCCATGCGAGGGTATCCAACGATGTGGGACGCCATCTTCCTAACGAGTGCATGGAAAAGAATAAACACATAAAAATCCTACATATTTATATGTAGACGGTATGAACAATTAATGGAGTAGTGAGAAGTACATGCATGACATCCTGCTATTAAGGCATGCTAATGAAAAGAATACGATGTGCAACTATTATTAGAAAGAATTCAAGAAAATCATCGAAGTAGGGTAGACATGAAGCATGCCAAGTCCCACATCCCGTCTGGAACCCTTCTTTTTTTTTTTGGAAAAATAGCCTTTTCAAATATGTTGGTCTCATAGTGCTTTTTCAAAAAGCTGATTGAGACTTTTAGCATACAAAAATAAAATCCGAAACCAATGTTTTTAAAAAAAAACTTGTTTAGAACCGATTATCTGAAGATTGATTTTGCAGAAACAAACTAAGTTTAACAATTGGTCCAAATGGGACCAAAGTGTATATTCACAAGTGGGTGAACAATAAATCCAGATGATTGAATCACTACAATAAACAAGAGCTCCTATTTTCCGTTCAAAATGAACAAAACAAATCCAGGACATTCAAGTGGATACAAACACTATGGAAATCATAAGAGATCAAACTCGCAAATCATTCACTGAAAAAAGCATTCCACGGCCAATTAATGGTATGAAAAAACATGTAGCCTTGAGTTTTTAAGAAAGATCAAATTCAATTCCTATAAACTTTTTAATGACCAACCCCCCAAAGAAACAGATCTGTGTTCATGCAAATGAATCAAAACAAGAAGATCAAATAAAAAATACATAAAATTCAAATCTTCACATAACATATACAAAGACGCATAAAAGCCTCATAAACATAAAAGCAAACACTCGTTAACCCCATTAAAGTTGTTCAAATCAAAACCCACAATAAGAAATCCATGACCCAAATCATCCACATAAAGCTAACAACACCATAAACAGATAAATCAGCCCAAAAAATTTCAGATCTAAACAAAACCCAACAAGAAAACAACAGATCTAACCCAAAAGTAAGACCTGAACAAAGAATCTTCAAAAGCTTTTTAACAGATCTAAATTCAAAAACCCAGATCTAAAACAGATTATAATTTGCTATAGAAGCGAAACCCAACAAAAACAGATCCAAATATTTTCAAAGTTAGATCTCACCAGATAGAGATCTTCCTTCAAAAACAAACAGAACCCAATAAAGGAAAGCAAGGAAGAAACAATGAAGGGAGAGGTATACCTCTTTGAAGGGATGATATGGAAGGTAATGGAAGCAGAGGGAGGAGTGAGTTTCGGAGGAGAGAGGCGCGAGTGGAAAGGAGAGACCTTTGGTTTTATTTATAGACCCTCACATGCAGGGCAGGGGGGGTGGTGGGGGTGGGTGGGGGTTATTCCTATTCTACTTTGTCATCCCATTATTTTTTTTTTAGTATTACGGTTTTCAAAAACTAGATTAAAAAAAATGGTGAATTTAATTCCAATAAACGTTTGGTCATATTTGGAGAGGATTAGAATAAGGGTGAATAAGACTCAAACAAGTGTTCAAGTCCCAAACAATTGTATCATAAATAAGTTGCATTGCTATTCCAACATCCACTGATAATTGGGTTATTCTATTAAATATATTCCAATGGTATAAATGAGGATGATATGTCAAATCACTCGTCTTGTATGACAGTTTTAAAAGAAATCATTATAAAATTAGTTGATTTCAAATCAGTTTTTAAAATAAAGTTTTATGAGGTTTTATTATTTATAGACAAATCTCATTAAAAGTTTTTTTACATATATACCATCAAAAAATATGCTATTTAATTTTATCACTCCAAATAACTTATTTATTTTTATACCATTGAAATATGTAGAACTTATGCATATTTACCATTCTAGTTAACTTCCATCCAAATTTTAATTAAAACCGTTAAGTCTTAGAGAAAAACTAAATTACCCTTATTTATTTATTTTATATAATTAACCTTACCGAATACAATATTTATAAAAATAAAAATATTAATTTTAACATGAAAATTAAATTTTATTTAAAATCTAAAAACATAAAAATTAATCATACAAACTATTTACTAGCAAAAATATATAATTATTAATACTTACATTAGTAAAATGAAATAAAATTATTTTGAGAACAATTTTGTATTACAAAATACAAATTTTTAAAAAATTAGATCTTGATTGGAAGAAAAGGAAAAAGAGATAAGATTGAATGACTCGCGATTAATTTCGAAAGAACATAAAATTAATTAGGTTATTATGTTTAATTATTTACATTATGACAAAAAATATTACGTGTTAAGGTTATTTTTGTCATTTTTACTTCTTGGTTAAAAAACTAACTATAGTTAAGATTCATTTTGGTTAAAAATGATAAAAGAGGGGCACATTGTTACATTAAGAAAAATTCTAATGGTATAAAAATAAATATGATATTTGTAGTAGTATAAAAATAAATACCATATTTTTTTATGGTATACATGCAAAAAAACCTATTTAAAATTATAATAGTCACGTTCATTGGTCTTATGAATTTAGGGCCCGTTTGGGTAACGGGTTAAGCTCAGATAAGGGTGGTCTAAGAATGGATGGGGAAAATGGTTGTTTGTTTGTAGAGTATAATTTGGTATTACTAAGTCAGTTTAAACGACTATAAGAGAGTATAACAATTCTAAGCAACCCTTTAGGATAAGTTATACTCAGTTTATCTATTCTCATGGGCACACATGTCAAATCAACTTTGTACACCTTATCACATCAAACCACCTATCAACACATCTTATACATCAAAGGTTCCGCATGTCAAATCAACATTTTTACACTTTATTTATATTTTATTCTTTATTAATCAAACAACTTAACATTTATTCTTACATTTTCCAATGAGAATATAAAAAAACACAATCAAACAGAAAATCTTTTATTCCTGTAGAATTATTATCTATACTGTTATAGTTATCTATTCAGAACAACTCAATTTTCAATCCAAACGAAGGCTTAGGATTTTAAGAATAGTATGGAATAGAGGTGAACAAGCCCAAGAAACTTCTTTGTGTGCAACAGATAGGTGGATATGACTATATCATAATGGATGGAAAAAAGTTGATATCGTTAATTTGTTCCCCACTTCGAATTGTGTTATTGGTGTTACACATATCAAATTATTTATTATCACTTATTATAAATCAGGAGACTTACATATCAAAGCATTATTCTCTTTTTATAAATCATTATTTACAATTTATCATTCACCAACCAAACAACAAAACTTCGTCATAAAATTTCCCCAACAAGAATAATTAAAAAAACAATCAAATATAAAATAGTTTATTATACTAATATAATGATTTATAATATAACAATTATCTATCCTAAAATAACTTATGTTGTAACACAAACTATCTAAATAGGGGATCATATATTTGGTTGTGTAGACTAAAATGAATGGTAATACATGATTTCGACAGTGGAGAATGATACGTCTAATCTCATGTGCAATCTCATTTGCAGCAAAGCATGTCAATAGGCCAGGTCCAGATCCGATTACATATGTAATTTCCCTGGCCATATGGATCTGAACAAAAAATAGGGTCGGGTGCAAGTCTACCCCAACCCGATCCCATGGATTCAATATTCGACTTTTTTTATAGAAATAAGATTGGTTTTTTAATACGTAGTAAACTTAGTAATGCAATGTGCTTGTATAGCTTTAGCTAACTTATTTGAGTGTTTTGGACAATTTAACTTTTAAATTTATATAATTTGGTTGGTTTGTTGGATGATTTACTTGTAACTTATAAGATTTTAAAAAATAGATTTAATTTTTATGTGTTTGTGTCGATGGGTCCAGGCATATACATATTATTTCCATTTACATTCATCAACCTCTCTTGGTCTGACCTAGGCCTATCAATGGATCAACCTGGACCTGATAAAGGACGTAAAATATCTGATCCGAAGGGTCCGACAATCAAAATGGGTTCGAATTGACCCCGACCTAATCTGTTGACGGGCCTATCTGTAGCACTTATCTTTTTTCTTAAATAGAATACACATGTCTATTAAAATACATGTAATTATAAAAAGTGAAAAATATATCAAGATATATTTTTTAAAAAAATTGTTATACAGTAGTATACAAGGAATATTTGACAGTATAAAAAGAAAAATTTAAAAAAAAAAGAGTTGAAAATTTGGGCTGAGTAGGTGAGCAGAGTTGGCGCCCGAGACTTTGGTGGGGGGCCACTGTTTTTCCCACCCACTTGGGATCCGGTCACACGTCACGAAAACAAAATACCCTCGTATCTTCTTTAAATTACGGTTGTATCCCTTACTGACCAAGGCGTCTGTCGGTGATTGGTGGGGGATCGGACAATGCATGTGATGTGTGGGTGGGGTGGTAATAGGTGCTGTTTGGATGTCTGGATATCACCCTGATAATCCTGTTTTCATTTATGCTGCAGTAGTTGAGTGTTGGACAATTGGGCTGACAACAAGAGGATGGTGACCTGTGATCTTATTATTGCAGTATGAAAATCTTTACAATGAATATGGTGATGTATCGTTAGAGAAAAAAAGATAGACATCAAATAATTGTATGAAATGGGACTCCGATATGATTTTTTTTAGCAAACGTTGGCATTTCTATTTCGTAAAAGAGAGTACAAAATAAAACATGTTTGAATGGGGGATGAGAATGAGAAGAAAAAAAAAGAAACTAAAAAGCCTAGCAAGGGTCGGGTAGAAAAGATTTCAACCAAACCCCTACCCAACCGTTACTCAATCACTCACAAATGATCATCCTCTACTCTAATCACTGGAGCCTCCACCAGCACCACACCTCACTCCAGAATAAACTGCCGTGCCCGCTCCCATAAGTTATCAAAATAAAAGGTTGCACCTCTAAAAATGACATCGTTTCGCTCAATCCAGATCACCTGCGTGCATGCAGTGATAATGGAGAGCCTGACCTTAAAGGATCTTTGATGCTTAAATTAAAGATGATCTTAAATAGTTTTACTTTTAACTATAAAAAATGAGTAAGAAATATTATGTTACTTCGAGGCTCCAACAGGTCAGACCCATTAGAGCTTGAGATACGGTATATGTTCATGACACGTGTTAGATTGTGAGAACTTGATTTTGCCTCCCACAAAAATCATTATATTTTTAATAGTTTTCACTTTTTGTAGGAGCTTTCCTTTTCAAAATTTGAGAGACTAAGAATCTGAATTATTAAAGATATGTTACACACATACAAACATACCCAATTACAGTCTTTTGGTTAACAAAAAGTATTTATTTTTATATAATGAGTGTATACTACAATGAATTGTATAAATCTACTTATAAAAGTGTGAAAATTATATGTTCTATTCAATGAGATATACATATTAGTCGTTATATGTAGACTGCACGTGGGATTATAGACACCCATAGTGACGGTTCTAGTTTAGTAAGTTTGTTTTTTTCTTTGGTGAAAGTTTAGTGAGTAAGTTATCAACCCTTAACACATGGTATGATTTTGTTTGGATAAGATTTTGTTGTCATACAAGGAACATCAAACGAGGTTCTCTTTCAATAAAAAATTATATGTATGCTTTTTATTTCACTAATAGTATCATCTGATTAGATAATCAGAGCCGATCATAATAATCTACACATGATGTATAAATTTTTTTTTCAAGATTGGTGTCCCGAGAGTTTGATACTCTGACCTCTTTCACAGAGAGGGGAGTGCTACTCGACTTGATCAAATTAAAACACAGTTCGCTTGTGTATAAATATTAAATCACCTAAGTTGTGAAAAATTGATGCACTAAAGTTCATGTACATATAGATGATAATCATCAAATCCAATTGTCTTATAAACCTAACTAACAAGGCAGGAATTCAATTCAATTCTTCTGACCTACATTTCTTGTCATGAAATAAACATCATGCCTCATGCATGGCATTGCATGATTTTTTTTATATAAAAAAATAAATTAAAAAAATATCCCTTTTTCATTAATTGGATTTGATGAATCACTGTACAGAACACCTAAAAAGATGAACAAAATGAACCAGAGCTCTGCTTCTTCTGTTCACCAGAATTTCATGCATTTCATGTGGACAGAGAGTTTAATTTAAGCCATCTCAAATTCTTATCAATGGTGGCGTCTCTGTTTGGTTTTTCTTTACCACCAACCTTGATGGCTATGTTTTGCTAATTTCTCCAACTCTGTGTGTCACTCTCATGTTAATTTATTTATTAAGGTTCCATGGAGAGCTTAATCTATGATTAATATTGGTGTCACATAACAACCCTTTAGAGGGGGTCCACAACAAAAGGCCATGTTAGTTGGCAAGAAAAGCTGACCGAACCTCTTGAGCCATTGGACTTGTTGATTTTATTTACATTGAAGACTTTGTTACACACTTACACCTAATCTTTATGTGCAGCCTCTCATGCGGTCCATTTCAATAACGATGTATGTGCGAGATGAAACATATAATATTTTTAGTTTATATAAGTGATTCAATGAAGGACATGCGATTTGCAAGAGATTATCATGTTCATCTGATAGAAATGGAAAGATATCCCATGGTATAGGAGAAGGTTGTTAGGATCCATCCATCTCATCATGTAATTGATTAAAGACATTTTCCACATATTATAGCCACCCCAATCCTCCTCCCCCCCCCCCCCCCCCCCACCACACACACACATCATTTTTTTTTTTAATGAAATATATATTTATATATAAAAAAATTTCAAAGCTGCAAGTAAGCCTGTCAATTATCCGAAAAAATATCCGCATCCGATCCGAATCCGTATTCGAAAATGCAGAAAATATCCGATATCCGAAAAATCCGTATCCGTATCCGAAAAAATAATCCGTATCCGAAAATTTTCGGATCGGATACGGATATACCCCTATCCGATCCGAAAAATATCCGTATCCGATGGCATTAAAAAAATATTAATATTAGTATTTAATATCTACCATTGGATTTTGATTAAGTGGCTCACATTCTTTCTAATAGTTGTAAAATTAGGACTTGTGTTTGTGAATTTTTAATTTTAAGTCAATTTTTGAACTTTAAATGAAAATTTGTTATGTTTAATTATTTATTTATTCTTTCTAATAGTTGTAAAGTTAGGACTTGTGTTTGTGAATTTTTAATTTTAAATCAATTTTTAAACTTTAAATAAAAATTTGTTATATTTAATTATTTATTTATTTATTTCGGATATTTCGGATAATTATCCGAATCCGTCGGATACGGATACGGATCGGACACGGATACGCTTTTTAAATATCCGTCGGATACGGATACGGATACGGATATAAAAAAATTTTCGGATACGGATACGGATATGACCATATCCGCTCCGTATCCGGTCCGTTGACAGGCTTAGCTGCAAGTAGAACTACCCCTGAGTCCCTGACATTCTTTTAAAGAAAATGTCCTTTTTAGAAGACATAATTCTTAGGTATACAGTAGAGTGTGTCAAAGAATCATGAAAAAAAAAAAAACAAAGATTGGGTGAGTTATGAATACAGTATTTAGTGGATTAGCTAGCTCTCTCGTTTTTTATTATTATTTTGGTTATATATGTTTTTTTTTTAGATTTTAGTTTTAAGTCTCCGTAAACTATAGCATTCACTTCTTCATATTTAGGTTTTAGTCCCTACATTTAAATGATAATTTAGGAATAGGTCCCTCCAAGGGACTAAAAAGCAAACTAAATAATTTAGGAATAGGTCCCTCCCAAGGACTAAAAAGGAACATATCAATTAAATGTAGGGACTAAAACATAAATATGAAGAAGTGATGGATCAATAGCTAAATCCTATAGTTTACGGGGACTTAAAACTAAAAATCCCTTTTTTTCCTACCATACTTTTTATTATCTTTTTTAATTACTCAAGACAATAATCCCCAATTTACCCAAAACTAATTAGGATGATATAAAATTATGTTTAGTATCATGTTTTTTTAAGGTGTATATTTCATATAGTAAAATATATATTATCATACAAAATAAAGGTTATCTCCAACCCATACCCAAATTTTACCAAAAAAATTGTGTAAAAAGATTCATTTTATATGGTGCATCTCCAACCATTACTTATTATTTTACTCAAATCTTTTCAAAAACTATTTTTGGGTGACTTGTACTCAAATTTAAATTTGGGTAGGTGTAGATTAGGAGATCCTCAATTAATTTTGTATAATATGTTATATGTTTTTTTTTATTTTTAAGGCCCTGTAAACCACATGCAAACCACATGCGACTCCATGGGGGTGTGATGGGGTCAATTGACCCAATCAGATTAAAAAAAAAAACATAAACTATCACTATCACTATCACTCTTTCAAATCATAACAACCCAGTCCACCAGCCCACCAATTGACCATGTTCGGCCCATATTTCATATTTTAACCCCACAAATTACTCATGTTACGGTGTTACTCTAATAAACATTTGATCTGAACCATCTTTTTTCTCTCAATCTCCACACTCTGTCGCTCGCCATCGTCACCCTGTTGCCCGCCGCAATCACACAGCCCCTGTCGTTGTTCGCCGTCTACCATGAATGGTAAACATCTTTATCACAGTAATCCTTGTTTGTTGCATCTTTTTTAATTCATTCAATTGTTTATTTTAATTAATATAAGTTGTTATAATATTTTCAAATGAAAAACTTATGTTTTTTTATAACAATATTAAGGGTAGATTTTTTTTAAAAATTATAGAATTTATTTTTTAAAATGATCCCATTTATAAAAATTTATGGAGCCCCTATTGCAGTAAACTATATAATTTAGTGATGAATCCCTCCGTTCCTTGTATTAATGTTTAAATTCCTGGGTTTAAAAGATATGCTTAGGTTCTATTGATGATGTATGTATCCCTTTTTTCTTTCAGCTGAAAACAAAGACCACTGTGTAGCAACACATCTGCCCTTTTTAATTGGGACAACAAGGTCCATATATCATATATGTAGCTGGTCATCAGGTGGGTTGTCTTTTGTGTTGTTGAAATGCTACACAGAGTGTGTGTCTCACTGAATTGCATGCATTGATATAGAAAAGAGAGAGAGAAAAAAGTCTCACTGAGAGTAATAAATGCAGAATAACATAACATATTAACATGAATACTCGTGCATGCACGTGTTCAAGTCACGTGCAGCACGTAATTCCATTCTCTTGCGTGGCGTGCATACTATTTTATTAAGAAATGTTACAATCATTATTTTTTTCAGCCATAAATATCATACATCATATAATTATATAATAATAATATATATTTTAATTAATTGAATTATGTTAATTATATATATATATAAAAATTTCTAACGGTGTATATACGTTGTTGTGGTGAATATATTGGACTAATTAAATATATAAGACCGCATTTAAAAATATAAAAAAAAACCAAATATAACAATACTCTCATTTTATTGAGTGCTGATACAGTGAGTAATACATAAAATAAAATAAAACACAATATATATTTTATTATAAAAATATTTAATTAATTTATTCAAATATTATGTATTTTATTAATTAATATATTTTATTAATTAAATATATATTTAAATAAATCAAAATTTATATGGACACTAATGCCCCTTTTGGATGGGGGAGTAAAGGGGGGAATAGGGGTGATAAAGGGGAATATGAGTAAAAAAATTGTTTGGGTGGGTGGTATAAAATGGTATAACTATACAGAATTAGGTAAGAATAAGCTGATATTTGTATTTTCAATCCTCCCATAGAATAGTATTATTCCTCCACTGGTATAAGGGGACTCACCTATCAAATCACATGTCATCACTTCTTATACATCAATAAGACTCACATGTCAAATCAATTTTTTACATCTTATTCACATTTTATTATTCATCAACCAAATTTTCTAACATTTATTATTACGTTTTCTCACGAGAATAACTAAAAATAAAATCAAATAAAAAATTATTTATTCAATTGATAAAATCAATCATTCTTAAAATATGTATAAATCTCATAATAGTTTACGTCTTTATCCATGAATGGTTCATACATCAAAATGCGGAGAATATAATTTTTTTTTATTTGTTAGTCCACACAATAGGATTATTTATTGTTGTTGTTGTTGGGAAGTGGGAGACTGGTGTTACTGAAATCCAAGTGGGAGGAGAGTGATATGCAAGCGAACAAAACATATATATTTTTAATTAAACTAGTTGATGTACATGTGCGTTGCACATGATCAACTTTGTTGAAATATAATGAATAAATATTAGTTGAAATTATAGGTTTGTTTTGTGAATTATTATAATTAGTTGTTAAAGTTTGTCTACCTTAATCATGTATATATAATTTTTCAATACAGTGTTGATAAAGTTTATTGTAATGCGCTAAGTTTTATATATATATAATGTGAGTAGTTTGAGGTATCTGCCCTATCCAACAAACCTCACGACAAACACACAAACATTGTTTCTAACAAAACAATCTGCATTCTGTACTAAGAGAATTAAAATAATAAAAAAAGAAATTCTAATAATGAATCAAAGAACAATAAAAAATCAAACCCAAAATCTAATGTGTTGTAAACTAAGTAGAATATGAATACATAAACAAAACACACAAGCATATAGAAAAAAGAAGTACACAGATATTCTTATTCACTATTTGTTAGTTATGGAATACATTACATACCCCTCAATTTATAGGGTCCATGGAGGAAACTCAAAGGTTGGATGTTACAAGTAATATGAGTGGGGGTACATAATGGAGTGTTAAAGAGATGGAGGGTTAGGGAAGTGAAGAGAGGGGGGTTATGGAGAAAGTGATGGGAGTTGAAGTGGTGGTGGTTATCTACAATATTCACAATAATATAGATATATTAAATTTATTAAATTGTGAATATAATGAAGTTGCATATATTAAATTTAAACATATAGTCATGTAATTGATTGTGAAGAATGTTAAAGGATAAATACGAATAAATATATAGAATTAAAATAAATGTATAAATTAAATGCATTAAACACATTATATAGGATATTTGATCTCAATGAATTTGAAAGGGTAAATATGTCTAATCAAATATCATTTGGGGGTAGGAATGGGCTTTCATGAATTGATAAGGGTAAATATGTCCAATGAATGTTTTTCATGAATTGATACTTTTATAGGTAGTATAGATTTTATATTGTAATGTCAGATCCTGAAAGAGAAATTGGCTTTTAATGAGATCTCTTGCTGGTGAGAAAAAATAAGATTATCGTTTCTGATGGAGATGTACATTTTAGTTAAATTTGTTTACTAGATAAATATTTTGTTAAAATAAAAGAAAAATAGTGATAGTGTATTGGGTTGAATAATATTTTATATGATTCCTCAAAAGTAATTTTTAATTTTTTATTATATTTTGATGATCTAAATATAGCTGAGTCATTTAAAATGAAGTATTTTATTAGAGATATTTCTAATATTTTTATTTTAGACATGTTTGAATCCGCATTTAGAGGTATTCGCATTTAGACGTATTCAATGTTTGAAAAATGAAAAATTCTCAAATGTGAATTCGAACATGAAATCAAAATCAATCGTCACGTTCCTCCACAAATTGATTACCAAAATATCTTTAAACTAAAAATTGGATCAGTCAGAGAGCTAATATTTTGAGTTATATGTGTTTGTCGTTTCCATAATTGTGTAGGGATAATTTGAACATCATGAAAGGGGAAGACTGCGTTTCCAACGTTGGAACAGTAGAATTTCAAAAATAGTTTTTGTATCTTTTGAAACTCATGTTTCTTTACTCATAAGTCCAGTAAACGAGTGGCTTGACCCGAAGGAGTCACATGTCTTCATAAGTCTAGTAAATGAGTAGTTTGACTTAACCCAGAATATTACAACCAAATATCAACCAGCCGAGGAGTCCACCGACTCCACGCTCAAGAAGCATTGTGGGTGATCGATCCCTCACCCGAGAAGGACAGCTCGGTTTGTTAGTCACCATAAAAGGTAACCAGACCGACTACCTGAGGAGGATCAGTTGACCATTCAATTTGATCCCCTTTCAATACATGATCGTTGGAGTGCCCCCGAGTCCAACTTCGGAGCCTAGGTCCAGACCTAGCCCTAGTCACGAGAGGAGGTGGACCACTGGCATCGTAAGATAAGGTCAGGGCTACTCTGCCCAGCCAAATCAGCAGAGACGTGCCCTGACCCCGACAAGCAGCCTACCACTGCTTGTTGTGGTCACGATTAGAGCCAATGAGGCTATGCCACATGACTATGACATTATAACAAACCCCTAGTATTGAACCTCACGAAATCTTCCATGTCATGAGATATTCACCGAATAGAGGGACTTTTGGTCAAAAAATGACATGGCTACTCATTCGGCTAAAAAGGGAAGAACAAGATGAGAGAAGGACAATTCATAAGTAAACACTAAAAACATTGATCTAGTCTTCTGATTCTTTGAGTCATCTTCTTCATTTCACTGACTTGAGCGTCGAAGTCCCCTTGGCCACACTACACTGGTGTAGACTCTTTGGGTGCAGGATCTTAGACACGAGGACCCAAATCTTCACTCGTAGGTGGAGCTCCGACCCATCCATACTTGTTGAGTGTAAAACACCACATTCACAATCAATTAAAAAAAATTATTTTACACTATTTTTAACAAATAAAATCTAAACAAAGTTTTAAAAATCTAAAGTGAGAGGGGGTTTCAAAACGTGAATTTCAAACATAGGATTATATAAATCCAAATTTTTCAGTTTGAATCTTATGTTTATTTTTTCATGCATGTTACTCGACTTTTATTGTAAGACTGTCACATAATCATAACTAAAATAAGATAATTGTAAATATATCAAATCATAAATAAATAATGTGTGGATTGATTTATTTTATTTAATAAATTTAAGATCGTAATATTGATCCAAAATCAAACTAGCACGAAAACAGATAATTTATTTCTATATATTTATAGTTAGGCATCAAACCTTTTCTTGGTAGGATGATAAATATAATCAACTCTTTAATGAGAGGATTAGGAAAGAATTTAACTGAGAAAAAATATATTTTCCAGTTACCAAAAAAAGAAAATTATTTGTAGCTGGGTTTGTTGTCTACATAACCTCTATGTAATTCCAAGTAATGTGAAGGGTCAAACCGTCAAAGGAGACTATGATTGATGTTTTTTTTTTAAAATAAAAATAAAAAGATAGGCACCTACCATGACATTATGACAATGGCCTCTTTTTTGTGTTTTTTTGCTTTCAGTCTTCTTGGTCGTGCCTCCACTAACATCTCCTATCCTATAATAATAATAATAATATAAACTCTTTTGGAACTTTTAAATGATTATATTTCAGAAAATAAAAATACATAAAAGTTAGGAAGTAGTAGTAAAACGTAACAATCGCAGTTGGTGTTGGAGTGAGACAGCAGCCTTTGGAAGAAAGAATGGTCAACAACCCAATTAAGTGTTGGTACACAAAATACTCTTTGCAGCCCCTTCTACATTTTAAAAGTGATTTTTTCAGTGGACTGTATATTTCACTAGTCTTATTTTATTAAAATAATTTATTAAAAAATAAAAATTGAAAATATCTAAATAATCCTCTTATTTTTTCTAAAGTCCACATAACCCCTTAAAAACACCCATGTAAATTCAAATAGACGACTAAGTTAAATTTTTGTTGACAGATGATGAATATTCTACGTGTATTCTATTTAGTTAACTCTGACTAGAAACACGGTATATATAAAATTATCTATAATGTGTTGAAAATGTGAAAAATTCTCTAAAAATTATGATATTATCTCTCTAGATAGGATTTTATAATTGATTCAGAGGGGTATAATCATCATATACAGATAATTTTTAGCATTTTAGACAAATTGTAGGGGGGTTGTGGAATACTATGTTTACAGTCAGGGTTACTCAAATATAATATTCGCATAATATCATCATCTGTCAACATAAATTTAACTCGGAAGATTATTTAGATTTACATAGGTGTTTTCAGGGGTTTTACGGATTTTAGGAAAAGTCAGGGGGTTATATGAATTTCAGGCAATTCACAGGGGGTAATTTGAATTTTTTCCAATAAAAATATGTATTATTTATTTAGATATATATTTTACTTTTCAAAATATCATATGCTTCATTTGGCGATTATGTACTTAAAAGAAAATCAAAATGGCTAAAGACTACATATAGGGTTACAAATGAGAATGGGCATATCATTTTTTTTATTAGGTAATGGGCGTTGTTACATATAATCTCATTTATAACATATACAAAAAAAAATTACTTTTCTTTTTAACTATGTCTATACAATTTTTTTGAGTATATATATCATTTTTTATAAAATAGGATGAGGTATACTATTTAAAAAAAATACGAGGATAATTATTATTAAGAAACGAGTTTAAAATAGTTTTTCATGAAAAATAATTTTACTATATTATTAAGAAAAACTTATTTTAATGAGGGCTGGAATAGACTGGATACTTTATGCTATCTAAAAAAAATGATGATAGAATAAAAAATTATAATCAAATATAAATTGTTTTAATTTTAACTATCTTGAAGTATCAATCATTCCCAAAAAAAAAAAAAAAAAAAAAAAATTACGTCACACCATCGACAATAGCTACAGGTTCACTTGCTAGCACGTGTGAACTAATTCATAACCCAAACATTGACAATTACTAGTCAACAAATTATTGGTTAAAAAAAAAAGAAAACAGAGGAGATATTATTCATGTACCACTCAAAAACCACATATCACAATCATGAAAAAAAGTAAAATATAATCCAATCTCACCAACCAATTTTTTTGGGGTGCATTTTAAATGTTGTGACAGGGACTAATTCATAATTTTCCCACCCCCTAATTTAGTGGTGACACAGAGGCCTCCCACCACTCCACCACCAACCCCACTCACCAAACTCTTTTGTCCTTTCCATTTTTTTTTATTATTACAAATCATACCTACACACATAAGTTATTCTATAAGTTATTCTAAACTTGGTAAATAGTTTGAAATATAGATAAATAATAAATTATTATTTTTTTACATGTGTTTTTAATTATTCTAGAAACGTAATAACATTTTTTTTAATAAAATGTGAATAATGAATTGTACAAAGTAAAAAAATAATTTGATATGTAAGCCTTGAGATTTATAAGAGGTGATGACAATTGATTTGACATATGAATATCCCTTATAACAATAGAACATTATAGGGGGACTTGAATGCTAATACCAACTTATCTTCATCTATTATAACATAATTACATTTATTTATCTTAGTAAATAAACATATTTTTTATTTATTCACACTTATTATTTCACCCTGTTTCACTACCTAGACTAGATAAATCAGGGGCAAGTTTTTTGTTTAGAATTAATTTATAAAAGATATGTTGCATTTTATATTATTGAATTTTTTCCTCTTTAACCCTAAAACTCATTTGGCTTTGATCCTTGAATCAATTTAAGGCCCCTGTTAATAGAAGAAGTCATGCACATTCCAAATGCAGTCATGCAACATTGAACAATTATTCTATAAACAATGAAACATGACCAAAAATGACTAAAATGTTCAAAATAAATAAATCAAACCACTTCCACAAGAATATGAGGCTCTATTAGGAAAGAAGTTTGGCTCAAATTTCATTGTTATACTTGATTCAGCTCATATAATAATTAATACAGTATCAATATTTGTTGCATTTGGAAGAAATATATGGGGATTGGATTTTTGAGAAATGAAAAATTCTCCTTTTAATTATAGTTATCAAATTGATCTTTAGCGTCAAATTATATCATGTTTAAGTTCAGTGTTAGTTATTATCAGGTAAAATTGAAGCTGTCGAGAGCACACTATATTTGCACATAAAATGAAAATGCTAAACAAATAAACTTTTTCTTTATAAGTTCTTTAATAAATTTTGTAAGCATTTTTTAGATGCAAAATAAACATTTTTTTTTTATGTATTTTTATTATTTAATATAAAATAATCCATTTATAAAATTAAGAATGAGTCTAATAACTATTCTAGGGTGCTGAAATAATTATTAGGTTAATTTATGCCAATTGATAAGATTACATTTATGTGTCATTTTAAAAAAAATTAATCTAACAGTCTCACTCACATACAAAATTATGTCACCCATTCTCTTTCGTCTTATTCAAACCATGTTCTAATAATATGGTAAAATATCAAGCATTGATTTTCCATTTATAATATCATACACATCTTTTGCACTTATTCCCAAACCATTTATGTATGAGTATAGTTATTATTTAAACAATCATAAACTTATCATTCATTATCCACTATTTATCCTAATTTTATTCAAGTTAAACTAAACAACAAAAAATATAATTGATATAGGATAGATTAAAATGAATCATTGCAGAATATTTGATTTCACATCAGTTATGAAAATCTCATAAAACTTTATTTTGAGGACTGATTTGAAATCAAATATTCTACAATGATTTCTTTTCAAATCTATCATACATATTACCATATAAAAATTTACCCCATACAGCTAAAAGGGGGTGAATAACTCTATCATTCTATGTTTACAAAAGAAAATTTTGGGGACCACAAAGATAATAAAATTAAACGAAGGGCTCCGAAGCAATATCTCACATAACAAAAATCGAAATAAAAAAAATTCTGTTCTTCCAAAATATGGGCCTATAAATAACCAGCGAGAGCTCCCCTTCGAAATCGTGCTGTCAATCTCTCCTGAACCATCAAAAACTAGGGTTTCTCTCCCGGTGAAGAAACACTAAATCAAGGTGAACCATCTCTTCTTCTTGTTCTGGGCAGATCTGAATCTCTGTTTCTTCTCAATGCATTCGTGTGTTTTTCTCGTTTCAGAAGCTAGATCTGTGGATCTAACGTGATAGGATTTGTAGATCTGATTCGATTTGAATGAATATTCTGGTTTTGAGTGCTAGATCTGATTGATTTCTTTGAAGTTCTTTTTTTTGTCATTGCCTTCATGGATGGATTAGCTGTGGTTAATTCAATTAGTGAATAGAAAGAGTGAAGAAGAAGGGACTGATATAGTATTCCGACACAAATCCACCATTTGACACTGAACAATCTGGTTTGAAAGCTGGATCTGATTGGATCTGATTAGTTTCTTTAGTTTTCTATTTCGATGCATGCATGGCGATTTTAGCTGATTTGACTCACTTTTGTTTTTGTGATTTTGGATTCCATGTGGCCAATTCAATGAGAGAGTAGAAATAGCACACTCAATCTACTTTACTTAGTCGATCTGAATAAATCCAACATGAATTCAATTTTTACGACTAAAAATTATGGTTTAAAAGCTAGATCTGATTAGATCTGATTCATTTTTAAAATTTTTTTCAATCAATGCATGAATGGTTGTTTTAACTGATAAGTGTCACTTAATTTGTTTTAACTGATAAGTGTCACTTAATTTAGTGATTTATTTATTTTGGGATCTGTGTGGCTAATACATAGTAGAAATAGCAAAAAAGGTCTTTTTTTTTATAGACTTTCAGTTACTGTATGCTAGTTTATTACTTGGTTGATCTGATCTGACACGAATACAATATTTAAAATTGAACAATCTGGTTCAAAAGCTAGATCTGATCAGATCTGATTAATTTCTTTAAAAATATTTTTTTTGTCAAAGCATGCATGGCTAGTTTAACTGATCTGAGTCACTTTTTTATTTTATTTTTGTGATTTTGGTTTCTGTCACCAATTCAATCAGACAAACAAAGTACTTTTATAGCCTTTTAATCTACAGTATGTTTTGCTATTACTTAAAACAATCTGATTAATTCTGTCACAAATCCAATATTTAACACTGAACAATCTGGTTTGAAATCTAGATCTAATTATATATCTGATTGGTTTCTCTAATTTGTTTTATCAATGCACATGGTGGTTTTAGCTGATTTTGGGACCCATTTTTTTGTGATTTTGGATTCCATGTGGCTATCAGTTAGAGAGTAGAAATAGCAAAAAGAAAAAAAAGGGCTCTAATCTACTAAATGTTTTTCCAATTAGTTAGACGATCTGATTAAATCCAACATGAATTCAATATTTGACACTGAACAATCTGTTGTAAAAGCTAGATTGGGTTAGATATGTTCGATTTGTTTAATTTTTTTTCCAATGCATGCATGGATATT